>PVHT021183695.1:2868741-2964884 GCA_004024745.2 Catagonus wagneri
TGGGTGTTGCTGTCTAATTGTCTGACTGGTTTCACTTTGCATGATGATTTCTAAGTCCATCCATGTTGCTATAAATGTTGGTAATTCGTTCCTTTTAATGGCTGAGTAACATTCCATTGTGTGTATGTACCATATCTTGCCTATCCACTCTTCTGTGGATGGGCATTTAGGTTGTTTCCATGACCTGGCTATTGCATAGCTGTGTTAATCCCCTGACACGACAACAGCCAGCCTCCCCAGAAATGGGAACTGGACTTGAGGGCAAGCGACATGTAGGCTGGCTGGTGCACTGTCCATGTCAAAATAGAGTAATGGTGATTAATGGAGGGAATTAGGCTCCCTCTTTGGGAGAGTTTTACATGTAATACACAAATTGGTTTGGACATTTGGAAGATGGAGCAGAAGAAAAGATAACCAGAAACAAAGTAGGCTCTAAAGGATTTGAAAGACCACTGGATATACTGAAATTATTAGAAGGCAAAAGCTATAAGAAAGACGAAACCAAGAGATATATAAAGGAGTGGAGAGGGTGGTTGGTTGTCAGGGGTAAGAACTGTTGAAGCAGACACAAGGACCCGAGCCAGACTTATTTTAAGGGCAGAGGATGAAGCATTCAACTGCTCAGGCGATGTCAAGATAATTTATTTGCTAGAGCCAGCCTTTTTTTTTTTTTTTTTTTTGATAACTTGCCTTTGAGCAACATTTGAATCTTTAACTGCTGGGCAGATCTTGCTATTGTTACTGTTTCATTTTTTTAACAATGTTTTCCTTTTTATTTTATTTTATTTATTTTTTGGCTGCATCCAATTGCATATAGAAGTTTTCAGGCCAGGGATCAAACCCATGCCAAAGCAGCAACTTGAGCCACTGCAGTGACAAAGTCAGTTCCTTAACCTGCAGCTCCACAAGTGAACACCTATTGTCCCTAATTCTATGTGAATCCTGTACAATACTTTTCTGACTTTTCCACTTAACCAAAGGAAAGTCTGTGTACCACTAGCAGACTGGGACAGAGCCCAAGCAGCTTATCACAAGTTCAACATTTCTTGGCAGTCTCTTGCTATTTTCATCTTTAAAATTTCATGAGAAATTTGCATTCTCCTCCTTAAGAGATCTCTACTGACTTTTATATAAAATAATGTTTAATCCATTAATTTAAAGTAACAATTTAGGGAGATGTGCCACACTTTTTTTTTTTTTTCTGGTTGATTCCCGTTACTGCTCGTCAGTAACTCATGTAATTCTCAGAGGTGTGGCTACCTCAGTTTGAGAAACATGGTCTTATGATAAACTTAATTGAGGTTATCTGAGTGGCTGTACCCTGAAGATTCTAATAAATGTTTTGGGGAGATATTAATGTGTGTGTGCGTGCGTGTGCGTGTGCGTGTGTGTGTTGTGTGCGCGCACCCATCTCAAAACCCCAGAACCTCTTCTGAATCACAAAAGCCAAGACAGACAGCGTTGTAGACATTTTAAATACTTGTTAATTTATAATAAAATTAACTATAGGCTACAGAAAAGTAGAATTTAATGTTCAAACCCCACAATGCTTGTTTGTAGACATTTTTATAGCTTCCTGTATATAAAAAGTAACTACATATTTTTTTGTTTTTTCTTACATCAGTGTTAATCTGCACTTTATTAATAGGCCTGCAGAAAGTCCATCTTCTTTCACATAAACCTTACTGAAGAAATAATAGGAAAAGAGAGAGAGAAGGCTGTGAACTAGCGATGCAAAGAGAATCAAGGATAGATGAGACCTAACACTTGGTCAAATGTAGAGTTGCATGTACAGTAATTTTTCAATTACATCTTATTTCAAAATTAATTATGTTAAAAATTAAGTGTTTTTATATGTGAAAATATCATTGGTAGTTATTACATGCTATTATTTATTAAAACCCTAATAGGAATTAGATTTTTAAATTAAATATTGACTCCCAATAAACTGAACTTAAATAATTAAGCCTAATATTAATGGTAAGGGGTTACAGGAGAGGAAGCCATTCATTGTGAAACCCACTTTTTATGAAAAGTTTTATACATAAATAATGAATTCAAAGATTATGATTTTCCAAACCGCCTTTTTTCCCCCCATTGCTAGTGTCTACATTCTCTAGAAACTGGTTTGTTCTTCTCAGGCACTATTATGTCCAATGACATTTACTGAGAACTCACTAATGTTTAGTTCAAAAGGCTTTCCTGGACAGTAATATCTGCCAGACACAGTGAGGGAGGTGCACTAAGACTGGCCCTGCCTCAGGAGCCCACAGCTGGGAGAGAGCTAGGGGTGTGTAAATGCATCATTACTGTGCAGCCTGCTGCTTGCAAGAGGGGAACGTATACAGGGCATCAAGGCAGACAGCTCAGAAGAGTCTCTACAGATCTGGGGTCCCTGGGTAGGACTTTGACAGCAGATATCACAGAGGAGGATTCCAGTCCGAGCACATGCACTCAGTATGTGCAGAGGTGTGAAGCAGCATGGGGTGTTAGAGGGAGAGCCGTACTTTCAGTGTGACTATAAGAGGTTAAAGGAAATGAAACCTTGTAGTGTAAGTAAGAAAAGAAATAGGGTCAAGGCTAGATTTGTCATTTCTTCTCTCTGTGTGACCTTAGGCAAATTATCTGAGCTCCATAAGCTTCCGTTTCCTCAGTTATAAAGTTTCTTCCTGAAGTTATTGTGAAAAATCAAATAAAATAAAGCAATTTCAGATTACGGGCAAGGACCAGCCCCTAGCAGTCAAAGAAGATTAGCTGCTCATGGGGTTTGTGGAGTTTGACACAGTTAAATTCAGGAAGTGGGGTGCTAAGCCCATGACCACACAGTCAAACTCACTGCCATGCCAGTGTCTGTAAACTGGGGACAGCACAAAGACAGAACTCTGGTGTGTGTGTGTGTGTGTGTGTGTGTGTGTGTGTGTGTGTTGAGAGAGACAGAGCGAAAGATAAAAAGACAGAGATTGACCCTGGGAAGCAGAAAATTCACTCCACCTATGTCTTCTCTCTGACACTTACCAGATGACTGTAATTCTTCATCCACTTTTCATAGTAAAAATGAACACATTAGTGCTGCCCCTTTTTGTCTCATCCTAACACCTGACCTGGATGACCATGGAGCTTGTAGGAACTCTGCCACATCCTCCGACATCCAATAGAGTATGTTAAACAAACACGCTTGTGTGAGTGACGCCTAAGAGAGTGAAAGACACTTTTTAAAAAACCACTTTAATGAGATACTATTGACAAGACAAAGAGCTGTACATAATTTGTGTATACCATTCTATGAGTTGGAGACATGTGTATCTCCATGAAACTATCACCACAATCTATGCCATAAATATATCCATCACCTCTAAAAGTTTCCTCCTTGTCTCTTATTATTTGTAAGTTTTTTGGTGTGTGATAACATATAAGAGCTACTGACTTAGCAAATTTTTAAGTATACAGTACAGTAGTATAGTGAGTTCCCTTGTGGTAGGGCTGCTTAAGGATCTGGTATTGTCACAGCAGAGGTTGCTGCTGTGGCATGGGTTTGATCCCTGGCCAGGGAGCTTCCACACACCATGGGAGTGGACAAAAAAAAAAGGAGAAAAGAAAAGAAAACCAATTTTGGAATTACTTCTGTGGCGTAGTGATCACTGAGGAGATGCTGGTTCAGTCCCCAACTCTGTGCAGTGGGTTGAAGGATCCTGCATTGCAAAGGTCATAGCTGTGCCTCAGATTCAGGCCCTGGCCCAGGAACTTCTATGTGCCGCAGGCACGGATATTAAAAAAAAAAAAAATAGTGCAGTAGCATGAGCTATATGCACTTTGCTGGGCAGTAGATCTCTAGGACTTATTTATCTTGTTGAGCTGGAACCCTGTACCCTTTGAGTGAAAGCTCCCCATTTCTGCCTTCCTCCCTGCTCCAGCAACCACCATTCCACTCTCTGCTTCTATGAGTTAGACTATTTTAGATTCTTCATATAAATGGTATCATGTATTATTTGTCCTTCTGTGTCTGGCTTATTTCACTTAGGATAATATCCTCCTGGTTCATCCATATTGTCAAAAATGGCAGGATACCCTTCTTTTTTAAGGCTGAAAAATTCCGTTGTATGTATATGCCACATTTTATTTATTCATCTGCTAATGGACATTTAGGTTGTACCCATGCCTAGGCGATTGTGAATAATGCTGCAACAAATGTGGGGTGCAGATGTCCGAGAGCCTTCTCTTAATTCCTATGAGGATATACCCAGAAATGGGATTACTAGATTGCATAGTATGTTGCTTTTAATTTTTTGTGGCACTTCCAAATTAATTTCCGTAGTGGCTGCACAAATTCACATTCTTTAACAACAGTGTATCAGAGTTCTTTTTTCTCCACAATGTACTCAAAAAAATTCCTCACATCAAAGTCCACCTGGACATTTTTCTGTTTTGTTTTGTTTTTATAGAATAAATACTTGAAATTCATTTATCTGAAAGTCAATTTCCCTAAAAATTGCCCCCCAGCTTGTATGTGCTTCTCTGTTCCCAGGGCTGGTCAATAACGGCATCATAAACCCAGAGCTCATGCTGGGAACTTGCAAGTCATTCTTGATCATTCCTTTATCACCCACACTCAGTCACCAGGTTCCCGTAAATCTAACCCCAAAACATCAAGCCCATGTTCTTTTCACTTCTGCGGTGGCTTCCTCAGTTCAATCCTTATTATTTCTACATTCTCACTGGACTTGTCAAAGCCTTTTCACTGGACTTTCTACATCCAACAGAGCCCTCCCACAGGATGGCAGAGATCTAACACTACACATTTCTGCTTAACATCCTTTTAGGGTGCTCTGTTGTCTACAAAATGAACTCAAAATAAGGTGGCCAAGGTTGTCCCTGCTATGGGCCCTCCTCCCCCTTAAATTTATCTCCCATCACAACCCTTTGCATTTTGTGCTCTGATTATACTAAGTTACTGGTCGTTACCCAGGAGAACTCTTCTAAGACTTCATACTTTCCCACTGAAATTCCTTTACTAGAACTTTGCTACTCAAAGTATGCTCCATGGACCAGCATAACTGGCATCACCTGGGAGCTTATCACTGAATCAGAATTCACATTTTAACAAAATCCTCAGATGATTCTTGTTCACATTAAAATAGTAGAGTACTGCCTAGAATGTTCTTTCTACCTACTTTGCCCATCTCACTGGTTCTCACCCTAAGGACCTAATGCCCCCTTTTTATAAATTAAAAAAAGTAATCTGTACTTTAGTATCTTGCAACAAGTCATGACTAACATATCTACACCCATAATTTTTAAAAATCCCATATAATACTTCAAGTATAATATGAAAATATGCAAGCAATACAGAATAAAATATGGGTTTCTGTACATAAATGCTCAGACACAACTATACTCAAAGACATGAGAAACGTTTGCCTAGAATCACTGCGGATTGATAGATAGAAATGAACTAGTTCAGGTTTACTGTATCCATGACATAAATACCACGAGCAGCAATGAGACGTCAGTGATGAGACTTTTTAGAAAGGCAAATGACTCTTGGTAAAATTCTGAAAAGAGCAAAAACACAAGCTTTCATTGACTCACAAGAGAGTCATATTCCTGGAAATGCCTTTTTTATTAAAACTTTGCAAAGTATGCTTTGTGTTTAAGTAACATGATTTGGGTTTTAGCATCAGATCATTTTATCTAGATTTTTCATCCAGATGAATGCCTGGTACATCACTCGGACATCATGTTGGATGCAAGGTGGATCTTTGTGATACGGGACCGAACCACTCATAGCAGGACATCTAGCATCTCTGGCCTTTCTCCAGTAAATACCAGAGCTAGAAAAAAAATAAAAATAAAATAAAAAGGTAGTTCCCATCAGGGCACAGTGGAAACAAATCTGACTAGGAACCATGAGGTCGCGAGTTCCATCCCTGGCCTTGCTCAGTGGGTTAAGGATCTGGAGTTGCCATGAGCTGTGGTGTAAGTCGCAGATGCGGCTTGGATCCTGCGTTGCTGTGGCTGTGGTGCAGGCCGGCAGCTGTAGCTCAGATTCAAAGCCTAGCCTGGGAACCTCCATATGCCGTGGGTGCAGCCCTAAAAAGCAAAATAAATAAATAAATACATACATACCAGAGATGTCCTCCCATCAGTGGTCAACAGCAATGCTCCCTAAGATTTTCAAACTCCTGGGGGAGGCAATACCTGTCCTACTGAGAACTCCTGGTCAGCCTAATCCACTCTAGAGCTTCCTTGACTCTTCAGTCATTCTCACCACCGTACCCCTCTCCCTGCCTGATGCTCCCTGGCTCTTTCCTTCCACGGCCCTTAGTCCCCTGAATGTAATCTGGCCCAGCCCCTTGGAGTGGAGGAGGGCAGGTGTGTAGGGCAGGAGTGTGTCTCAGTCACCTTTGTACCTGCCCAGGGAATCACACAATCTGAAACTGAATAAATGCTCAACAAGGGTTGCTTAAAAAAATGACTTTAAAAACACAAAATGAAATAAAAAGAACAACTCTGAGGCTGTGTAGATTAGAGATATTGTCATTCATAACAATTGAATGTTTTCTAACATATCTACTTTGCCCTGACATGATAAAAACAATCCTCTTCTAAAAGAGGCGATTTGAAATCAACATCATGGAGGCTTTTTTCCCACTAATGCATTGAGTACAGTACTTAGGCCCTGAGGAAATTTATCACTAAAATATATACCCCTTTAGTTCAAATAGTAAATAGAATAGGTCTTGATTATATTTGTACTTTTAGGGTGGGTTGTGGGGATGGTGATAAAAAAAATTAAAATGCAAATATCCTTGACAGGTGTAATACTTACGAATGACAAACATATACATCTGCCTGGCTCCCTGTACCACAGTATGCCCCAGCTCTTGGCACCTCCAAGCATGGAATAAGTGTTCATCGAATGAACTAATGCACGCATACATAAATGAAATGGCCTATATTTCCATTTGTTCCACGCTTCTAAGCTTTAGGGAAGTGAAATGTGTTAAGAAAAGCAGCTGAGAAGGGTTTTCCTTCCCTCCTGGAGTGAATGCGGTCTTTGAGACTCAGGGGACTCATGGTCAGGGAACGCTGTGACCTCCCGGACCTTAGCACAAAGGTAGCCTTTTTTGTTTTCCTCCTTCTCATCAAAGGTTTCACGAGCTGGTGCCAGCCGAGTCTAGATGGTGCGCTCTTTACACTCGAATGAAACACTTCCTGCCCTCCGTTCTGGGAGCTCCACTCCGCTGCCTCCATCTGCTGCTCTGATAAATGCTCATATTTTAAATATATTACTATCAGCTCAGTCCCAAAGTGGTCTGCCAGCTCTCCGCACAGCAAACAACCCCACTGGCACTGAGCCACTTCTTGGGTGGAAAGAATTTGGGCAGACAGAAGACAAATCTCCCAGGGAGGAGAGATGAGAGAGAAGAGGGAGGAAATGGCCTGGAGGAGCGAATGGCAAAGACCCCATCTGTGTCTCGCGGGTCCCCAGAAGTCATCTGGGGTATCAATGCAGAAGGCAAGTGTGTCTGAAGCGTGACTGTTCTGAGAGTTGAGCGGAGGTGAAGTCGAAGAAGATGCTTTGCTTTTTCTCTGAAAACAAATTGAACATTCTTAGCCTGGTCGGCTGACAACCCTCTATTATGAATAACCTCCAGGAAACTAAGATACACAGGAATTTGCCTGGAGCCCTCAAAGCCTCCTCGGGCACATACACCACTTATGCCACACTTCCAAGTCCCCCTGCTAGTTTCAGCTGGCAGTTGCCTCTGTTTCAGTGTTTCTTCCTTCCAGCATCCGATCTCTAGCTAGCATAACCACTAATTGCACTTGAGAAAGACGGAGTAATACTGCGTGGAAAGTCTTCCTGAAGAACACAGTCTCTGCAGAAGCCACTAGGGTAGGTGCTCCTTTCTCACAGGCGTGGAATCATAGAATGAATATTAGGGCTAGAAGGAGACTTAGGGAGCACCTGATCCAACTCCTTATTCTAAAGGCATCTTAAATTTTCATTTCCCAAACTGACTCCTGATACCCCTCCCCCCCCAATCCTACACCAAATCTACCCACTAGGTTTTCTCCATTTATTGCAATAGGAAATCCATTTCTCCATTGCTCAACCCCAGAATTTTGGCCTTATCTTTGGCTTCTCTCCTTGGTTTCTCCCATACCCCATATCTGGTCTGACAAGTCCTGCAGGCTCTACCTTCAAAATGTAGCCAGTATCTGACCCCTTCTTGCCAACATCACTGCTAAAACCCTGTCCAAGCCATTTTCATCTCTCTTGTGGATAGTTGCAACAACCCAAGGATCAGCCTGGACCAAATGTGGCCTGACCCCTGACTTTGTAAATAAAGTTTTATTGAAACACAGCCACACTCGTTAGCTTACTTTATGCTATAACAGCATCCACCATCAAGGAATCACAACGGAGATCTCATGATCTACTAAGGACATCTACCATCTCTAGACGACCCCAGTGTTAGCCTCTCAGATTGAAAGTGGGATACTATCACTGCCCTTCAAAATTCTCACTCAGAGTAAAAGTTAACTCTTATAAGGCTCTACGTAAACTGCCCCCCCACCACGATCTTCTGACCTTACCCCCTGCTGTTGTCCCCTGTGCTCAATCTCATGTGACCACACCATCCACTCTCTTGCCCCCAGATTCCCCTACCTTTCCCACCCCATGCTCTTCCTAAACAAGCCAGGCAGGCTCCTGTTACAGGACCTGCATTTATTGTTTCCTCCACTGAAAACGAGCTCCTGATGGACATCTGTGGGGCTTTCTTATTCCTTACTCACTTTTTACTCAAATGTCACCTTCTAGTGAGCCTTCTCTGACCACCTTATTTTAAAGGGCACTCCTTCCCCATCAGCCCCTCTCATCACTTTATTTTTCTCCGGAGCCTCTATCACCAGTTAACGTACCACACTTCCCTGTTGTCTTCCCCACCTCCCCACTAAAACAGAAGCTCTTTAAGGGCTGGGTCCTGTCTGGTCTGTCATCCAGATACACCCAAGTGCCTAGGCATGTACTTAGGTGTTCAATACATATTTTTGAATAACTAGATAAATCCTTGGACATAGGGATACTATGGCAAATGTGACATGTACCAGAGTCCCAGCAAGGGTTTCTACAAACACTTCTGTCCAGGAAAGAAAATCTAAGAGCTCCTGGAAGAAATGACTTGTGGACTCAGGCAACCACCTGATTCCCCACTTCCCTTTTTCCATCTTATTCCCTACCATGTAGTTAGTGTCCTCCTGCTATTCCTTGAGTCTATGGCAATAGTTTCTAGAGTATTTCAGACCTCTCTTTTCCACCTATTGTTATTAAAACCTATCTCTCTAGCTTCTATTACCAAGAGACTCTGGCTCGTCCTTTTCTAAGCTGATAAACTCATTAAAGCCCAAATATTAATGAATAATAATGTCTCTACCACCTAGAAAATAATTTGCATTTAAACAACTTTCAGTGCCTGAATCCAAAGAAACCTGTGATGTGGGAATTTCCAGCAGGCAAAAGGCCTGGGTCACCTGGAGTGGTCATGAAGAGGGTCCTAGAGCAAAATCAAATCACAGCCCACGGGCAGCTGTCCACTCAGCCTCTGCAGGGTGAGGCTGTGCGTATCCCCATCAGAGTGTGTGTGCACAGATTCGCAGGGCATCAGTGAGAGGCACCGAGAATATCTTAACTTGCATGGAAATGAGCCTGTCACTTGTGATACATGTATACACGTACATATATTACTATTGATTCCTTCCCTTGGTGCTTTGATAGCTTTTCATCTAGCGTCCAGTCCCACTGGCACAAAGCCACTTCTCGGGGAGGAAAGCAAGGCTGGATAGGCATAGGCTCAGCCCCCAAAAGAGGGAAGACAGGGAAAGGGGGTGACTGTGGAGCACAGATCACCAGCACGTTCCAGTGGCCTTCTGGAGCCACACTGACCATTCTCCAAAACACAGTGAGGGTTCTGAGAGTGGAGAGGAGGAAGAGACTGAGAAAGGCAACCTCTTCACCAAGAAAAAAAAAGGGGAGGACAAAGAGTTAACTTCCTGATCACAAGAGGTTGTGCTATGCAAGGAAACCAGCAGACTTTCTCAGGCAATCTGGTACTGCCAGACAAAATTAAGAGAATCATCTGAACAACTGAAGAAAAGGAATGTATCCATCAGTAAATCTGACTGATTGGTCCATCAAGAGCACTTCTTCTGACTGCAGAAGAAGGACCGCTTACACAAACCCCCTGAACAACCTCTCAGGGACAGAGCAGATTAAGATCAGCCCTTTGCCTTCATTTACTGGAAACAGTTCTGGGTGGTCCAGCCTACATAGCTGTTGAAAATGAACATGTCGTTTTCTTTTGAATTAGATACTCCCTTACTTTACATGCTGCCCCATAGGTCCCTCTGAATTTGTCATCCGGTGAAGTGGGTACTGATCTGTCGTTGCTCCAGAGACGTTACACCAGTTTCCTCTATTTCATTCTCTGGACAAAGAAGCACAATTATGTAGCCATCTGGAAGATTTCTACATTTTATCAAAATGGCATCTTGCAAGTGGAAACTCACAAGAGATTAGCACAGATTTCCAGTCCTGAGTACTATGATGGACACACAAGAAACGCCGTTTGTAAATAATAAAATCTCAAACTCCTTGTAAACGGACTAAATATAGAACTAAAGAGATTCTTAAGCCACTTGGAAGTACACATCAGTTTCACTCAGAACAAGGTTGGATATGTGGTCCTTCACCATGAGACATCAGAGAAACCCTCTACCCACGTGGGAGGCTTCTCGTGTAGGTGCCATGATTCTGTTTCCTGGATGCTGCCACAGCCCGGCTAGCACTTGAAACTTAAAGTTAATACTAAATGCCCAGAGGGCCAGGAGATGACCAAGATTCCAAGGATTCTCCACTGTACTACAGATGGGTCTTTCCCTACCAAATAAAAGGGGACAGGAGAGCTGATGATATTTTTACCAAGATGGATGACCTCCTAAGCAGGCCACCTGACTTCTGAGATCAAACCCTACGCTGGTGGCTCCCAAACTTTCCTGTGCACCAGAATCTCCCGGGAGACTCCCTAAAACAGGTTGCTGGACCCCACTCCAGAGGTTCTGGGGAAAGGTCCAAGAGTTTGCATTTCAACAAGTTTCCAGGGGCTGTGGATGCTGCTGATCTCCAGGTACCACACTTGGAGAACCATCTTTTTAAGCACAGGGTTTTGATCACTTTTTCTTTTCCTCCTACTCTCGGGCTTCATGGGGCCTGTGGTTGGGAGAGAGAGAGTAGAAGTTGCAGCAGCAGCAGCAGCAGCAGCAGCAGCAGCAGCAGCAGCAGCAGCAATTGGCATATGGGAGCCTTCCAGTCTAGGCTGTAATTCAAGACAGACAGATAAGTGAGGTTAAAGGCACATAGACTCAAGCAACCTTTCTCATGATTCCAAATACATACATCTGTCTCATCTGGCAGTTTGATCCTTGCCTATCCACTTCACTTTTAAAGCCCATCTGATGATAGTTTCAGTCCCTGGCCCACACCCGTAGCAATTAGACCAGTATTAGAGAAAAGGAGATTGGCAAATGTGCCCAGAGAACTCACGTACCATCAACAAGTACACTTCACGAGGCAATGTCTTGAATAATTTTGCACTGTGGCCACGACAGGGCAGGGAGGAACACACGTGGAGAGACCTGGTTTAGGTGGAGAACAAAGGTTCCTTGGCAGACATTCCTGGCTGCCACAGGTGCAGAACTCTTCCGAAACTGGTGACAAGATTGACAGCCTGAAATGCACACGGCACCTCTGCAGCTCATTTCAAGGGACACTCATGTGCCCTAGCCTTCCTTCTTTTTTCTTCTGGAAAACTTGTCCCTCTAAGGATACAAAAGGCTGCCTTTAAAATCTATTTCTTTCTACACCTTGGCCCCAAAGAGAAACAATAGGCAGTAAAATGTTGCCAGCGGAGTTGGGACTAAGAGGGACAGGGAGCCTGCAAAGTGGTTTTGGTTAATGCCAGTATTCAAGGGTGATTTTGTATGTGAGGCAAGAAATGGGGAGCTGCGTGACCTGCTGGAAATATCTCTGAAGGGCTGGACTGTGGTCATTAAATACTTCAGATGCTATCCCTTCAGGAGAAATGACACATTTATTTCTATTCTTGTTACATTCCCTTTGTAGATCAGCTGGGGTTCCGCTTTGCTCCATCTTCACTCCAGGACCCAGGCGGAGGGAACAGCCACTGTCTGGAGCACCACTGATTGCCACAGAGAAGGGACAGAGAGAGTGGCAATTCCCATGCTAGGTCTTACACTTTTGCCCAGAACTAGCACACTTTATTGTCTCTAGCAGATTGACCAGTATCCTCTCCAAATTCATGTCCACTTCTGGAATCAAAGAATGTGAACTTATTTGGAAATGGGGGCTTGGCAGATGTATTTAGTAAAGGATCTGGAGATGATACCATACCACACATAGGATGGGCCCTAAGTCTAATGACTGGTGTCCTTATAAGAAGAAAGAACATACAGAGAGAGCAGAAGGTCATCTGGAGACAGAGGCAGAGAGTGGAGTGCTGCAGCTCACGCCAAGAAACTCCAGGGATTATCAGGATCTACCAGAAGCTTAGAAGAGGAAAGAACAGACCCTTCTTTGGAGTCCTCAGAGAGCGCGTGGCTCTGTTGACACCATGACTTCAGACTTCAAGAATAAATTTCTCTTGTTTTAAGCCTCCTCATTTATGGTAATTTGTCAGGGGAGCCCTAGAAATGAATACACTGGGAAAGTCAGCCATAGCCAGTTTCAAGGGGATGGGGAGGGACAGTCCAACGGAGCTGAATATTCTCCCTTGGAGCCACTTCCATTCTCTGCTGAACCTGCAAAGCTGAACTTCAAGAATTACCTAAGCAGACCCCTTCCCCTCTGGCTTCTGGCCGAGAATCGCTCTCAGCAGAGGAGTCCAGAGGATGGAAGAGAGTGAAATCTGACTACTTACTTTGACACCTTCCTCTGTGCCAGGCTGCTGGTGGCTGTGCTCTTCTATCAAAGGCCAAAGCTCCACACAGCAACCCTCTTTCTGTTCTTTCTTTCTCATTCTGGAAAACACTTCTTTCTCTTGCATCTCCAGACAGAGGGCCTGGAGGCAACAATGATTGTTAGCTAATGGCTTTTCGCCATTCCTTATTGGTTCCTCTCACCCTCGCCCACATCGTTGTTAAGAGCCCCCTTTTTGATCTCTTCTAAATCATTTCATTGGAGTACGCCACCTGTTTTCTGCTGATGTCCAGTGGATACCCACAGTGGGGAGCTATGAGGAGACTTGGAAATTGGGTGGACACAGTGGTGATGACCTCACTAAGCTGAGAAGCAGCACTATGGAAACAGTAGTGGGAACTGCAGTGAGTGACAGGTGATACAATTGCTTTGCTCCCACTATTCCTTCTCTCTAGCAGAGGAAGGAGTGTGAGCTCTGAAGCAAGGTTCAAACTCCAGCTCTAATGTCTATTACCTGTGATATAAGCCTCTCTGAATCTCACTTTCTTCACAGGCATAACGCTTCCCTTACTGGGCTGTTATGAGGATTGAGGGACATAAATATGAAAAGGATAATGCCTCTTGAAGATTTCCAAGTCCTAGTCACTGGGAGTATGTGAATGTGTTACTACTTTACATAGCAAAAGAGACTTTTCGGGTGTGATTAAGGTTACAGACCTTAAAATAGGGAGATTATCCTGGATTACTGAGGGGCCCAATCTAATCCCTTGAGCAGTTAAAAGTAGAAGAGGAAGGCAGAAGAGTCAGTCATAGAAAAGTGGCAGAAGAAGCAGAGGCAGAAGGAATACAACAACGAAAGAAGGATTTTGTGTGTTATTGCTAGTTTTGACATGTTTTGGGACTACATGCAACTATGCACAATGACCCAAAAGAGACCTCTAGATGCTAAGGAGACCCCCCACATGGCAGCCAGCCAGGAAATGTGGACCTCCGTCCTATAGATACTGAATTCTGCCAACTGCCTGAAAGATCCTGGAAATGGCTTCTACCCTAGAGCCTCCAGATGGGAAAGGAGCCCAGCTGACACCTTGATTTTGGCCTTGTGAGACCAGAAGGAAAGAAACCAGCCGAACCTACTGGACTTCTGACCTACAGAACTGTGAGATAATGTATGGGTATTGTCTTAAGGCCCTAAGTTTGTGGTTATATGCTCTGGCAGCAGTAGGAAATAGCACACTAGTGTGGTGAGGTCTCAGTACATAGTGTGACACACTACATGCATTTTATCTGCCCTCAAAGAGACAAGTGAGGTAAGATACACAGGACTTTCCCAAGACCCCAAATATTACATACTCTTAAAGAATAAGCCTGCAGTAATTTTCCAGCCTCGCATAGAAGCTGCCTATCTCTAGTGCTGAGTCTAGGCCCCCTGCAGGAGTCATCTCCAGCAGCAGCAGCAGTGGCATCAAGCTGTGTTTCTCCCCGACCTTGGCCAAACAAGTCTGTGCACATCCGACATCCACGAGGAAATTCACACCAGATCAGGCTGTCATCACTCTAACAGGACATCACTTACCAAAAGCTTTCAGGCCTACCTACTACCCCCCCAGCTGGAGGAAGTGTCTATCTTGAATCTTTGCCCCTAATTGAAGCACAGGAGAGGAAGAGGTTCATTTCCTGCTGCTCGAGGCCTCCTTCTGTTTCCCTCAGCCAAATCCATGTCCCTAACCCCACGTCAATATCTTCCCAGCTGCCTAACCAACTAAACCCCATCCTTGCCCAGAGAACACAGACCCTCACTGCTACGTGGCTTTAGTTAATGACTGAGATTCCTGTGCTTTAATAACTGGGTCAAGTTGAAATAACCCCCTAGGACACTTGTTCCTGAGTCAGGTGACAGAGGTGTGAGTCCCTCGGCATTCAGTCACCACCACCATGTGCAGAAGAGCAACAGCATTAAGGACTACCCGCTGGACACAGACCTGTGTCTCTAGCTTGAAACAAAACTGGAGATAGTTTGGAATTCCCATCGTGGCTCAGCGGAAATGAATCTGACTAGCATCCATGAGGATGAAAGTTTGATCCCTGGCCTTGCTCAGTGGGTTAAGGATCTGGAGTTGCTGTGAGCTTTGGTGTAGGTTGCAGACACAGCTTGGATCTGGTGTTGTGGCTGTGGTGTAGGCCAGCAGCTACAGCTCTGATTTGAGCCCTAGCCTGGAAACTGCCATATGCCGCAGGTGTGGCCCTAAAAAAGACCAAAAAAAAAAAAAAAAAAAAAAACTGGAGATGGTTTGCCAACCCATAGTACTTTTTCAGATCAGCAATTGGTGATCCTTTCGAAATAATTTTTGAAATAATTTCTAGGAGACCCATCTCACTATAAGAAGATTGTAATAACAGGAACTAATAGTGACTGTGTTCTCACTGGGTACCAGGTACTTGCTCTATGTAACTGTGAAAGTGTTCACTTACTAAATTCTCAAGGCAATTCAAAGAGTTGATTGCTATTATTTTTTAATCATTTTATCATCCAGCTTTAAAAAATGAGGAAACCAGGGCTCAGAAAGTTTAAGTGACCAGTACAAGGTTAACTGGTAGCAACTAGCTAAATGGTTAAGTAACTAGTCTAAGGATGTAACTCAAGCTTAGGCTAAAGTGTTTCCATATATTCCATAGCACACTGATCTCTTGATTGGTTGAGCACATACAGAGAGCCCTTAGATATCAACCAAGCACTGTGCCAGACCCTGGAGATACAAATGCACCCAGAAACACTTCATTTTTTCCTAGATAACATGATAGAAGACAGGTATGTAGAAAGACATATAAATATTGACACATTTTATAGTAGCATGAACAAAGTGCAATGGAAGATGTCATTAGACTTGCAAGGTGGTAGAGAGTTACAGGGAAAAGGAAAAGTAAGGTTGAGAAAGGCTTCTTGGAGAAGGTAACATTTGATCTTGGCCTTGAAGGATGAGTTAGAATTCTTTGGGTTGAAGAGGGGAGAAGAAAACATGGGGAGGAGTTCCCGTCGTGGCTCAGTGGAGACAAATCTGAGTAGCGTCCGTGAGGACTCAGGTTCAACCCCTGGCCTCACTCAGTGGGTTAAGGATCGAGCATTGCCATGAGCTGTAGGTCTCAGACGTGACTCGGATCCTGCGTTGTTATGGCTGTGGTATGGACCAGTGGCTACAGCTCCGATTTGACCCCTAGCCTGGGAACCTCCACATGTCGTGAGTGCGGCCCTAAAAAAGACCAAAAAAAAAAGAAAAAAAGAAAGAAAGAAAACATGGGAAAGACATATGAAGCAGAGGGAACAGTGTGATTGAAGCACAGAAGCCTGAAAGTAAACTAGACCCACCATGGAAAATTCATTATTGCAAGTGTAAAGAGACTGACCAGGGCGTAGAAGTTAGCTAGGATCACATTGGCCCAGAAGTTTTAAAAATATAAGAATCTTCATTACAAAAATATTCAGAGACACTAGAAGAGAGACAATACTCATCATGTACTGCAACTAGCTTAATGCCTGATAGAACAAAAATTGGAACTTAGTGATGATAAAAACCTCTGGTATATCAGATAAATGTCAGGGTTAGTTCAATAGTTCAGTTCACAGATTTCCAGTTCATGGAAAACCCCTTTGTGCAAGGTACTTTGCCAGATACTCATGGAAGATATTCGTTCATTCATTTTTTTAACCACCGTTTGTTTGTTACCTCCTGTGAGCCAGGCAGTGGGACTAGCAGTGAACAGGACTCGTGTGGTCTCTCCCCTCGTTGGGCTTACAGTCTAGGAAGGAGTCACTATTGAACAGGAAGACAGGCACATAAAGAGGCATTTTCAATATAACAAGGTAACTGATATGCACCAGACATGACTAAGACAGAGAAGGGGCACTTAACTTATACTGGGGTAATCCCGGGCTTTGGTCCACCATGGGATCCTTTGATGCGGGTCCGCTTCTATAGACAGGTGCATCTGGCCCTGCACAAAGCACAGGCCTTGCACAGTCAGGCAGGTACAATTCTGAGCTAACTGTCAGGTATATCAGGAATAATGTATGGCGCAGCATGGTACACCAACATGGGACAAAAAAAAGTGTCTAGTTGAATGAAAAATTACCTAAGGATAACTATCAGTACAGATACAGGCTAAGGATACAACTGTATCAATATAAAATCTTAGGCAATATCATATCAATATGGACTGTGGTAGGAGGTAGATATAGTTTGGGAAAAGAAGATAAAAGTAGTGCTGTTACAATAGCAAGGAAAGGAAAGGGGAGTCGGCCGTGAACTGAGAAGGTAAGCTTGTGAACATTTTCCCTGGCCTTGGAGTCAGACTAGCCACCATCCTCCCCCTGAGTTTGAGTAAGCTTCACGTCCCTTGTACGTGAGGGCAATGATAACGGGTGAAGGGTCACAGTGGTTTTAGGGTTGTAAGTTTATTCATCTATACAGGGGAACTATAACGTTATCTTTAATGTTATACAGTGAAAAGAAAAAGGAAAAAGAGGGCAAGGGATTTAGACACAAAAGAGACACACTGGGAGGGAAGTATCACATAGAACCATAGGCAATAAATTCATCATCTCTCTTTCCCTTTGTTTCCTCATCGCTAAAGTGAAGAATATAATACCCATTCTAAGGGCTGTTAGGAAGACTATTTTAGGTACTATATCTAATGTGTATTACCTCTCTTCAAAATGTTCTAAAATGCGTTATTCCCTTGTCTTCCTTCCATCTAAGAAAACCCCTTGTGAAGATGAGCTCAAAAACCAAGTAAAAATGCTTGCAAACGCTAAAAGGAAAACACAGACATGAGCTGGTTAGATACTACAGAAAGGAGCCCAAGATTTTCTGAGAGAAGAGCATCAAACTGAGGCAGATTGCTTTGGATTGCCTCTCCTGGAACAGGCCTCCTCTTGCCTCGCCATCAAAACATACCCCGGCTAGATTCTCCAGAGTAGAGGTGGTCACCCAGGTGGCTTCTCCTTCACCTGATTTTTAAGCCTGTTCCATTTTCTGCACAAAGCTACATTATGCTCATGGCCTCAGCAGCTCCCAGTATAAAATAGAGCATCACTGATCTCTACCTCTGAAGGTTGGGGACAGTCCTTTCCAGTCACTCTTCAGCTTTAGGGGGGTTGGTTGATCTCAGGGACAGCTGACAGCCTTATTTAGCCAACCAGCTGCTCTGCGATACACAATGTCCCGAATGCTCAAAGTGTGATGGATGATTCTTTTGTATCCATATAAGCATCAGTTGGAGGAGAATCCATCAGTCCCTTTGGTAGCCTCAGGGTGTTGAGGCTGCCATTCAAATCATTACCACCATAATAATTAACCATTGTTTTAGTGAGATATCTGCCAGGCAATTGTTTTTTATTTTAATCATTAAAAAACAATCAGATTTCACTGGAGCAATGCTTGCCTCAAGTCACATCAACACGTTTATTAAACCCCTTCTGTTTGCCTGGTTGAACAGGAAGTCTTGAAGAAGGGAATACTTAAAATACTCTCTGATTTTAAAGAATTAATAATGCTGTGGGGAAGACACACACACACAAACAATTACAGGGAAAAGTTGTATAATACATACAGTATATACACACTCCTACAGAGTCAGAATAGCGATTTTACTTCCTGCATTTTATTACCATGGGATGCAATGGAGGAATTGCCATGGGTGGAGGATTTGGAGAAATCTGCTTTTTTTTTTCCCCCAGCAGATAAGAGAAAAACAACCAAGGGAGCAGAGAGGATATACACCCCATTAGAGTAGCCACCGGAGCATGACTTTTTGACAAGAGTTTTCATCATTTCGGATAAATGTTAAAGGGCTTTAGCTTCAGTATGTTGTGGCCTATCTGATTTCGGTGAGATACTCAAAGGCCTTGTCCATATTGCGACTTGGAGCCACACTTTGAACCCATTTTTCAAGCAAGCTAAACGCAAACAGCACAGAGGAGTGCACATGGTGAGGTCACAAACCAAGCTCCACGACATTGCAGGAAAGGATGTCTAGGATACACCTGCTAACGTTTAGACCATGCCTGACTGCCCCTGGGGTTTCAGCATTAACCACATCTCAAAGTGTTTACCATCACGGGTGGAGCTTGAGTAATCCTGCTCAAAGGTTGAAAACACTACCGAATAAGACCAAAATGAGAGCCGAGAACCGGAGATCCTCCGGGAAAACAAAAGCAGATGGGGACAGGTGAACCTAGAAGTGCGCAGGAGCCCTCGAGCGGCGACTGGAAGTTCCTTTCGGCCAGGCACCCGCCACCGTCTTGCTCTCGGCATGGCGCCCTTGCCCACTTGGGAAGCATAGAGACGTCCCCACGCGGTGTGCGCTTTCCGAGGCAGGCGCCGGAGTTCACAGGAAATGGGCAGAGGTGAGAGGCGTATAGGCGTCTAGGTCAAAGCGCGAGGGAGGACGTCGGACGCCTGGTAAAGAGATATCAGGCGCTCCTACGGGGCCGGGGCTCCGAGGTCTGGGTAAGCAGCGCCTGGGCGAGTTCCTGAAATGTGAGGGTGTTAAGTGAAAGGACAGGAGCAGCAGAGGGAGGGCGCCGGGGTGGGGGGGTGGGGGCCCGGACTCTGCGAGAGGCGAAATGGGAACAACCAACAGGGATGCGGGCGCAATGAGATCCCAGGGTGAGCGTGGGAATACATGCTCAGCCTCCAATAGGGGGCGGGTACGGGGGAGCCGGGGCGTGACCCGGCAGCCCTGCGCGCCACTGTCGAGGAGCAGGCGGGAGCGGAGACTCGAAGCTGGTAGTCGGAAGGGCGCAGCGTCAACAGCGGCGGCGGCCGGGCGGGGGCGAAGCTGAGTGCGCGTGCGCGGCCCGCGCGGGCGGGGGAGCGGCGGGAGCGTGCGTGCGCGCGCGCGGCCCGGCATCCTGGGCACCGGGTCCTGCCTTTGACGGGAGGAGGCGGCGGGTCCTCTCCGTGACGGCGGCGGTGCTTGCTTCTAGACACCTGCGGCAGCGGCGACCCCGCGGCGGACGCGGAAATGTGGCCCTTGGTGGTGGTGGTGCTGCTGCTGAGCTCGGCGTGCTGCGGTGAGTGGTCACTAGCTCTTGGTTCTGCCGCTGGTGTCTCGCCGCCCCCGCGGCAGCCCCACGGCGCCCGGGCGGGTGTGTGGGCTGCACCGGGTCTGGCCTGGCGGCGCCCTGAAGAAGGTGGCGGGGGTGCGGGATGCACGGGCCCTGCCCGCCCCGGGTGTGGACGTGGGAGGGCCCCGCGGGTAACCGGCGCCCCTTCCTTTCTTCTTTTCGCTCCTCTACTCTTCCCCCGGGGTGGTAGCAGGACTCATCTTCTCCTGTTCTCCACCTCTAGATTCATGCATCGAGAAAGACTTCAAACCGCGCACCTCGCGCAGAAATTAACTGTCGAGAGAAAGGGCGCAATCGGAGCCAGCGATTGGCAGCTGTTAGGGTCCCCCCTCTTTCGCACCCCTCTTCCTTCCTTCAGGCTTTTGGGTTTGAAGGAGGAAGAGTGGGAGGGCCCGAGCCTTTTGCGATGAAAGTGCGCATTTTGGCGAAGTCTTTGAGAAGGGGTTTCTCCTGTTTGCCCTCCCACAGGAACACAGGAGTTACGGGGACGTAAAGGACACAATTAAGTTTCCTTTCCAACGTAGCATTTAATCAGAAGAATCTTTTGGCTGCCTTTTTTTTTTTTTTAACCCTAGAAATAAGCTTCTTGGATGGAAACTCCTTCTCACTACCCCCACACCCCATCAACCACTTTAATGCAGTCCAAATTGCACGTTCAAGTTTTCTTACTGTATTTAGGGGAGCCTTTTTTAAAAGTAATCTAGATTTCGCTTGAAGTATGAAGACAGTAACCCCTAGTCGAAATCATATTTGCGGCAGGGTGGGATTTGGTGTCTCTCGATGCCAAAGGCGTTTTGCCCCCCCCACCCCCAGCTTTTAGAATCCGTTTCGGGTTTTTGCTTTTTTAAAACGTGTGCTTCGTCTGTAAAATTGAAGAAGGAATGGGAATTTTCGTGGCTCTGCAGTGCCTGTCATACTTTATTTACATCTATAGAGCCTCTTGAATTAGAGTTAACAGTAACAAGGTATCCTTACATTTGATTCTAGAATGCTGAATTAATTAGATTTTAAACGGATTATTACCCTCACTGTGCCGTTCAAAAGGACTGTGACTTCAAGCTATTTCCAAAATGCCCTTAAGTCCCGACTTACCACTTTCCCCACTCTCTGAAACCTCCTGGGATGTTGGAGCTGTTAATAATCAATCTCTATTATCTGAAAGGTTGATATTAGGTAAGGTAGTAGTTTTTCCTGGTATCATCCTTAACGGCTTGTTGTCCGTTACTATCATTATAGCTCAAACAATACTGTTTTCAGAAACCTGCTGTATAATCAAAAGCCTTATATTGAACCTCATTATAAATTCATAATAAAATATTATCAATTCAGACCATTGGTGTGAAAGCCAGTTTGAAGCATAAAAAGTGTGAATCATGTACAGTTTTAAAAACAGGGGTCCTATTTTAAAGTGGATTAGAAAGAACTGCTAGAATGGTACTTTTGGGGATAGAGGTTGTTAGGCCTCCTCTAGTAACAGGTTATGATCTGTAGCATTCATTACATACAGTATTAATATACTTAAGTCCCTATGGAGTCATAGAATTCAGAATTTATGGTATTTTATTGTACTTAGTTAATATTAACCTGAAAAAAACAATAGAGGCTTTATGCACTTGAGTTCTGTTGTGTCAAATGTAAAAGAGGAAGGGATAGTGTTTGTCGTAAGATATAGTGGATTTTTGTGCATGTGTGTTTAATATGTAGTTAAAAGAACATGTATGAAGAGATGTTAACAGTCTCAGAACACAAGTAGTTATAAACCAAAGTATTTGAGAGACTGAAGTGAGATTCTAGAAAGAGTAAGAAAGTCGTAGATTTGTATGTTTATTTCTACTCAAGTTTGATTTTACTTTCAGTTTCATTTATAAATGATTGGTAATCAAAGCTATTTCTCAGTAGCCATGACAGTTTCAGTTGACTTTTATAGTAAAGGAAGTTACCTAATGCCCATTTCTTCTAGTTACAGGCAACATACAACATCCTGTATTGGTTTGCAAGATGCAGAATGAATTACTATTCTCCTTTCCTCCCCCCTCCCCCATATGTCCAATTATACATTGTTTAAAAGAACATCAGCAGTTTCAGTGATAAATAACTGGTAAATAAAACATTACTCAAATAATGACAGTGATATGAACTGTCTTTTCAGAAGTTGAATGATTTTTCTATGTTCAAAGTAAGTTTTTAAAAGCAAGGGGACACATGATTAAAAACCTTTTTTCTTGTCTAAGTCTAGTAGTACTTTGGCTTGCTTGAACAAAAATGTTTTCTTTTCTCCTTAAGTATATATTACTTTTAACCACAGTTTGCCATTTTAGGGAAGTAAATGCCTATTTAATAGTACTTATTTCCGGGGCTGCCCAGCAGTCTGGAGGCTGTGTGCTAAAGCATTGCACTAAATGCCTACCATTAGGACACTTGCTCATGCTGTCATCTGTATTTTGGCAGATGTTTTATCTTTGCCATTGAGTTGTTGATGGAAATTTGAAAGGCCAGGTTCTAAAGATGAAAAATAGGTGGTTTTCCTCAAATTGATAAGGGTTCTAAACCCCAAATACTCACATTTTTAAAACTGAGTTTGTATTCCTTAATGTTAATTCGAGTTTAGCTGGAATAGACATTATTGTTTAATACATAACATTCATGTTCTTTTTGTGACGTAATTTACATAAAACTATTTTAAGTATCTTTTAGGCTTTTGCTGTCATACAAGATTTTCATACAAGATTAAAATTTCTAGATTTTTATAACTTGTGCCTCAGCCTAATATAATGCACTCTTGGGTTGTGATAAAGCAACTTGCACTTTGTGTACTAGTGCTGGCATTTCTTCTGTGATAAAAGAACAGGAACGATAGTGTAGGATCAGTTTTGCTAAACTCATCGTAGTACTAAAGTGAAAAACTGTGGCGCATCCACGAAATTTGATTCTGACATACCTAGGTAAAACAGTAGAACCTGGATTTTTCCTCTTTGTGGTTACATGGAGTTGAAACAGGAATTAGAAGCTACACCCTACTCTGAGTGTTTCATTCCATGGCCATGAATCAGTTGTGAAAGACTCAGAAGCTGGTCAGCCTCAGGGTTTGAGAATTAGATGAGACTACATGCCTATCTGAATACACGTCACACTTATGAGTTAAAAAGCAAGGCAAGGAATTTGGCAAGTGCAGAGTCTGTCAGAATTGCTTTTTCTGTTTTAAGCAAGCATGAGTCCGTATTGTGTTCTAAGTACTTTGTAAGTCCCTCTTGGACATACAGATAAAGTTCAGATTGTATGCCTTTTAATAACTTAAAATGTTAGTTTATAAAGAGAAGGGATTTCTTGTTTTCATACCTCAGTGGTACTTAATATTTTTTAAGTGCTTGATAAGGCCATAATTCTGGGTGTTATTACTTTAAACTGCTCTTGGCCTTATAATTCTAGCTTGACCATATCTGTTCTTACAAGGCCATTTTAAAACGTAGTTGGGGAATTATTTTGAGTCAGAACTAACATGTGTGGACACCTCCATTTTATCCCAGACTTTATTTGTTTTTCTTGAGAAGAGATCTGACTAAATCCTCCTTTGGACTCATATCTAACTGGATTCAGTTTGAGACTCCAGTTCTTCATACTAGGGCCTAGTATGGCAAACATTGGTAGGATTCATTTCTAACAGGTGTCTCTACTCATGAGCTTTGCTTCCTTTACCTTAGTGACTGCTCGGGCTTACCCCATTCTTGAACATCCATTCCAAGCAGATAATTAACTTCCTACTCTACGGCAAAAAATAGTGATGTGTGGTGTGGACTCACTCAACTTCCCACCCACTATTGCTAAACTTGTCTATAATATCTTAGGCAATCTTCATTTCATTCTTCTCCTTCACCCAGAGTCAGAAGTATTGCTGTTCACCTTTCCAGCAAGAGGATTACCTGTTTACCGGTCTTTTGCTTCCGACACCTTGGAGACCTGCTTAATCAGCTTAATTCTTCAGTCTTGTATGTTAGATCTTTCCCTCTCCTTTTGATTCCTTCATCTTAGCATTCAGACATCCTCCAGTTTTACCCCATGTTAGAAGCAAACAAGAACAACCACAAAACCTTGCCTTTGTCCCTACCGCTCTGCTCTTTCCATTACTGCCTTCTTTCTCTGCTTTCTGACACAGCCACGTTTATTCAGAGAATCGGTGCCTCTTCTTTCTCCCTCCTGTCCACTTCACTTCTCCAGGGCAGTCTGACTGCTAATCCCTAGTCTGTTGACATCACTGCAGTTAAAGAATTCAATGATAAAACTTTAATCTAGAGGCTGTTTTTACTCATCCTGCTTAATGTCTGTTTTGTCCATATGAAGACCCTTCTTTGATGTCTGCAACAGTGGTCTTTGCTGCCTCACTTCTCTCACTTATTTTTCCACATCCTTGGTTTGTTCCTGTTTAACTGTTTCCTCCCTAAATATAGATGCTCCCTAACATTTTATTCTCTGTCACCTGCTGTATTTGCTTTTCAGGGACTCTCTGGGTGATCTTGTTTATGCTCACAGTTTCAGTTACCAGCTGTATTCTTGGTGCTTCCCAAGTCTTTATAGCTCTGACCTTTCTTCTTAAATCCAGGTCCATATATCCTGGGATCTACTGGACATCTCCCTTTCACTGTACCACAGGTACTTCAATACTCAGCCTATTACATATCGAAAGATTATTCACCCCTAAGGCTCTTAAATCTCTTCTCTATAGTTAATCCATAATCTAACTAGTTATACATATTATTTTAGTTAACAACTTTAATTTTCTCTCTTACCTCCCACATATGACTTATGTTGATTTTATTTCTTTGTTTTTTACTGTAACTTTTGGCCTTTTCGTCAGTTGTCATTTTCCTGGACTTTTGCAGTGATCTCTTAATGGATCTCTCCCATCTTCCTTCCCACCCTCAATTCACCCTTCCTGCTGCTGTATTATTTTTTAAAATGCAAGAAAACCTGAGTGGTTTGCTATTGCTTGTGTTATCAACTCCACACTCCTCAGAATGACATTCAAGGAAGCCTTTACAGTATTTCTTAACCATCTTTTCCAGCCCCTTTTCCTAGAGCTCACTTGAAAAATCTTCTGCTTCTGGTTACTCACTTTTTTCATTCCTCTATACCCATTATGTACTCTGCCTAGAAAGCCCTTCCTTTTCTGTAATATCCTTGCTCATCCTTCAAGACCCAGTTTAAATACCCACCCTGTAGGAAAAGCATTCTTAGATACATCATGCAGTTTTTAAGCAACTCTTCCATCCAATCTGCAACTGACTTGATTGAGATTTTTTTATAAAGATAAGTAGCTACAAGATACCATAATCAGGTCTATAGAAGTGAAACAGCGGAGGACTCTCTTGAAATATGGAAGAAAAGTGAATCTTCCCTGATATGATATTTACATTTTCCTCTCTTGAGATTCACACTTTAAAATTTCACATTCAGAAGGAACGCATTGACTCCTACTTGCTGGATCCTGGGTTAGTTCCATAGGATATGAAAGAAGACATCACCCTTGCATTTCTATCTTTTGAGCCTCATGGAGAGCTCAGTAAAGTAAAATGGTAATTACAAGAGTTGACAGTAAGTGTAGTGACAGCACTTGAATAGGAGGCTATGGGAGCAATGAGGAGGGATGAATACAGTTGAGTAGTGGCAGCAGAGGGGGACAGGATTGAACATCTCAACTGTGCTTTAGCAGGAAGAGCCAAAGTTAGCAAACTATAGCTAACATTTGCTATATATGTGAAAGGCACTGCAAGAAGAACTTCATGTCATTATCTCCTTAAATCTTAACAAAAACTCTCTGCGGTGTACACTGTCATTATTCACATTTTATAGATGAGGGCGCTGAGATACAGAAATTAAGTAACTTGCAGGAGTTCCCGTCATAGCTCAGTGGTTAACAAACCTGACTAGTATTCATGAGGGTGCGGGTTTGATCCCTGGCTTTGCTCAGTAGGTTAAGGATCCAGTGTTGCCTTGAACTGTGATGTAGGTTGCAGATGTGGCTTGGATCCCGAATTGCTGTAGCTGTGGAGTTGCTGTAGCTGTGGTGTAGGCTGGCAGCTGTAGCTCCAATTCGACCGCTAGCCTGGGAACCTCCATATGCAGTGGGTGCGGCCCTAAAAAGACAAAAAAAAAAAAAAAAGAGAGAGAGAGAGAAATTATATAACTTGCCCAAGATTATACAACTAGGATATGCAGAAGTCTAATTCCAGAGTATGTTTTCTCATTCATACACTCAGTGAAGGATATGGGCCTCCTAGGCTGGGGAACAGTTTGTGCCTGGAGAAGGGCAAGAAAATGGGAATGCACTTGTATATCCATGGAATTGCAAGGTCATTCTGATTGAAGCTTAGTTTGGAAATGAGGGAGTAGAGAAGGTGGAGCTGAACAGGATCTTGAAGGACCTAGTTTGTATTCCATGCTAATACACTTAGAATTTAGCCTAAAGTGTGTTTGTATGGGGGTGGGGGTGTGCTATTAAAGTATATTAGGCAAAAGAGTGCACATTTGCATTTGGAACAGTTATTTTGGGAACTGTAGAAAATACATGGGGCTGGGGTGGGGAAACATTGAGGCTGGAGGCAGGGAGCTAGTTAGGAGGGTATGGCAGTAGTTCAAGGCAGAAATGATGACTGTAATTAATTCATACAACAAACATTGGATTTAGGAACTATTAAATAGGTTGAGCCTACCAAGAACCCTCCATGGCTAAGGAGAGCACGGAACCCAACATGATTCTCAGGTCTTGTTGACCACTGGGTAATAGAAAATATGAAAATAAGAAGGTAGGCAGAGGGTGAAAAGATTTTTGGACATGTTGACTGTGAAGTAATTGTAATGCATCCAAGCGAAAATGCACAGCACACAATTGGCTTTCCAAGGTCTGCAGTTAAGGAGAAAGATGGGGCCTAATTAAATAAAAACGGTGTGGATAGTTAAAACCAAGGAGTAAGGAAGAATACTTGGGCAGGGAATGGTGGGGGAAGTTCTGGGTAGGAAGTCTTTAGGAACTATTGTGAGTCAAGGAATAGATTTCAATAAAGCAAGCTGCAATGATGTAGACAGAGCACTAGGAGGAAATTGAGAATCCAGAAATACCATGGAGGCCAAGATATAAGAGCAAGAAAGGAGCGGCCCACTGGCTTAAGAAGCCCAGAGAAGTCAAGACAGAAAGTGAAGCATTCACATTCAGTTTTCACAGGGGATTATTGGTGAAAGAACTGTTATAGTGAAGAAGATAAGGTGGAGGCCAGGTGGCAGAGATTTAAGAAGTAAGAGGTGGAGAAATGCATTTAGATTATCTTTTTAGGATGCAAGGAGAGAGAGACGTGTATGGGGGATTTTTTTTAATTGGCTAATATTCAAGCAGTAAAATTTTTTGAAGATATTATAAATGAACTTGAGGGATATAAGAGGCTGATGATCAACCACTTTCCCTAAAGTCCTTGAGGAGACTAACTGACGAGTGCGGAGGCAGAAATGGAAATGAGGTCTCAGGTGAAGGGATTCCTTGCTGAAAAGGAAGAAGTGCAGGGAAAAAAAGGTGTGGATAGTTGGGGCTGCAGGTAAATTCATACGTGGAAGTGTTGGAAGCTTCTGGTTTCTTGTCTGGAGAACTCAATTTGAAATTAGAAGTAGGAAGACAGGGTCCCTTTGGAAAGTACAGGATAAGCTCTTACAATATGAGAGTGATTTAAGAGCTGTTACAAAGGAGAGAAATTTTACATGGAACAGGTGAAGAGATAAAAGATTGAAGACCCAAATGGGTGGGGTCTGTGACAATCTTCTGTTATTCCCCTAGTAGCAATGCACATTTTCTTAGGCATCTATAAGACTAATTACTCTCCTGCCCATCCATAGCTGGAAGGATAGCACCTATGATCTTGTGTTATGAAAAATATGTGTCCATCCCCCAAGTGAGAATTCCAAGCTTTCTTAAAGATAATTCCTGCGGCTTTTTCATTATTATAGCCCCACATCCCATGACAATGTTTCAGATCAGGTAATTCTCAATAAATGTTTGTTGCATTTTAACTTTTCTGAGCTAGACCAGTGTACTCTATCGTGTGTTGAGTCTTCTCTGCAAGTGTGTAGTAGCTGTTCAGGACTGTAGTATATGAATTGGTTTGAGTTGGTGGTCTGTATTCACAGAGGTTGTTAAGGCCGATATTTTTGACATTTAATATAGTTTTCCCATTTCATTTGTTAATTTATCTGTAACTCCAGTCTCACAATGGTTATACTTATCAGTTCCTATCTGATTTAGACCATTGTGGGCATTTCTTGATTGTTCAGAATTTGCTCATTCGTAGTAATTATCTATGTTCTTTTATTTGCCCTGTATATTTTAGATCCTTTCTTCACTATGCTGTTTCATCAGAAGGCAGTAGGCAAAAGAGAAAAGCCAAATCAGATAATTTTACTACTTAATAGTTATTTAATAAATGTTTATAGAGGATGAAGTTGTAGTTATCAGCTGGTGGAGAAACATTTTTAGACTATCTTTATTTATTAATTATTAGTGCAAGGGTTATTCAAATTATAGTTTACCCAGGTCAATTTCACTTTGAATTTTATTGACAGTATTTATTCTTCTTAAATTGCTTCAGGTGTAAAGAAATGTTTGTGTTACAACAAATAATGCAGTGTAATCAGTGCTTTCTGTCTGTATTCTTTAGAAAATTCACTTTCTAAACATAAGTTATGAAATCATGGAGTGTTTGCTGACCACTTCTTACTCATTAGAGACTTCTAAAAAGTTTGCTGGGATAATTGAACTCTTGTATCTCTTTTATTAAAGGATAATTTTTAGAAGGTAAAATCTTGACTCAAATATAAAATGAATATATGTCAAAGAATCTGTCTCATGCATTAATTAGCAAGCAAGCCAGCAAGATGCTACAGCCATCTTGGTTTTAAAAGAAAACTGGAAGAACAGACACGTACATATAGGCAATCAGGGATGATGCAATGAATTTGTGTATAGATACAGAATTGGTCAGTATCCTCAAGGTGATAAAATTTAATTTTTTAAATTCCTCTCTTCCATCAGGTGGAAATCAATTGCAGGATGACTTTTATTTGTATTTCTATGGGTAGGAATTATTTGCATTATCATCAGTTTTCTACAACATAACAAATTGTAAAAGGAGCCTAGTCTTAGCAAAAAGGCACAGGCTCCTGTGAAATCAGATATTCTGAAAGGATTTGTCAGACAATGCCCAGCACTCCATTGAAAGGACTCCCGGGAATCTTTTTGTCCATTTCAAAATTGTTGACCATATTTTCTGACACTTTCCTTCCTTTCTAATTCTAGTATCATAGCCACTTTCTTCTGTCCTCATACACTATAGTCTCCCCCTCCATGCCTCTTTCTCGGGGGAAATCATTCACTACTCCAAAGTTTTGAAGAATGCAATTGGAAGTCCAGATTTTGCCTGGGGCTTCCTGATAATTTGGGTGGCTAGAAATGTAGAGAACTGGGGAGAGGTGAGCTGTGGGCGCCCACAGGGTTGATTCAGACTGCAGATTCCCCGAAACGGAACAATTTAGATCCGCCAGTCACAGAAGGTCCGTAGTTTTACATTAAAATGTGGTAGTGCCTTGTGTTTATAGTATCACCCTACATATTTATAGCACAGTATTCTCTAGAGAGCACTTGCCAATATATTTTCTCCTGATACTGACCATAGTTCTGTGAAGTATCTCTATGTTCTTTTTTTTTTGCTTTTTAGGGCCGCGGCATATGGAAGTTCACATCGGAGCTGCAGCTGCCTACCACAGCCACAGCAACACAGGATCCAAGCTGCATCTGTGACCCACACCGCAGCTCATGGCAATGCCAGATCCTTAACCCACTGAGTGAGGCCAGGAATCGAACCTGCATCCTCATGGATACTAGTTGGGTTCATTACTGCTGAGCCACAACGGGAACTCCTCAGTGTTCGTTTTTGATCCTCTTACTTACAGGGAGTAAGCCAAGGCCTAGAAATGTTAAGTGAGTTGCTTAAGGTCACATACTGAAAAATGACATACGTAAGGTTTGTTCTCAGGCTTTCTGAACGTTGTTCAGTTCATATTCCACTCTGCATCCTAGCATTTAATTCAGTGGGCATTTATTGGATAGTAATCATACTCCTAAGGTAATAACATCCTATGCCCCTGCTGAAGGAGCACATCTTAAAGATAAATGATTAAGCTTGATGTTTTACTTATATTTGTTAGTGCTTTTTTGGAGGAAAGCACCAACTAACTATTAGGTGAAAGAGTTGATAAATGGCTGAAGAATATGGAAGACAACTCCAATGTCCCCACATTTTCTCACATTTTAGGTGAAAGATGAATGATCACATAGACTTTCTCAATCCCTCTTTTATAAAGCAACAACTGGTGGTTTAGCCTATGAGGAGAGTTGATAGAATATATGTTACTTATTAGCAGTATCTACTCTTGGTTTCAACTTGGGTCTTAGTTTTATTGTGGATAGTTTGTCATTTCTCAAAGGAAGGAACACCTGTCCTATACATTTGGAAGTATTTCCTTGGTTTCATTGAAATGTGGGAGTGGGAAAATGCTATTAAATTGTGTATAATCCTTTAAAGTACTTGCATACAGAATGTCTGTTGTTATCTGTATTTTGCAGTGGGAAAATAGCCATACAGAATGTTTTCTAGCCTTAGCATTCTAAGACTTTCCATTCTAGTGGAAAGATGTGATGTGATTCATGTGATTTACTTTTTATATTAAAGTACAGTAGAGCCTGCCACCTTTTTTGGAAATGAAACATAGGGCTCGAGATAAACTTCATATCGGTTTAGCAAGTTCTGTTTGGAGAAAGTGTCTTGCAGTCTCAACTGAATATAATATTTATTTTCAGTTTAAATTTTTTCTCATGGTAAGGACAGTATTTTTCTACATATATCAGTAGGCATTAATGGTTACTTCAGAGCTTCCAAAGGCAGATACTGTGCTGTATGTTCTAACATGGTTCTGAATTTTTTGCCCAAGATGCGTGGGAATGTATATTTTGTTTCACTGGGAAAGCATAAATAAAAATTAGTGTTGTTTATCAGCTGTGCACATTAATATTAAAATAATTTGTTTTTTATTTTCACCCTACCCATCTTCTCTTCTCTGTAACCTCCTTGCTTAAGGAGATCTTATAGTATAAAATTCTTTAATGTAATGAAACAACTTTATTTCTCTTTTTCAGGTTCAGCTCAGTTGATATTTAATATAACCAAATCTGTAGAATTCACCGTTTGCAATACAACTGTTACCATCCCATGTTTTGTTAATAACATGGAGGCGAAGAACATTTCCGAATTGTATGTCAAGTGGAAATTTAAAGGAAAAGACATTTTCATCTTTGATGGGAATCAACAAAAGTCCAAGCCCAGTGAAAACTTCTCTAGTTCAAAAATCTCACCATCAGAATTACTACATGGCATTGCCTCTTTGAAGATGGATAAGCGTGATGCTGTCGTAGGAAACTACACTTGTGAAGTAACAGAATTAAGCAGAGAAGGCGAAACCATCATAGAACTAAAACGTCGTTTTGGTAAGACTTCTATAAAGTCTCCTTTTTATTTCTCCAGCAGCAACATGATCTTGTTAGAAAGGGTGGCAGATTGGGGTTAGGAACTCCTTTTACTCAAAAAGCAGGCTACTGGAGGTCCCTGGTGGTTCAGTGGGTTAAAGATGCAGTGTTGTCACTGCTGTGGCTCTGGTTACAGCTATGGCGTGGGTTCAGTCCCTGGCCCGGGAACTTCCGCATGCTGTAGGCATGGCAAAAAAAATAAAAGCAGGCTACTAATAATAAATGGTGCAGTGTTTAGCAGCTTTAAGGTCATGAGTTTTATCTTATTTGCTCTTCTACTTTTCACAATAAATCTCCTTTGTTGCCTGTTAATTTGTACATTGTGTGATTCTCAGACTTTTAGTCTGAGGACCGTTCTATTGCAGTGAGCCATTCTGGGGTCATTTGCTCTGCATTTCTGTTTGCTGCCATCAAAAGTACTTTCTTCATGTGATTAATTTTCAAATCTTTTGCCAGTTATTTGGCCTTTTTTTTTTTAACCTTACACTTTGATCAAGGATTGACAAATCCCATCCATGTTTCCTCTGGAAGAATAGATTAGGAGGAGAATCCAAAGATTAAAAATCAGGTTATCATGGATGATTCCTGTACTTAGCCTTGCTTTGATATTTTTTTCCTTAGCCAAGATGTAAGAGAGCTAGGGATCCGATTTAATTTATTTAAATTCACCCTTGGTTATAGCACCATGATTCTGCCCTTTCTTCATAACTTGAGTTAGTGAGTTGCATAAAGTAGTAAAGCTAGCCAAAGTAGAAAGTCTCCTTTCTTTTCTATTCCTTGTCAGCTTATTTCTTGAGCCACAAAGAAACGCATCTCAACTAACTATTTTGAAAGCTCTGTTTAGAATCACTAGATATATTACTGATCACAGGATTAGGCCATTCTTTGAGAATCTCTGCTTTAAATGGGATCAGATCAGTTCAGTTGGATCCACTATTTGCCTCTGTTCTCTCATTTATTGTTCCTAAATGTCTGTTACCAGATCGGGGATGGAGTGTTTAGACTGATAGAATGTTTTCACATTGCTTAGGATTAGGAATCATCTGATCTGAGTTGTATCTTCTATTCTGCCACTGTAATATTCACTTATATGATAGTGAGAAGTTGCTTCGACAAGTCACCTCATCTCTAAAATGGGATGAAAATAGATAGATGCCTGCTTTTATGTATCTGCAGTCTAATGAGCAATAGATGAGATCCCTTGTGTACAGGTGCTTTGTGAACCAAAGTGCTTGGCAGATGGAAATTGTGTTCTTTGGGGTGTTTATTTTATGAAGGAGGGTGTCAAGTTGCTGAACACCCGGGGGTTACAAAAGGGATTTGCACACCACATAGAGTGGGCAGGAGATGGCTCAGAGTAGAGCCACCAGAATCTGGAAGGCTTTTCAGTTCAGAAGTCTCTCTTACATTGTTACTTTTATTCATCTGATAATTGAGTTGGGCTAAAGAGCTTCTTTCTTTTTAAATTATACCTTTCAGCAGGGATCTAATCTGGAATTGGATAATCTGATATGTAGTTGAAATTTTTTCTTAAGGAATATGCAGTTTCTTTGAAATGAAAAAATAAGATACGAGGGAGCAGTAATTTTGGAGTGTGGTGTACATCACATAGAGCTAAATGGTAAACTCATGATAGAGATCTGAAAGGCCAGAAGATGGAATGCAGATGGATGGGAAAGGAACACCAACATCTGAGATAAAGAGAAAGTTTACAATTTTGTATAACTGTTTCATCTTCTTTTTCCCAAAGTACCCAATAAAAATATGAACTATGCTTACTTTGGAGCCATTAAAATGAGAAGGTATCATTTTGTTGTAGAGAATGTGGAAAAGTCTACCAGAGGTCTCAGACATTTGGCTTTGCACCCATTTTTATTTTTTGAAATAATTGTAGATTCACAAGAAGTCGCAAAGATAGAGCAGAGGGGTGCTGTGTACTTTATTCAGTTGTCCCTAATGGTTACATCTTATGTAGCTTCCAGTATTCAAAACCAGGAAGTTGACAGTAGTATAGTGTGTGTATGTTTCTTTGTCATTTTATGATGTGTCTATTTATATAACTACCACCCCAGCTGGGTTATAGAACTACTCCATTAGCACAGAGGTCTCCCTCATGTTGACCTGGTAAGCACAGATTTGTTCTGCACATCTATCCTCTTGTCATTTCAACATTGTTGTGTGAATGGAATCATATAGGATGGAATCTTTTGAGGCTGTTGTGTGAATGGAATCATATAGGATGGAATCTTTTGAGGCTGGCTTTTTTCACTCAGCACAGTACCCTTGAGAGCTATCCAAGTTGTTGCCTGTATCAGTAATTTGTTCTCTTTCTCTCTTTTTTTTTGGCTGAGTAATACTCCATGCTGTGGGGTGTCACAACTTGTCTAACCTTTCACCTATTGTAGGACGTTAGGGTGTTTCCAGTTTGGGGCTCTTACAATTGAAGTTGCTCTGAACTATCATATAGAGGTTTTTAGGTGGGCATATTCTTCATTTCTCTGACTAAATGCCCAGAAGTGTGATTACTGGGTTGTATTCAAGTGTATGCTTAGTTTTTAAGAAAACTGCCACACTGTCCTCCAGAGTGGTGGTTCCATTTGACATCCCCACCAGCAACGTGTGAGTGATTCAGTTTCTTCACATCCTTTCCAGCATCTTCTGTTGTCATGAAATTTTTTGCACCCATTTTTTGACTGAAACACAATAAAACAAAACCCTCCTCTGCACAAAGTTAGTTGGAGCCTGACTCTTTATAGTGGAATAAAAATTTGTTGTGATAAGGAGACTTACCCATCATGTGGACTTTGGGGATTTAGACAATAGAAACCATTTTTTAAGGTGTTCTATTTTTTCACAAATATAGGCATAAATGAGAAATAGAAATTGTTTAGAATTCCACTTAGTAGAATGTGGAATAAAGGTGGCCATTCTCTGTGCCCTTTTTTTAAAACTTTTTATTTTATTTTATCTTATTTTATTTTTTGTCTTCTTAGGGCCGCACCCGCGACATTTGGAGGTTCCCAGGCTAGGGGTCCAATTGTAACTGTAACTGCTGGCCTACACCAGAGCCACAGCAATGCAGGATCCAAGCTGTATCTGTGACCTACACCATAGCTCACAGCAACGCTGAATCCTTAACTCACTGTGCTAGGTCAGTGATCGAACCTGTATCCTCATGGATGCTAGACAGGTTTGTTAACCACTGAGCCATGATGGGAACTCCCTGTGTCCTTCTTTTGAACACAGTATTTTGGAAATACTATCTATGAGATAGAGATAGACGATAGATAGATAGGTAGATAGATAGATAGATAGATAGATAAAAATTTTATATACCTCTGTGCCTGTGTATAGTATAGTACCATGGAAGGAACACAGGACTTGAATTTAGAAAACTTCTGTACTTTACCAGTTTCTAGCTTAGGAGAATTTGGATAAGAAACTCAACCTGTCTGACCCTCTGTTTTTTTTATTGCAAAATAGGAACACCATCTCTACAGGCTTGATGGAAAACTAGTCTGGTCCTCAGGGTTTTTTTATCTGCAAAATGGGAATACCATTTCCATCAAAGGTTTGTTCAAAATATATTGCTTACTTAACAGTGATATATTGAGCACTTGCTGTGTGCCAAGCACTGTGCAAGGCTCTACAGATTCAGGCATGACTATGACATGATCCCTGCATTCAAGGAAGTAATAGTACCAAAGTAGTGCAAAATAATCTTAAATTTATTAGGGAACATGCCAGATAGTTTATGAATGTGTGTCCTGTGATCTTCTCAAGAACTCTAGGAAATAGATAAATGTCTTCCCATTTAAGAGATGAGGAAGCAAGAGAGATTTAGGGTACTTGTTCAAGGCTAGAGTCATAGCCAGGGTTTTAACCTAGATCTGTCTGTCTTGAAAAGCAGTATTTTTACCACCACTCATATGGTTTCTCTGAAAACACCGTATAAACAACCAAATACTAAATGTAAATGATAAGTCATAAAATGTGTTAATATTTATATTTACAGTATTAATGATACAAAAACTTGGAGGATTAAAATTTTACTTTTTTCTAAGTGAGCTATTTGGGTTTTGTTTTAAAAGGTCTGTTCAGGGGTCCTCGTTGTGGCTCAGTGGGCTAAGGACCCAATGTTGACTCTGTGAGGATGCTCGTTCAATCTCTGGACTCACTTGGTGAGTTAAGGATCCTGCATTGCCACAAACTGAGGCATAGGTCACAGATGCAGCTTGGATCCCATTTGCCGTGGTTGTGGCATAGGCCACAACTGCAGCTCTGGTTTGACCCCTAGCCAAGGAACTTCCATATACTGCAGGTACAGCCATAAAAAATAAAAATAAAATAAAATAAAAGCTCTGTTCAAGTTTAGCAAAGTTGTCACTTCCGTTATTATCAACATGATATACATTATGTTTATAATGTTGACATGAAGGCATTTCAAGATCCTTGTGTTAATTTTCTAGTCATGTACTAACAACTACAAAAGTAGCAGCTTTAAACAGCACCTATTGATTAGCTCACCATCTTGTTGGTCATAGTTCTGGTCATGGGTTGACTGGGTTCTGCATTCACTCTTAAAGGGCTAAAATTAAGGTATTAGCCAGGCTGTGTTCTTACCTGGGTCTCGGGGTATTGTTCCATGATTGTGGCAGAATTTATTTCCTGGTGATTGTAGTGCTGAGGTCCCTGTTTCTTTGCTAGAGGTCTGATGGAGGGATCTCTTAGCTCCTAGGGGTTGTTGCCATTCCTTGCCACACAGCCTCTTTGACATTTAAAGCCAACTAAGGAGAATCTTCCTTTTGTTGAATCCCTCTGACATGTTGAATTTCTTGCTAGAAAGATCCCGGACCTTTTTAAGGACTTATTAGATCATCCCCCTGTCCTTTAAGAATAATCACCCTTTCTCAAAGTCAACTGACTGGGGACCTTAATAGCATTCAGCAAAATCCGTTTTGCCCCATGACACAACGTAATCATGGGAGTGAAATCTGTCCTCTTCATACCCCATCCCACCTCAAGGGGAGGGAATTTTAAAAAGCTGATTGCAGGGGAAGGGTTTGAGGGGGCCTCTTTAGAATTCTGGCTTTGATTAAATAATAACTGGGGACCATATCCTAGACAAGTCAGTATATTTAAAAAAAATCACAATGCTGAAACATCAAGAAAAATATAGTTTGACTTTTAGTGTCGGAAATTTTATTGTGATCTTCTTTTATGGAAACGTAGTCTCTGTGTGGAGGTTACCCATGTGCGTATTTGAAAGAGAGGCACACTCAGTTGATTAAAGTGATTTCTTGGCTCTTTCAGGTCATCGCATGTTGTACACAGTGATGAGAGAAATGAGATCTGGTTTTTTATAATATTTAGACTTGGAAGCAAAATTTCAATACTTATCCATAAACAACACCCTCTTAATATCATCTCTTTGCCTCTCACCTCGTGAGTTTATTTTCCTGGGAGCCTCTCTACCTGACCAGGAGTTGGAGAGTGATAGACATGGTTGTCAACAATAGCTTAGGGGGAGTAAGAGTAAGATGGCTTTGGATCATCCTTCTTAATCCTGAATTGGAAAAAATATCTGATATTGTACTTAGTCCATTTTAAGCTTAATTTATTTTTGTAGTGCCATAGAAGCTTGGAACTAAAAGGGACCTGAGAGAAGTTCTCCCTAGGGAGACAAAAGTTAGTCGTCTGACAATACTACCATAACAAAACAGTAGCTTAAAACCATATACATAGTTTTATATAAAACATTGTTTTTCTCCAGCATCTCATTCTATACTTGAATATCCAATTCAGTGATCCTCAAACTTTTCTCACCGTAACAAATTTTTCATGTCAGTGAGAGAAGATAAATTATAGCAGAGAGCTACAGCAGTGAATTTAAACTGAGAGGATCATGGACACCTCCTTCCCCTCTCCAACCCCCCCCCCCAAAATCACTGGGGTGGAAGCTGAGAGGGGAGAGTATGTGAAGTTTAATTTTGAAATTCCGTTAAGGTCCAGCGAAGAATCACTTAGACAATAATAATAATTTTTGTTCTGTAATTCCACCCCATTGAAATATCTCTTACTATTATTTCTACATAGATGCATAGAGTCAGCTATTAGCCCTCTAGTCTCTCTGCCCATCTAAATCATGAATTGGCTCTCTCACACTCCAGGTAGTTGGTCATTCAAACTTCTTACGTAAATGCTAGACTTAAACACTTGACATGATGAGACTGTTACTTCCCAAAGGATTTTAGTCTATTATCAGGCAGTTCCCATTCTTCCTAGAGTCAAGCTAAAACTTGCAACCCTGTAATTTCTCACTCACTAGGAGGGCTAGAGTATTTCTATTCCAAGTTTATTCTCCTCTAGGGTAAAAATCCTCTGTTCTTTCCATCGTTGCTCACGGTTTCAGGATCTCCATTCTTGTCACTTTCCATTGGAACAATTTCCCTGTTACGTCTTTAATTGTGATAAGTAAAACTGAACTCAGGACTTCATTTGTGGGCCATGTCCTAACCTTCCTGCTACTGCCTGATTCTGCACTAACTTTTCTGATAGATCCTGCTTCTCTATCCATTCCCTTCATAGCTGCCAAAGAAGATTTTAAATAAGCCAAGTCATTTTTCTTCCCTGTTTGAGGCCTTCTGATTACTTGTCATTGCTTGTGGAATAAAATCCAAGCTTCCTTTCTTTTTGCTTTGCCTTTTTTTTTAGGGCCCAAAAGTGGTACATGGAAATTCCCAGGCTAGGGGTCACATTGGAACTACAGCTGCTAGCCTACGCCACAGCCACAGCAAAATAAGATCCAAAGCACTTCTGCGACCTATACCACATCTTATGGCAACACCAGATCCCCAACCCCCTGAGCAAAGCCAGTGATTGAACCCACACCCTCACAGATACTAGTTGGGTTCATAACCCACTGAGCCACAACAGGAACTGTTAAGACCCAACATGATCTTAACCCCAGCAAACTCTTCCCAACTCATCTGGTATCATTAAATTCTAGCCACACTCCCCATTGTTCAGTTCTCAAACTTGCAGTTCCTTTGTTGTATCTTCTTCCTTCTCTTCACATGGCAGGCTCCTCCAATCCAAGACTCAGAGCCAGTTCCTCTCCCCAGAGGCCTTTCTTTACTACACACAAGAGCCTGTTCTTCAACCTCTCTCCCTCCTCAAGTTCATGGCCCCACCTGGCTTGTTCAATTTTGAACCTCAGATACTTAGAAAAGCATCCTACCCATGGTGGTCTTTCAATACATGTTTGTGTAATGAGTGCTCAGACCAGGTCAAATACACTCTTATTTTCACTGATAGATTCCTCTTAATATATCCTAAGACTGTTGAAGATGTCCTATTGTATAGAGAGGGAGGCCAGTACAAGAACATTTCATTGTCAGCCCTTCTGGAACCCAAGATGAGATACTGGCTATATTTTGAAGGTAGCAACCACAGAATTTACTGTCAGCCCAGAGTTGGGGAGTGAGAGAAACCAAGGAGTCAAGGATGAGTCCAAGGCTTTGGGGTGTGAACAACTGGAGAAATGGAGTCAACACTACTGAAATGGGGAAAACTAAGGCAGGGGGTGGTAGAGGAGTAGGGAGAAGAGTGCCAAGAGTCAATTTGGAATGTGGTAATTTAAGACATTTGATACCCTTAATTCACTGTGCCTCAGTTTCCTCAAAGATAAGGAAGGGTTAATCAATCCTCATAAAATAATTGTGAGCATTTGAAGAGTTAATGTACACAACTCAAAATAATAAAACAAGCAGAGAAAAATAAGTTGCCTAAGAATAGTCTTTAGATCATAGAGCTTTTACCAAATCCTTTTGGCATTAGATATGAAAACCTGAGAGTGATTCATGAAGTTTTTTCCTGGTAGGATTTTAGACTGAACTGAAATGGGTTATCTTTGGTATAGGAAGATTCTCAGTAATTCAGTTGGAAATTAAGCTATTAATTCAGAGTATCTGAAAACATTTATCTCTTGGTAGAAATCTGCAACCATGGGAGCATTCCCCTCCCCACCCCCAAAAAACTGTCTTTCATTCTATGACCTTTGGAACTTTTAGCGATAAACCAATTGAATCTCCACTATGTAGGGTACAATGGCAGATTATGGAACGATAATACCTAAAAGATAGAATTTATAATGTTATAGTCTAGGGATCATTGTCAACATTTACCAGAGCTTAACATTCTAATCTTAACACAAGAAATGCATGGCTAGCATTACTCTGTAAAAGTCCATAAGGGTTCCTTACATGCAGATACAGAGTCTGAGCAGTGGAAGATTTGAAAGAGTTAATTTTAGAGGAACACAAGTGCTTGGTTTGGGTAGCATTTAGGAGTGTTCTTCACGCAGAGAATTCCTTCTATACAGGCAAACTTTGAAACACTTTCAGTGCATTTATTTGGCTTTATTGTTAGAGAAGAAATTTCACAGGTAGAATTATGATCTTAAGAGTTAATAAGCGGCAATTAAACTTAATTTTTAAAATGTCCTCAGCAAATCTTATTTATTGTCTTAATGTCACAGCTTCCTTTATATGGACTCTATAGTTATATTCTCATTCTCTGGGTAATGTGTGATCCACCTAGTAGAAGCCTCCTTAATACCTAAAGCCTCTCTTATTACTTTACATGTAAACAGTCACTTGAAGCCTAGTTATTCATGAATATGTTTTCTGTTCCAGAGTAAGTTTGAGAAAAGCTAAGGCACACATCTATCTTGGTTTCAGTCAGAGTAAGGTAAAGTTACCCAGCTGTACAACTTCCTCATATTGATGTCCCCAGTCAGTTTTTTTCAGAAAGACTTCATTGTTGGTTTAAGGTACCTTCCTGGCACACTGCACATACAGATGTTTACCATAGGAACTACAACTAATAATCATAGTTAATGTTTACTGAGCACTTGGTAAGTGCCAAGCTTTGCTTTAGGCCCTCTGTGTGTATTAACTCTTAATAATCACAGCAGTCCAGCTGTACCAGTGTAACAGTTGAGGACACTGAAGAGCAGAGAGGTATAAATACTTTGTCCAAGGTCACAGAGATTGTAAGTTAGGGTTGGGTTTCAAAGCCAGGCACTGTGACTGCAGAACCTTCTTTTCAGCTCCTGTACCACACTACCTTCTTCCACAAACCAGAGGTTAGGGAAAATGTGGTACAAAACACATAAACAGCTAGTTTCTTTTTTCATAAGTAAAATATGCTATGTAAGTAAATTACATATGTAATTTGTTTTAAAGCTAAAGTTTTAATTAATTATTTTTACTTTTCAATTTTCACAGTGAAATATATTGTTGACCCTCATTGGGAGGAGTTAAAGTGATTATAATAAAGGTTAATTGTGATTTTTGTGTTTTTTCTTCCCAGTTTCATGGTTTTCTCCAAATGAAAATATCCTCATTGTTATTTTCCCAATTTTGGCTATACTTCTGTTCTGGGGACAGTTTGGTATTTTGAGTAAGTATTTATTTCTATTTTTCATTTATATTTTAGTGGTTAAATAATTATTTCTGGGAGGCAGTATTAGTGAAATAGTTGATTTAACCAGGTTGTATTAAGAAGTATGTTAATGTGATAAATGAGAATATATAGTCAATATTAACATTTTCCTTAAAGTCTGTATTTACCCTCATAATTCGCAGCAGTTCACTTTTAATTCCTAAGAAGGTTTTTTTTTAACTTCTTGAGAATAAATATTGGCAATCCTGATAATAACAATACCTTTAACTCAGCTAGTTTTAATGTTTACATAGCATTTACACACACATACTTTTCTTTGGTAAGAAATGGTTACAGCCTACATAAATGTCAAGACAGGATGTTATAGAAGACCCTGAGCCCACCTCCTCCCACGGCACACCAAAATTACAGCTACTTATAGAGCAACTTTCTCAGAATGACTTAGAGGCTAGTAGAGAAGATACTCTGAAACTAAAGATATAAAGAAGAAACCACAGTCAGTTGAATGGGAGGGACAGATAGACATTCTAGTCAGGACCACACTTAAGGGTTGGTGGAAATAAAATCACAACAATGGAGATCCTCCCCAAGGACTGAGGGGTCCAGCCTTACTTCAGGCTCCCCATTCTGAGGGTCCTAAACCAGAAATACAAGCACCCAGAATGTTTGACACTTTGAAAACCAGTGGGACTTATGTTTGGGAGAGCTGGAGAGCTATAGGATACCAGGAGTGCACACAGAAACTTACTTCTTTAAGTCTTAATGCAAACGCAGGAGTTTGACGGGTGCCTGGGTCAGACTCACTTGCTTATCTTGGAGCACCTCCCTGAAAGACAGGAGGCAGCTGGAAATCTGCCCTGGGAACTGAGAACTCGAGGCATCCATTTTTGTGATCTTGTTCTAGCGCACTAACGCCTGTGCTACTGGGTATGAATCCTCCCTCTAGTATATTAGCACTGGGAGCCAGCACAGCCCACCAATACACTTGTACTAGTCTCATGCTGACAGGTTGCACAGGCAGCAGCACTGGGGAGTCTATCCTGTCTACCAGTGGGCCCACAGGAGTTGGCCTCACCACAGTAGAAGGACATACACAGCCTACATATGGGACAACCCTGGAGGATCTGGCTCTGATGCCAGAAAGAAGCTTGCTGCTGGGCCCCATAGGACATCTCCTACATAAGGCTACTTCTATAACATTGAGAGATATAATGGACCTACCTAATACATAGAAATAAACACAGTATTAGAAAATACGAGGAGACAGAGGAATATGTTTCAAATGAAAGACCAAGACAAAATCTCAGAAAAAGAGCTAAATGAAACCCATAAGCAATCTACCTGATAGTTGAAGGTAATGTTCATAAAGATGCTTACTGAACTCTGAAGAATGGATGAACACAATGTGAACTTCAGCAAAGAGAGAATAAAAAAAAAATCAGAGTTGAATAATACAACAATGGAAATGAAACATACATTAGAGGGCAGCAGTAGATTAGATGATACAGAAGGACAGATAAGTGATCTGGAATACAGAGTACTGGAGATCACTCAAACTGAATAGAAAAAAGAAATTTTTAAAATGAGACTAATAGGAGCGACATTTGGGACAACATCAAGCATACTGATATTCACATTACAGGGGTCCCAGAAGGAGATAAGTGAGAGAAAGGGGCATAAAATGTATTTGAAGAAATAATGGCTAAAACTTTCCTAATCCAGGGAATGAAAGAGATATTCAGATCTAGGAAGCATAGAGAGTCTCCAAAAAGCATAGAGAGTCTCCAAAAAAATCAGTTACACATCAAGACATGTCATGATTAAAATGACCAAAGTTAAAGATAAGAGAGTTTTAGAAGACAGCAAAAGAAAAACAACTAGTTACAATCATGGGGACTCCCATAATGCTATAAACCAGTTTTTCAGCAGAAATTTTTTAGGTCAAAAAGAAACGGCATATTTTGAAAGTGCTGAAAGGAAAAATCTTACAGACAGAAATACTCTACCTGGCAAGGTTGTCATTTAGAATTGAAGGAGAAAGAATTTCCCAGTTAAAAACTAAGAGTTGAAGAGTTCCTTCCTTGGCTCAGTGGTTAACGAATCCAACTAACAACCATGAGGTTGCGGGTTCGATCCCTGGCCTTGCTCAGTGGGTTAAGGATCTGGCGTTGCCGTGAGCTGTGGTGAAGATTGCAGACACGGCTCGGATCCCGCGTTGCTGTGGCTGTGGCGAAGGCCGGCAGCTACAGCTCCTGTTAGACCCCTAGCCTGGGAACCTCCACATGCTGCAGCTGTGGCTCTGCATAAAGGCCAAAAAAACAAACAAAAAAAAACCCCAAAAAACTAAGAGTTGATCACCATTAAACTAGCCTTATAAGAAATGTTAAAGGGTCTTATTTAAATAGAAAAGATGAAGAGTTGATCACCATTAAACTAGCCTTGTAAGAAATGTTAAAGGGTTTTATTTAAATGGAAAAGATGAGGCCATAACTAGGGATAAGAAAATATATGAAAGGACAACTCGCACAAGTAAAGACAAATATATGGTAAAGGCAGTGAATGGTCAGTCTCAAAAAGTAGGTTAAATGAGAAAAGGTGTAAAATAAATTATAAATACAGTAAATGCTATTTGTGTTTACAGTGTAGAAGGATGTAGCTATAACAGCAGAAACATAAAAGATGGTTGAAGGAGTAATAAATGTAATTTTCAGAACGTGTTTGAACTTAAGTGACTATCAGGTTGAAACAATCTGCCATGTATATAAATCTCATAGTTACTGAAAACCTGTAATAGATACCCAGATAGTAAAGGAAAAGGAACCCAAACACCAAGGAAAATCATCAAACACTAAGGAAAATTATCAAACCACAAGGAAGAAACTAAAATAAGAAGAAAGGAACAGAGAAAAACTACAAAAGCACCTGGAAAACAACAAAATAACAGAGTTCTCTTGTGGTGCAGCAGGTTAAGGATCTGGCACTGTCACTTCAGCAGCTGGGTTGCTCCTGTGCCACAGTTTGATCCCTGGCTCAGGAATGTCCACATGCTGCAGGTGCAGCTGAAAAAAAACAAAGAAAGAAAGAAAATGACAGTGAGTGCATACCTACAAATAATTACTTTAAATGTAAATGGACTAAATACTCCAATCAAAAGGCACAGGGTGGCCAAACAGATACAAAAACAAGACCCATCTATATGCTGCCTGCAAGAGACTCTTTTCAAACCTAAAGACATTTATGGACTGAAAGTGAAAGGATGGAAAAGTATGTTCCTTCAAAATGGAAACAAAAAGAAAGCTGGAGTAGCAGTACTCCTATCAAGAAAAATAGACTGTAAAACAAAAACTTTAACAGAAGACAAAGAAGGACATTGCACAAGGATTAAAGAGGTCAGTCCAGGAAGAGGATATAACATTCATAAATATTCATGCACCCAAAAAAGGAGCACCTAAATACATAAAGCAAGTATTAACAACCATGTAGGGGAAAATTGACAGTAATATAATAATTGGGTATTTTGATATCCCACTTACATCAATGAAGAGATCATTTTACACAAAAAATCAATAAACAAACAAACAAAACATGGTAGAAGATAATATGAGAAAAAGAATATATGTATATATATAAATGGATCACTTTGCTGACAGCGTAGATTGACAGAACATTGTAAATCTACTATAATTTTTAAAAAAGAAAAAAAAATATTGGCCTTTAATGACACATCAAATTTGGTGGAATTAATATAGAAAACATTCCATTCCCAGACTACAGAATACACACTCTTTTTAGGTGCACATGGATATTCTCCAAAGTAGATCACATGCTGAGCCACAAAACCAGTCTCAGTAAATTTAAAAGGATAGAAATCATATCAAGCATCTTTTCCTATCTAAAAACATGAAACTAGAAATCAATTACAAAAATAAAAATGGAATAAACACAAATATATGGTACGTGCTTTCCTTAAGAAATAAAAAATTTCAAATAAACAACATAACTTTACACCTAAAGGAACTAGAAAAGAGCAACCAATGCCCAAAGTTAGTAGAAAGAAGAAATAGTAAAGATCAGAGCAAAAATTTAAAAAGAAAGACTAAAAAACAAAGACTAAAAAAAGCAGTTGAAAAGATAAACAAAATTGATAAACCTTTAGCCAGATTCATCCAGAGAAAAATAAAATAAGAAATGATGGCACAGCTGATACCACAAAAAAAGGATCATAAGAAGTTACTACAAACAGTTATACGCCAACAAATTGGATAACCTAGAAGAGATAGATAAATAATTAAAAACCTACAGTATTCAGACCAGTTTCTGAGAGTGAAATCGATTTAAGGATTAAAAAAAAAAAAAACAACTCCAAACAGACAAAAGGGAGCAGATAGCTTCACTGGTAAATCTAGTAGACATTTAAAGAAGAGTTATCACCTGTTCATCTCAAGCTATTCCAAAAAATTGAAGAAGAAGGAACACCCTCAGATTTGTATTAGCCAGATTTATCTTGATACCAAAACTAGGAAAAGACTCTAGGAAAAAAGAAAATTACAGGCCAGAATCCCCGATGATCATAGATGCAAAAATCCTTAACAAAATACTAGCAAAATGAATTCATCAATGCGTGAAAAGGATCATATATTATAATCAAGTGGGATTTATTCCAGAGATGCAAGGATGGTTCAGTGTCTGCAAATTAATTTAACATGATACACCGCATAAACAAGATAAAAGTCATACGATCATCTCAATAGATGCAGAAAGAATGTTTGACACACTTCAACATCCACTGACGATAAACACTCTCAACAAAGTGGGTATACCCATCATAACCAAGACCATGTATAACAAACTCACAGTTAACATCACTTTCAGTGGAGAAATTCTTAAGGCTTTTCCTCTAAGATTAGGAAGAAGACAGAGATGCCCACTTTTACTACTTTAACATTGTGTTGAAAGTTCTAGACACAGCAATTAAACAAGAAAAGGAGATAAAAGCTATCCATGTTGGAAAGGAAAAAGCAAAATTCTCACATTTACAGATAACATGATAACTACATACAGAAAACTTTAGAGTCCCACCAAAAAACTATTAGAACTAGTAAATGAATTCAGTAAGTTGTAGCATACAAAGTCAATATATATAAATCTGTTGCATATAATAAACTATAAGAAAGAGAAGAAAACAATCCCATTTATAATTACATCAAAAAGAATGTATTTAACCAAGGAAACAAAAGACCTATACTCTGAAAACTCAGACATTGATGAAAGGAGTTCCCATGGTGGCTCAGTGGGTTAAGGACCCCACATTGTCTCTCTGAGGATGTGGGTTCAATCCCTGGCCTCGCTCAGTGGGTTAAGGATCTGGCATTTCCTTAAGCTGCAGCATAGGTCAGAGATGTGGCTCAGATCAGCGTTGCTGTGGCTATGGTGTGGGAAATTCCATATGCCACAGGTGAGGCTGAAAAAAAGAAAAAAAAACATTGAAAGACATTGAAGAGATAAATGGGAATATTCTGTGCTTGTAGATTGAAACAATTAATATTGTTAAAATGTCCATACTGCCCAAAGCAATTTGTAGATTTAATGAATCCATATCAAAATACCAGTAGCATTCTTTACAGAAGTAGAACAAATAATGTTAAAATTTGTGTGGAAACACAAAAGACCTTGAAGAAGCAATCTTAAGAAAGAATAACAGCAAAGCTGCAGGTTATCACTCTTCCTGATTTCAAACTATACCACAAAAAGCTTTAGTAAAATCAAAACTGTATGTTACTGGCAGAAAAACAGATATATAGGTCAGTGAGCAAAATAGAGAGCCCATAAATAAACCCACACACTTACAGTCAATTAATTTATGATAAAGAAGCCAAGACTATACAGTGGGGGAAAAAAGTCTCTCTTCTATAAATGCATTTGAGGAGTTTGCATTGGTAGATGCCAACTATTTCATTTAGAATGGATAAGCAATGAGGTCCTATTGTATGGCACAGGGAACTATCTCCAGTCTCTTGGAATAGTCCATACTGGAAGATAATACGAGAAAAAGTGTATATATATGTATGACCGTGTCAATGTGCTATAATAGCAGAAATTGACATAACACTATAAATCATGTAAATCAACTATACCCTAATCAAAATAAAATTTTAAAAAATGGTACTGGGGAAATTGGACTACTTTCTCACACCATATGCAAAAGTAAACTTAAAGTGGATTAAAGATTTAAATGTAAAATCTGAACCCATAAAAGTCTTTGAGGAAAACATAGGCAGTACACCTTTTGACATCAGTCTTAGCAGTGTTTTTTTAGGTCTCCTCAGGCAGTGGCAACAAAATCAAAAATAAATAAATGAGACTGCTCAAACAAAAAAGTTTTGCACAGCAAAGGAAACCACCAAAAAAAATGAGATGACAAAATACTCAATGGGAGTAGATATTTGCAAATGATATATCTGATAAGAGATTCATATCCAAGATGTATAAAGAACTCACTATGTTAATATCCAAAAAAAACCCAAACAATCTGATTAAAAAAATGAATAGAGGACCTGAATATTTTTCCAAGGAAGTCATGCAGATGGCCAACAGACACATGAAGTGATGTCCATCATCACTAATAATCAGGGAAATGCAAATTAAAACCACAATATCACCTCACACCTGTCAGAATAGCTGACATCAAAAAGACAACAAATAACCAGCACTGGCAAGGATGTGGAGAAAAGGAAACCTTTGTGCACTGTTTTTGGGAATGTAAATTGATACAGCCATTGTGGAGAACAGTATGGAGGTTCCAGATAAGATTGAAAATAGAACTGTCATACAATCAAGCAATTATATTCCTGGATATTCACCTGAAGAAAATGAAAACACTAATTTGAGAAGATATATGCACCTCTATGTTCATTGCAGCATTATTTAAAATATCTAAGAAATGGAAGCAACTCAAGTGACCGCCATTAGGTTACTGGATACAGAAGATGTGATATATGTAATGCCATAAGAAAGAATGCCGTCTTGCCATTTGTAACAATGTGGATGGACCTAGGGGGTATTAGGTAAGAAAAATACATGTGACAGAGAAAGACAAATACCATGTGATTTCCCTTATATGTGGAAACTAAAAAACAAACAAATGAACAAACGGAACAAGACAGAAATAGACTCATAAATACAGAGAGTAAACTAGTGCTCATCAAAGGGGAGGGGATTTGGGGGGATGGGCAAAAAGGATTAAGGGGTACAAACTTTTAGTTATAAAATAAGTCATTGAAATGTAATACGCAGCTTGGAAAATATAGTCAGTAACTTTGTATGGTGACAGATGGTTACTACACTTATGGTGAACAATCCATAATGTTTATAAATGTCAATTCTCTATGTTGTACACCCAAAATTAATATTGTATTTCAGCTCTACTTCAATAAAGAAAAGAATGTTGTTCTTTTGAGTATTAAGACTTCCCTCTCTCTATTTTCCCAGTTTGAACTTCTCTGTAAACATGTGTTCATCCTTGGAAGAACCTGGTTTGAACCATGTTTTGTCATTCTTATTGTGCAATTCTGCAGCCTCTAGGGAAGTAGCCACAGAATTATGTCCTTATTTTTTGCTGTAATAATCATATGACCAAACATCTCAGGGCAAATCTTGATGCTGTATCAGATGTAGCATAAACAGGGCAGAATTATCACAAGTAGGTAAAAAGGTATTATGCATTCTGGTCGATATTTATTCTCAACCATATTTCCATGCCAGTTTGGCAAAGGAAATTTACCAAATTAGTGAAGTTATGAGGTGAAAGTTTAAACTTTTAAACTTTTAAAATGTAAGATGTTATGTCTCATCTCCCTATAGCACACTGAAATAGTCATCGAAGGTCAATAAACATTTATGTAAGGCAAGGAGTAATTACTGGCTGATTTCATTTATTTATTTTATTCTGAAAGCTTCATAAAATCAAAGCTAGTAAAATATTGTAGTTGATTGACCTTTTGTATGTTTCATGAATTTTACTCAGTTTAAGTTGTGTGTATCTAAGTGATACATAAAAATGGAAGGGAGATGACTGATGACATATTCTAAGGACTCTTCTCAATGTATGGCACTCTGGAAATGCTTTGTGATTTCAAAGCTGTTCTCAACTTTTGTCAAAAAGGCAAAAAAGGAGAAGAAAAGCCAAAAAAGGAGAAGAAAGGGCTGAAGGAAACAACTGTCAAGACATTTCACGGTTCTTACTTTCAAAACAGTGTCTAAAATTCTTGTGGAAATTTTCTTAAAATTTAGTAAGTCTTTTATATCAAGAAAAAGACTGGTATAGCATCAAGACCTCATCCACTGATCTTAGGGAAAGCCTTTAACCCTGTTGGCAGACCCAGGCCTTAAGGCTTACATCATATGATTTAGATAGGAAATAGCCTTTTTCTGAGACTATGAAATCTTTTCATAATAGTGTGATTTATTGCATTTGGATTAATTGAACTGCACAGATCATGCCATTATCATTAGTAACACCTTATTTTTAGAGGACTGAACCAGAAGTGTGTTCCCTATTAGCCATGTTTTTAGAAAATAAGCGTTTTGGTTGTTTTTCTCATTTAAAAAGTAGTACATATCACTTAAGGATACCTTAACATAGGCAGTATAGAGAAAAAAGCAAAAATCGTCTGGAGTCTTACAGCCTGGAAGAAAACTATTGATGTATTCTAGTGAATTTCCTGCTCCCTTTTCTATCTTTTTTCTTTAAGACAAACTTTAAATGGTCTCATATAGCTTATATATTTGTACATGCTGACTTTCCTCCCATATTTTCAGAAGTCTTTTTATAGCTGCCTCTGCTCTACTTTTACAGATGTACTATAATTTACTTAACTCTCATCTTGATGGATATTAAGAATGTTTCCAATTTTTTTGATACTATGAAAGTAACTGTGCCAAAGATATGTAACACTAGAAATGGCAGAGAAGGTATTTTAAGGCTCTTAATACTATTGCCAACATGTGTTCCAGCAACATTGTATCAATTACTACTGCAGATGAGAATACCTGTCATTCACCTCACAAGCCTGACATCCTTATAATTCTAACATCTTTGGTAATTCAGTTGTTGAAAAAAACACTGTCTTGGGAGTTCCCAATGTGGCTTAGCAGTAATGAACCCTACTAGTATCCATGAGGACGTGGGTTTGATCCCTGGCCCCACTCAATGGGTTAAGGATTTGGTATTGCCTTGAGCTGTGCTGTAGGTCACAGACATGGCTTAATTCCCACATTGCTGTGGCTGTGGCATAGGCCAGCAGCTGCAGCTTCTATTCGACCTGTAGCCTGGAAACTTGCATATGCTGCAGGTGTGGGCCTAAAAAGACCAAAAAAGGAAAAAGAAATAAAGAAAAAAAAAAGAACGCAGTCTTAATTTTCATTTTTGTGTTAATATCCTTGTGTTAAGGATAAATGTTCTTACTATATTTATTATATTGGTCATGTTTCAAGGAGTGTGATCATAAACCTAAAAAAAATTGGTTGGCAGTTTTTTATTTAGGCTCATCTTAGAACAAGTAAATATGGGGTGTGTGTGTAAGAGGTACCTGTATACTTGATTCGCCTAGTCTGCACTCACATTTAAAGGTGTTTGAGATAATAGAACCTAAACATTTGTAGAGCTCTTGCTTTGCTGATAAGCACTATGCAAAGTACTCTACATCTGAAATCATGTTTACTTCTTTGAGGAGCTCAGTGGGGGTAGGTACTATTTTTATCATTCCCATTACATAGATAAGAAACAGAGGCACAGATAGGTTAGGTAGTTTATCCACAATCACCCAGCCGTTTCTTGGTAGTATGGGATTTGAACAAGTTCTATTTATCACTACATTATAGGGCCTCCCTGTCTTGAAATTATTTTGAGAGTTTTTTTTTTTTTTTTTTCCCCAATGAAGAGTGAACCTATATCTGGGCATACACACTGAGTAAATGAAACTGTTATTGGAAGAAAGAGCAGAATGTGAACCCAATTTCTGTATTCAGCAAATGTCTCCACAGTGTGCCTGCTGATGGCTAGGCACTGAGCTGTATGCTAAGGATGTAGAAGTAAAATGTGTATTGCCCCTGGCTTTGTCGCATTCACATTTCTATTGAAGAGAAATGTAAGTGTACATGTTCTGTGCCTTATGTCACATCTTTGGAATAGGCATTAACCTACATCAGGTTTTCTTTCCTCTGATACCCTTAGTAGGAGGTCTTCTGTTTATGGCCTGGGGATTCCACCAACGAGAAAGCCCCTCGGTTACGAATTTTTTAGAATATGGAAGCTCACAGCCCCTAAAGTATTAATAGTAACTCAGACCCATGACTTTCACTTTCTGGATTTTCAGTTCCTTTCAGCTATTTCTGATTACCATTTATGGTCTGTGCTTGACCACAGGGGGGTTCTCTGGTTGTTTTTAGCTGTGTGTGTCATTCCTTCTGGTGGATCCAAGAGAAAACGTAGACTTTCTGTCAGCCAGACATCCAATAAAGACAGCAGATTATGCTTTGATTTTGAGGAGAAGGAATTTCTTTATACTAGAATATATCTTGAACTATATATCAGGATGCCATTTATCCTACTGAGAAAAAACAACTTTTTTTTTTTTTTAAGGGCAGCAGGTGCTGCAGATGGAAGTTCCCAGGCTAGGGGTCAAATCAGAGCTATAGCTGCTGACCCATGCCACAGCCACAGCAGTGTGGGTTCTGAACCATGTCTGTGACCTACATCACAAGTCAAGGCAATGCCAGATCCTTAACCCATTGATTGAGGCCAGGGATTGAACCCCCATCCTCATGGATGCTAGTCAGGTTTGTTTCCGCTGAGCCATAGTGGGAACTCTGGGGAAAAAATTCTAAACTCTGGAAGCCAAAGGCTCACAAATATGGTGAGCACTATACTACATTTTGAAGGCAAAGTTCTCTAACAGGGAACTGTTCCTAAAGACCTTTGCCCACAGCTTTAGCTTACAGACTTCTAAGCAGAATCTTATGCTTAGCAAACAGCTCAGAGATTATTTATACCTTTCTGCCCTCTTTCTGTTTTTTTGATTGGGTTGTCTGAGTTTTGTTTTTTATATATAAAGTTTCATGAGATATTTGTATATTTTGGAGGTTACCCCTTATCAGGGATTTTAAATTTTTGTCGAAACATTAAAAACTCTCTTACTATCAGCAATAACTGTATTAGGAAATGGAAAAAAAAAACAGTAAAACTAATATTTAGTACATGATCAATTAAAACATTAAAAAGCATTGAAAATTAAAATATTTTTATCAAGAGTAGTTTGAAAAATGCTTACCTTCTTGTCCTATGGTTTGAATACAGAGCAAACATCTTGTCTGTGCCTTGGTGAATCGTCATACTGCTTTCTAAGATTGAATCAACTTCTAGCACTTTCAGTGTCATAAACTATCCTTTGCAATTCCATTATCGTGAACTGTCTCCAAGAGTTTCTTTCATGAGAAGTTCTTTGCCAGAGTTGCTTCTTCTGGGACATACTCATTTTTTGTCACAACCTCCTCACTGTCCTCATGTATGCTGATAAGTTCACTTTTACTGAGTTATTCTGGCTGCATGTCTGAAGTCTGAAACGGCAGTAGTCTTGCTATTCCACAGTCAACTATTCTGTAATACCATTTATGTTCTATTTGAATTATACTTCTAGCGTTATCACATCTAGTTTCTTTGCTGTTTCATCTTTATTGCCCAGTTTCCAGTTTTGATTATCCATTGTAAAATGTCACAGTGGTTTATTACTGGGAGCCAGAAGGTAACTCAGCATATGCTTTGCTGTCTGTGCGTGAATTGAGTACCAGATGTGCAGTGACCAGTCACCAGCCGTCTTCAAAAAGAGTGACATGATTGGTCAGGGATCATGATGCACATCTGTTATTTATATAGTTATTTGTGGACTGAGGAGATAGCAGTGAAGTTTACACTTTATGCAGTTACTTTGTTCATATATTGTGGTAATTAAAACTTGAACTGTGTTTTGGGGGTACTTGTGTTATTTAACTAAGTGCTGTTAACTGAAATTCGTACGCATTGGGACAAAATGAGGACAGATATAATTTATTTCAAATTTGTGCATTCTAGGCATATTTCCTTTCATTTTCTAACTTTATAGTCCCTGCTCAAGATTATTTCACAAGGATTTTGTCAGAGGTATTTGGTTAGGTGTCTGTAGAAATAATTGTTGGAAAATTGAAGGCCTTGAGATCCTTGAGATCACAACAGCCTTGAGATCCTACTAAGACCTTTAGTCCAGTCTTGAGGAGTACCTTAATATTGAAAGTGATTAGGCCATGAAAGCACTTTTAATAGAAGTAATGGAATGGAATTTCTTTGTAGATTAGAAAAATCATTTTGAAGAAGTAAAGACATATGCTAACTGCATCAGGAAATTTCTATCTGGGAAGGTAAAACATCATCATGATAAGTACTATTACAAAGAGTCCTAGGAATTCCCATTGTAACTCAGCAGTAACAAACCCAGCTAGTATCCAAGAGGATGTGGGTTCGATCCCTGGCTTCTCTCATTGGGTTAAGGATCTGGCATTGCCATGAGCTGTGGTGTAGGTTGCAGACATGGCTCAGATCTCACATTGCTGGGGCTGTGGCGTAGGCTGGCGGCTGTAGCTCTCATTCAACCCCTAGCCTGGAAACGTCCATGTGCTAGGAGGTTTAAATTCTATTAAATAATCTTGAACTCCCATTGCTTTTCCTTGGTGTTGTCCACATAATATCAAATTCTGTTATTAAATCATATTTTTATACACTGATTTTATTGTAGAAGGAACTTAACAAAACCATAACTCAGCAATATACTCTTTTGTAGAAATACAGTTGGTATCCCTTTGACCCTTTCTGAATTCAGACGTCCCAACTTCCTGGATATATTCTGAAAATGTGGTACCATCCACAAGACCAGCAATGTTTAGAACCAAGGAAAGGAACTTAGTATGTTAAGACATCCTTTTTCTCTTATCTTTTATATTCAAAGTACTTCAAAGCTCAGGCTTCACAAAGCTTAGACTCTTTTATTTCTGGGTCCTATGGACTGGGGATATGATTTCTAGTCAGTCTTCATCTTGACAAAATTGTTTCATCAAAGCAAGTTGGATAGTGTATGGAGTTCATTATAAAATTATTTTACCTTCTGGCAAGTAATCAGCTTATTATTGGCATTAATATTCATTTCTATCCAGCACCAGTTTCACAAAGCCTTCATTGTTTTTTTTAATGAGCGTGTTAAATATTTTTAAATAGTAATTTATATTTAATTAAATAAAAAATTTGAAATTGTAATTTTATTTTAAAACTTATCAGATATGTTTTATCCTGCATTGAGACAGTATTGATGTGCAGCTCAACAGTTACGAAAACCACTCTCAAATTACTTCCTTGGAGTTACCAGAAAAATAGCACTGTGATAATAAAATCAAACATATGTCTCCCTTTATGATTTATTTTTTATTTTGATGTGCATTATACTCCACTGGTTAGCCTTCCTATCTCACTACTGACTCACTAACCCCTTAGTGAGTGAGTCATCTAAATGTCATGCATTTAGAACTGGCATTGAATTTATGGATTTGCAGGTTTTGTTAGGTGGACTTCAGTCTGTGTGGATCTATATGGGCTTATTGAATCTCATCTTTGGAGTATCATGAAAACTAAGATGATATATTTCATTTGATTTCCAAGTTGAATCTGGTAATTTCACTAGAATTCATCAAGCACAACCTGCATTCTGTCTTGTATATGTTTTACGTCAGTGACAAGGAGACAAGGAAACCTTAATGGAATTAGCCACCTTTCTTCAGGTGGCCAGAGGGATATGTCATTTCTCCATTCACATGAATTTGAAAGAAATACATAATAGGGCTTTTAGGCTAGAGTGGACCAGTACCTTTTTTTTAACTAGAGAAGAAGATCTGGGAGTAACACTCCCCATCACTCACTCCCCATAACCAACACACACTCATTCACATGTTAGAATGTAAGGAGCATTGAGCAGAAGTATATCTGTCTTTGTTCACTGCTGGCACTAAGAGTAGTGATTGTCACATAGTAGGTGCTTGATCAATTATTATTGAATAAAGTAACCTCTATTCATCCATCAATTTGGTTGATATGACTTGGAATAATAACAGGGCCTGGTACATGGTTGGCACACAGTAAACATTCATAGAACAAATGAATGAACCACCTTTCTCATCTCTGAGAAGTAGCTAACTGGATTTAACTATTTTATAGAAGGTATTAAAAAGGAAGCTTTTAGAGTTTCTAATTTGTTGAAAAAAATTGATGTTTCTCCATATATTTGGTGTTACTGTGTCAGACAGCACTAAGTTTACAAGTTCATTTAAAATTTAAGTATTGACCACGCCACTTTGGAAAACAGTTTAACAGTTTTATACAAAACTAAATTTACTTTTTGCATACGTTCTAGTAATCATGCTCCTTGGTATTTGCCCAAATGGAGTTGAAAACTTAAGTCCACACAGAAACCTACACTTGGATATTTGTAGCAACTTTGTTCATCATTGCCAAAACTTAGAAGCAGGTTTTAAGGTGTTCTTCAAGAGGAGAATGGATAAACTGTATATCCAGACCATAGAATGTTATTCAACACTAAATAGAAATGAGCTATCAATCATGAAAAGACATGGAGGAGCCTTAAATACGTATTCCTAAGGAAAGAAGCCCATCTGAAAAGGCTGTATACACTATGATTCCAACTATAAACACTATGGAAAAGGCAAAAGTATGGAGACAATTAAAAGATCAGTGGTTTCTAAGGGTGGGTAACAGGGAGGAGAGATGCATTGACAGAGCACAGATTTTTCAGCAGTGAAAATACTCTGTATGATATATAGTATTGTGCATTTGGCATTATACATTTGTACAAACCCATAGAATGTACAGCACCAAGAGTGAACTCTGATGTAAACTATAGATTTGGGGTGATTATGATGGGTCAATGCAGGTTGATCCTTGGTGAGAAAAAAAAGTATCATTTTGGTGACTGACGTTGATAATGAGGAAGGCTATGCATGTGCGGGAGCAGGGAGTATATGCTAATTCCTTGTACCTCTCTTTCAATTTTTTGTAAACTTAAAACAGTGTTGAAATAAATGAAGTCTTTTAAAAGTGTAAATATTATATATACATTCTTTTTTCTGTAGATGTTTGGGTGACTTTACTATACAGCAGAAGTTGGACTGACATTATAAATCAACTATACTTTAATAAAAATTCATTGCAAAAAAAAGTAAATATTGTATTTCCTCTGTTTTGTGCATTGATTCAGTACTTTTAGCTAAAGGCAATTGTCTAAAGTATGCAAATATTAAAAATTACATAGATTGTCTTACTAAGCAGCCAGAAAATCATACCAGGAAGTTAAGAACACATTAAATCATCTTTATCTTAATGCTGAACATTTGGGGAGTTATTTGAATTTATTGTCATTATTGCATATAAAGTTTTGATAGGTTTGATAAATAAGAATAAATCCACATTTTAAAGGATGAGAAAAAAGTCACCAGAAAAATCCTTGAGGTTATTGGGTTCTGTGGCATCTCTATCAGATTCCTGACCAAACGTTTAGATACGCTGGAAAAATTGACAGATGGGCCTAGCAACAGGATATCTTCTCCAGACGTGCTATGGAACCTGCTAAAAATGTGTCCATTGTAAGCAAAGAAAGTGAGTCAAAATAAACCCTTTTTAAAGATTCACTGAAGAGAACATGGACATAATCTTTCATTGCCAGTAATTACTTAAGCAGACCCCACTAATATATTTGTTAGGAATGGCTGCTTAATTGTAAAGAAGAGTTTATATACCTTAAAAATAAGTAGTAGTTGAACAAATCAACAGGAACTAAAGCTACCTCAAAAAGGTTTGGAAAAACCATTCTGTGGTAAAACACTGTCAATCAGTCGTGTTTTCTGGTATTTTATTTTTGTTTCTATGGTTGACATTATTTTTCTCCTACAGCTCATCTAAGCCTGAAAGAGGTTGAATTTTATACGCGTTTAAACTCTTAAGTTTTCCTTTTTTTTTTGTCTCTGTGTGTGTGTGTGTGTGTGTGTGTGTGTGTGTGTGTGTGTGTGTGTGTGTTTTGCCTTTTCTAGGGCCGCACTCACGGCATATGGAGGTTCCCTGGCTAGGGGTCTAATTGGAGCTGTAGCCGCCGGCCTACACCACAGCCACAGCAACACAGGACCAAGCCACATCTGCAACCTACACCACAGCTCACGGCAACACCAGATCCTTTAACCCACTGAGCAAGGCCAGGGATCGAACCCTCAACCTCATGATTCCTAGTTGGATTCATTAACCACTGAGCCACAACAGGAACTCCAAAACTCTTAAGTTTTCTTAAGAATGCTATAAATCAAGATCTCCTGGAGTTCCCTTCGTGGCTCAGTGGTTAACGAATCCGACTAAGGACCATGAGGTTGCGGGTTCGATCCCTGGCCTTGCTCAGTGGGTTAAGGATGTGGCGTTGCCGTGAGCTGTGGTGTAGGTTGCAGACGCGGCTCGGATCCCATGTTGCTGTGGCTGTGGCGAAGGCTGGCAGCTACAGCTCCTGTTAGACCCCTAGCCTGGGAACCTCCATATGCTGCAGGTGCAGCCCTAGGTAAGGCAAGAAGACCAAAAAAAAAAAAAAAAAAATCTAGATTTCCTGTGTGGCTCAGTGGTAATGAACCCAACTGGTATCCATGAAGTTGCAGGTTAGATCCTTGGCCTCACTCAGTGGGTTAAGGATCCAGTGTTGCCTTGAACTGTGTTGTAGGTCACAGACAAGGCTCAGATCCCACGTTGCTATGGCAGTGGCGTAAGCCAGCAGCTACAGCTCTGATTCAACTCCTAGCCTGGGAACTTCCATATGCTATAGGTGCAGCCCTAAAAAGACCAAAAAAAAAAAAAAAGGTGTTAAGTCAGCCTTTTTGCATGAGCTTCAGCTATACTCAAGGTGAATTCTTGCTGCTTGATCTGTGTAGCTTTTTTAGGTATTGAACTAAATCTAGAAGAGTCTCTTATAAATGTTTGATTGTGAGGTACATTTGAAACAGCTTCTATTTTATAACCCTTTTGCAGAACTTTCAAGCTCTTTTTAAGTAATATTCTACATGGGATTAAAATGGAAACCCTGACAAATGTCTAGAAAAGGCTTCTTTTTCTATCTATGTCTGTGTCTTTTGTGACCTTTATGCTGTATTTTTCCCTAGAAAATAGGGAAGCTCAAAATCTGTCCCCTTTAAGAAGGCAGGGATATGACTGAGTCATAGTCATTTAAGTTCCAAGACTGGGTGGATCAGATGAAAGCCTGGAGAGCTTGCCATGTTGTTACTTAACTTCTTTCTGATTCTTGTGGATTTCACTTTCTCACTTCAGGCTTGATTACTGATTAGCCCTCCATCTCCCCCTAAAGAGGACAAAATTGAGATTACAATCTACAGTATGAGTAGAGGAGTTCCCATCATGGCTCAGTGGTAATGAACCTGACTAGTATCCGTGGGGATGCGGGTTTGATCCCTGGCCTCCCTCAGTGTGTTAAGGATCCAGCATTGCAGTGAGCTGTGGTGTAGGTCATAGACACAGCTCAGATCCCATGTTGCTGTGGCTGTGGTGTAGGCTGGCAGCTATAGCTCCAATTCGACCCCTAGCCTGAGAACTTCCATTTGCCACAGATGCAGCCCTAAAAAGATAAATAAATAAGTAAATAAATAAATAAATAAATAAATAAATAAATAAATAAATAAGAGTATGAGTAGAGATTTTAAACTTAGGTGCCTGTATTAGACCTTAAATATCTTAACCATAGGTTATAATATAACCCTAGGTTATAACACCTTAAACCTAGGTTTTTATCATGTCACTTAGGGGTTTATCTGTTGTTTTCACCATAATTGATCTGTTTGTCATTTTTGTGGATGCTATATATAAAATTATTTTAAATTTCCCCCTTGCCCATTGATTAATGAAGTGGTAAGTAGCATGTGTGGATGAAACAGCAGAGTCACTCATGCATTCTGTTTGAGGTTACTTTTAACAACTTTGTTCATGAGAAGTTAATTTTAATGTTAACCAAAACAAAACCCAGAAGATGAATATAGGATAAAAATAATATTTTAGGCTTATTTTAGGCATTATATTATTCTTTTAGGGAAGCTGGACACTTGACAATAAAGCTGACATCAAAAGCAAATTATGTTTGTTAATACCTGTTAAGTATTTGTATTTATTTTTATGAAATTAATTTTAGTTGAACAACTTAGGCATTTCCTCCCACCTCAGGACTTCACGAGGGTGTGATTCGTTCCAATGTTTATTCTACTTTTTCAAAACAAAACAAAACAAAAATCTAGATCTCCAGATGCTTTACTGGTTTTATATAAAGTGAAACAAAACTCTTTTTTTCTCAGTAGTACCAATTAACCAGTTTTTTCTCATCAGCATTGTGTATATCAGTGGTAAACCTGAAGCAGTTTTGCTTCTCAGGGGACATTTGACATTGTCTACAGACATTTTTGATTGACATGACTTGGGGACTGTTACTGGCATACAATGTGTAGAGGCCAGGGATGGTACTAAACATTCTGTAATGTACAGAACAGCCCCCTAACAACAGTGACTTATCTGATCCAAAATATTAGTAATGCCATGATTAAGAAAGCCTGATGTATATAACTTTAATCTAGGGGAATAAAGTGTCACTAATAAGTTCAGCATTCAGATTTATACTGCCATGACACCATTTAGTCATTGACATGTTAGAAAAAAATTTGAGATGGCTTGACATGATATGAAGGAGTTGCTCCTCAAAGGTTATTCAATTCTGGTAAGTTATCAGTTTAATCTTTGCACCTTGTAAGCTACAGAAATCATTTCCCTTCTTGTGATTGAGTTCATGTAATTCTTTGTGTTTTGTTTAAGCGCTTAAATATAAATCCAGTTATACGAAGGAGAGAACCATTTTTCTATTAGTTGCTGGACTAGTACTCACTATCGTTGTCATTGTTGGAGCCATTCTTTTCATCCCAGGTAAGATATACAGTTACTGTGAGGGCAAGTGGGATTGCTAAGTCAGAGGGCATTTCTGAGGAGGTGCCTGGTAGTTTCCCAGAGCTGCTGTAACACATCACCACAAATGGGGCATCTTAAAACAAGAGAAATTCTCTCACAGTTCTGGAGGCCATAAGTCTGAAATAAAAAAGTCCCCAGGTCTATCCACCCTCCCGAGATGCTAGGGGAGACTCCTTTCCTTGCCTCTTCTGGCTTCTGCTGTTTGCTGCCAATCTATGCAGCTCCTTGACCTGTGGCAGTGTTAGCTCCAATTTCCTCTGTGTCACATTGTCCTCTCCTCGCCTGTGTCTTCATTAACTTCTCTCTGCCTCTCTGTTACAAAGATACTTGTCGTTGGAGTCAAGACCCACCTGGTTAATCCACGATCCTTAATTTAATCATAGATTTTATGGTAGAATATAATACTCCCTCTTTTGCTATAAAAGTTAATATTCGCAGATTCAGGGGATTTGGAGGTGGATGTGTCTTTAGGGCTACCATTCAACCCACAGTAGAGGCCAAGACATGGAAATGGTAATGAATATGGGAAGCAAATGTGTCTGAAACTGCACTTGCCTTTGGAGGATGGCAGCATGAGTGAGAAGTAAGGGTACACAGCCCACAGAAAGAACAGCAGAGAGAGACAGGCTGCAACTCAGAAGTGTAAACTGTGGAAAGCCTTTATCGGTTTTTGTTTTGAGCAGAATACAGTATCAGTGTGATGTTTACAAACATAAATTTGGCAGCTCTCTAATTTTGCAACTAGAATTAGTAAAGACATGGGGAGGAAGGAGATAAATTCAGAGGACAACTTGAAAGAAAAACTGCTTTGACTTTGGGACAGATTAAATGTAGCAAATGAAGGGAATGGTAAGAGATTCCAGAGTTTATCACTGGAATTTTGTGAGGTAGTTAAGGAGGCAGAGCCAGTTCAGGGTTTGATATGTTGAGACTTGAATGTTGACATTTAGATGCCTTAAGTTTGGGAGTTCTTGTTGTGGCTCAGCAGGTTAAGAACCCGACATAGTTTCTGTGATGATGTGTGTTCGATCGCTGGCCTTGCTTAGTGGGTAAAGGATCAGGCATTGCTGCAAGCTGTGGCATAGGCCTGTCGGATCCGGTGTTGCTATGGCTGTGGAATAGGCCTGCAGTTGCAGCTCCAATTCAGCTCCCAGTCCAGAAACTTCCATATGCCTCAGGTGCAGCTGTAAAATAAAAAAGAAAAATAAATAGATATATTTAGTCTTGAATAGTCAAAAAATAGTCATTTATTTTGTGTTAAGTTTGGGGAAAAACATATTTTTAAACTTTATACTGGTAGTATGGAGACTAATGTGTTTAACACATTTAGTGCTTTAACATTCCATAAGAGTAGGAAGCATGTAGGAAGATATTTATTATTATTTTTAATTATTAACAGGTGAATATTCAACAAAGAATGCTTGTGGACTTGGTTTAATTGTAATTCCTACAGCAATATTAATATTACTTCAATACTGTGTGTTTACAATGGGTAAGTATTTGTTATAGTATGATTTTGTGCTCTTTTTTCATTAAAAAGCAGTAATTTTGGTTAAAATATTTTATTTTTTTATTTTTTTTATTTTTTATTTTTTGGCTTTTGTCTTTTTAGGGCCGCACCCACAGCATATGGAGGTTCCCAGGCTAGGGGTCTAATCGGACTGTAGCCACCAGCCTAAGCCACAGCCACAGCAAGGCCAGATCCAAACTAAGTCTACGACCTACACCACAGCTCACAGCAACGCCAGATCCTTAACCCACTGAGCAAGGCCAGGGGTGGAACCCGCAACCTCATGGTTCCTAGTCGGATTCGGACGGGAACTCCAATATTTTATTTTTTTAAATAACGCAATGGAAATTGGTTTATTAGAAGATTCCCCCCAAAAAAAGATTTCCCAAGCTACTTTTAGTGATATTTTCCCCATATGATTTTAATTTTATATAATTTTATAATTTTTATAATTCTATAATTATATATAAATATAGTTTTATGTAATTTTATAAAATTTTGTTTTTATAAATTTAATTTAATTTTAATTTCATATAATTTAAAGTTAGCTTAGGTTTTCAAGGCTTTCAGTTATCTTGTAAAAAGTAGTCTACATATGTATTTGATATAAGTGGTTTTCAAAATTATTCTGTGTAGTTTTTAATGATTATCTTCATGTTTTTATTTCAGTTTTTGAAGCTAAAAAAGTAGATATTAAGCATGCCCTCTCCTTTTGCTATGCCTCTCTGTTTAAAAAAACTAGTTCTACAAAATAGGATTCTAACTAATAAATAGTGGCTTTATTATTTTTTTTAGTTACTGGCAGATCTTAACATAGTGGTTTTAAACAGTGATGTAGATAGCCAACCTATAATTGATGTCATTTTCACTGCACTTTGGGCATGAATCACTAACATATTTTTGTTATTATTAAAGTCTGTTTTTTTCTATTTGTATTTAATGCTCAGCCTTTGAGCCTGTCTCTGGCTTGCCGCACATTGGAAAGGTATCAGTTTGTTATAAAATCACAGATCTAGACAGAGAAGATAGAGGTCAGGATGTGTACAGTGGCATGTTGGCATAATAGTTCTCTCATCCAGAGCAACTTTGTGCACATGTGGTAAAGCCAAGAGCAATAGCCATTCACGTAGTAAAACCCACAAGTGTGGTAAAAGGAGCATTGTTTAAAGAATTTTTTTGGAGTTGCTGTCATGGTGCAGCAGTAATGAACCCAACTAGTATCATTGGACAGCAGTAATGAACCCAACTAGTATCATTCGATCCATGGCCTCCCACAGTGGGTCGGGGATCTGGCATTGCTATGAGCTGACATGGCTCAGATCCCGTGTTGCTGTGGCTGTGGTGTAGACCAGCAGCTATAGGTCCGATTTGACTCCTAGACTGGGAACCTCCATATGTTGTGTGTATGGCCCTAAAAAGACCAAAAAAAAAAAGATTTTTTGATAAAAACTACCAGTCCAGCTCGGCTGACTATGAAAATAAAAGTTTACTGACTGTGTGAATCTGGAGCTGACTACTTGTTTGGGAAGACAAGGTCTGGATCACTGGAAGAGAATCTACTGTCTGACAAAGAACTCTAGAGACCATCTTTGGTCATAGGTTATTATTCTCGCTTGCACAAAATACAAGCAGGAGTGATTGCTTCTTAAACATTCTCAACCTACTTTTCCTCTCTTCAGCTCTTGGGATGTCCTCCTTCACCATTGCCATATTGATCCTTCAGGTATTGGGCCATGTGCTCTCTGTGGTTGGACTGAGCCTCTGTGTCTCAGGTAAGAGCCCCATCCTCCTCCATTCTCTCACTTTGTCTTACTAGAGATGTCTCTTGAACAGAGGTCTTCTTCCCCTCTTTTTCTTTCTTCTTCTTTTTAAATACATAGATTTTATTTTTTAAAGCCATTTTAAATTCACAGTAAAATTGGAAAGCACAGAGAGTTCCCATATACGCCGCATAACATCTTCCTCCTCTGTCAGCATTCCCCCACCAGAATGGCAAATGTGTTATAGTGTTGAATCAGCATTGACGTAATATCACCCCAAATCCACAGTTTTACATTAGGGTTCATTCCTGATGTTGTACATTCTATGATTTTGATAAATGTATAGTGACATGCATTGTAGTTATAGACATAATATCATATAGAAAAGTTTCACTGCCCTAAAAATCATCTGCTCTGCCTACTCATCCTCCCTCCCCCTAAACCCCTGGCAACTACTAGTCTTTTCACTTTCTACATGGTTTTACATCTCCCAGAGTCTTATAATTGGAATCATACAGTCTGTAGTACTGAATAACATTCCTTTGTATGAGTGTACCACACTTTGTTTATCCCCTACTGAGGGACATCTTGATTGCTCGGTTTGGGGCTATTAAGAGTAAAGTTGCTGTAAACATACACGTATCTGTTTTTGTATGGATATAAGTTTCAGCTCCATTCAGGTAAATACCAAGGAGTACAATTGCTGGTTTGTGCATGAAGAGTATGTTTATTTTTTAACAAATTGCCAAACTGTCTTTCAAGGCAGCTGTACCCATTTTGCATTGCCACCAGCAATGAATGAAAATTCCTGTTGTTCCACATCCTTGCCACCGTTTGGTGTTGTGAGCTTTTCTTTTGTAACTCTTATTTTCACCCCACTGAAAATGGTGCTTTCCACATTACCATGAGACTGTTGGCTGTATATGGCTTGTAGGCTGATCATTCTAGGAGCTAAACTGCTATGCCTATATTTGTGGGAAAGCTTTCAAAATAACCAGGCTCTATCCACTTGGTTGGAGCTTTTGCTTTACAGACTGTTTTTCTATTAGTCTTGATTGATAAGGCACATGTTCTGCAGACAAAGGCTTTTTTCTTTTAATAATTTGGAGTCACTTCACTAACTGACTTAATAGCGATGAACATACATAGATAATTTTTGTTTCTTGATAATTAGAAGAAGAATTACTCACCTTAAAACTTGGTATTACAACTTTTATTGTTAGTTCTTTTCAAAAACTTTCTGTTATTTTATGTGAATTTCTAACATAAAATTGTATTTGTCTTTACAGAGTGTACACCAGTGCATGGCCCTCTTCTGATTTCAGGTTTGGGTATTATAGCTCTAGCAGAATTACTTGGACTAGTTTATATGAAATGTGTTGGTAAGTCAGCCTTATTATTGTTAGCCAAGAATTTCAAACATGTAATCTGGGAAATGCTTTTGATTGATTCTTGCAGTTTAGGAACAGAGAAATGAATTGGTAATTCCAAGAGTGAGAAAATGTAATGAATGCTGTTTTATTATTTTTTTATTTTTATTTTTTGCTTTTTAGGGCCATACCCACAGCATATGGAAGTTCCCAGGCTAGGGGTCGGAGCTACAGCCGCTGGCCTACACCACAGCCACAGCAACATGGGATTTGAGCCACATCTGTGACCTACCCCACAGGTCACGGCAACACTGGATCCCCAACCCACTGAGCGAGGCCAGGGATAAACCCACAGCCTCATGGATACTAGTCAGGTTTGTTTCTGCTGTGCCACAATGGGAACTCCCAGCTGCTGTATTTTTTAAATAATAAAATTAGAATGATTTAGGGCGCGCTAAAAGAGGATAGAGGTCATATGAGTTCATGAAAAGTTTAAAGATTATAAGCTAGTTTCAAAGAAAGCAGCTTTATGTTTTAGAAAATATAGACTTTTTATACAAGTAAAAGGAGAGATTGTTGAGGATGCGTTTTCACTAATTAAAAAGGATTTTAATTGTTCCGTTGTCTCTGTAATAGAGCCCTTCCACAGAGGCCTATTTGTCAGTTGCTATTCTCCTTGAAGACTATTCACAGATCTTGACTCCCCTAAGTAGACAGAACTGAAATTCAAAATCTGTCAGTTTTGTTAATTAAAAAGCAGTGCCCTGTGACACTTGACTGTAAAATATTTTTAGATGAAACCAATATAATAAAAACATTGAGTTTTAAATTTTAGGCATTTACTACTCTTAAAAATCAGTTGTCAGTAAATGTGGACTTAGCTTACTATTTCTAAACTTTGTATTTAATCTTCTAATTTTCAAATAACAGGTTTCTATATGAATTCTTATTTTTAATATGTTTGTAGAAATAGATGCTTTTAATAGTGCCTAAAACTAGTGTTGTCTTAGGCTAAAGCTGTTCCCTACAGTCTGGTTTATATTGGTCTCCCTTTAAAAGATGTCTTTTTTTTTATTTATGAAGTAAAGCAAACTCTTAAACATTTGTCAAAAAATGCAAAGTTCAAATTAATGGAGTAAAAAAAAAAAAATCAGTCGTTCTAATTTGCCTTAGGTGAACTTTACATTTCTAGAAATTAACACAAACCTTAAACTGTTATAGTCAAATAATTCCCCACATGACTTGTTTCATAGTACTTTCAAAGAAATTTTACCTTTGTTTCTGAACTTCAGCTTTAACTGACTAATCACCGAGTTCAATTCTATTACCTATTCTTTATCTCCCTTTAATTAATGCCTCTTAGATAAATGAGATACTTAACTAAAATTTACCGCCTTTACATGTTTGTAAGTCAGAGTTGTTTCCTCAGTGACATTTTCTTAGTTCAGGCCATAAAGCTTAATGGAGACTTCTAAAGCAGAGTGGCATTCATTTGGAATCCATGGAGAACATCATATTGTGAAAGTTGGTACATTTTCTATTTTTGTTGAATCTTCTAATGACCATTTGCCTGGTTCCTGGAGATGGCACTGCTGATGATGTTGCTGCCTATGAATGCTTGAGAATAGAGTATGACTCGCAGTATCCACACATCATTATGTAGTATTAGGTGTCTTTGACTGATGGTCAGCTCTTTGTTCTTTCCTTCCCTCATTATCCAGATCGCCCTCCCTTTTTTCTTCATGCTCCACCTTGCCTTCCATGTCTAATGAAGACCAACAGGTCTGGAGATGCTGACTCAAATGGAACTAGGCATTGTCTTGCAGCTGGCCCCTTGACCTTGCTCTCCATCCCCTTCTCCATCACTACATCCCTAAGAAGCCCATGAAACCAGTATAATTACAAATGTAGTATTCTCACATTAAAATCAAAGTGACACTGAAATCCTGGAAAGTTCCCCAAATTGCTTTTTCTTTATCATAGTCTAATATGTAAATATACCATATGTAACTTAAGAATTTAGTCCAATTTTATTGACATTCTGAGAATTTTCTAAATTAACTTTTCAAATCAACTTGTCTGATGCCAGAGTTCAGAGAAGCACCTTCGGTCAGTTGAAGGGCAAGAAGAGAAAAGGTACAGGAAAGTAGTTTAGATAATATGATAGACTAGAAAAGTTGATGTGTTTTTCATATGTAATCTGTGTAAATCCGAGTATGTATAACATTAAGGTTGCAAATTTGAACGTTTGTATCAGGAAGTAAAAATTATGAATGCTTTCAGCATAACTTTTACTGGTTGCAGATATCCTGTTTTGGAAAATTCAATGAATGTGTCTTGACTTAAATGTAATAAAATCCTCAGGTAGTTAAAAAAAAAAAAATCCCAGCTGTCTTGGACTAAGTTTACATCCCTATGAGAGGTTTAACTTTTATCTTTTTTCCCAGTTTAAATTTGTAGCCTTAATTGTTACTATAAAAAGTAGGGTTTTAAGTTTCATTTTCCATGTTCTTTTCTAATTGTGTTGGGGGTTTTTGTTTATTTAGTGAAACATTTAAATTTCATAAAATGAAGTCAAGGGCTGAGAAGAATAACAATATGAGACCATATAGAAGATTAAAAAGAACTAACTAAACTCACTGATATTGGATGTGTTATCAATATAGGATGCTTATGTCCATTTTTTATAAGGATTAATACTTGTTAATTTTTTAAGCCATTACTATTTAGTTCAGTCTAAGGGAATATAATCATGTTTTGATACAAATCAACCAGCTATCAGTCAGAAACGCTATTTACCACATGTCAGATATTTTAGAATGACACAAAATAGATACGTAAAATTCAGTAATATTTTCTTGCCCGTTGATGGTGAGAGGTGAATCTGGCATCAATAAAAAAAGTATTCCTGAAAATTCAAAACCTGGAAATGTATTTATGATATGTATCAAATGTTTCTGGGAAAGAAGAACAAATTAAGAAGAAGCATTTGCAAGTGAGCTCGTATGGAATGCTTAAGGCTTGTGATTTTAAAATATGTATATTTATTAGTGTCGATGCCTTAGGCCCATGGTAACAGCAGATAAATCACAATCCCTCTTTAGTCACCATAGGTCATATGCCTATTGGAGAGGATTAACTCAAGTGAAATTCACTTCTGCACTGTTTGGTTTTATAATATTAGAGGGATCACAGCTGACTGGTGCCCTTTGAATCATTATTTTGTATAGATCTCTCGGTTTCAGAATGGGCTAGCCAAACGTGACTTTCCTTGGATCTGAGAATCAGAGCTCAGAAACTATTCTTTACATGTTATTAGGGTTATTAGAGGAGTTGCTTGGCAGTTCTCAATACTAACTCTGATAAATAATTTATAAGCTCAGAAATAATAACACTAAAATCTAACCTCTGGCCCTTCACGTTACCAATCAGAAATTTACATAGCTCTTCAGTTCTCTTCTCCCTGACAGAATTTAGGTACAAGGCATGGTTTAGTTGAAGTGTAAGTTGTACCTACGTGTACATGTCATGTATCAGGTTGTATATATCATGATTATCCCTAGTAAAGTTCTGTAATTCTGCTTGGTTCATTTGGGAGGATGCTAAATGTGATTTACCTATATCCCCGACACATCTTACTCCGTAGTACTTTAAAAAGGAGGTTTCCTTCTTGTTTGGTTTCAAGGACCAAACTACTCCCCAAGTACCACACACAGAGATGGGAGTCTCATGAGAGCAGACACATAACTGAGCCTCACAGAGAGTGGAACAGTGAGTGACTGCTTAGGCATTAGAAGAATCCAGCATGTCTCTAAAGACTGAAAAACCATATGCCTTCTCAGTAACCAGAGTCAGCTGATGCCCTCCTGCCAGTGACAGTGCCTTCATTCCTCTCTCTTTGGGTCTTTACCTACTAGCCAACTAGCTCACCCTCTCATTAATGTTCTAATTTTTTTATCCTAGTCATAGCTTTTCACTGATGTATTTTCTTACCTTTGACTCTAAGCTTTGAGCATCTCCTTGGTTTCTTCCTATATCTCCTCTTTGGGTTTCAATGGGAGAAACTTTTCAAGCAAGTCAGTTGCCATTTCCCCTGTTGCAGCAAGCCTTACCAGCTTCTGGCCAGTCTGTAGATTGGCCACCGTTGGGTCAGGTCTCACCCCCGTTTCCCCTCCATTTTGGAAGCTTGATAAGTGGTCATGGAGGAGTGGTAGGAAATAATTAACAGAGAATACAAAAGCAGTTCTGGGGGCCTGCCTCCATCTGCTCATAAGCAAATCCAGTGCTGTCACCCAGTCCAGAGGACAATGGAATTGACCACCCAGTGACATCACCCTTCGGCACAGTGATTCACATGATGTTGCCACTTGATGCTTTTGTATCTATGGGTCTCTGATTCTTTATTTAAGACTGGTCTTAGCTGCTCTAGGACCTCCTTACTTGGTTGTCATAAGGAAGTTCTCTCTTTGTCCTTATGCAACTAGGACAATTCTTTTCCTTTTTGCCATTCTCCTTATGTCACATATTCCTTCATCTTCATTAACCAACCCATTCAGAAGCCGCAAAGGGTAACTTAGAAAGCTAAGAAGGAATACAGAGAAAGCCTTGATTGTAGCTTAATTAGCTGCCTGGAATAATCCTTTACACTCAGAGGGATCTGAATATTTTCTTTAGTTTGCTATTTGGAGCTTTGAAAATTGGAAAGATAGAAGAAGAAAAAAGAAGACTGAGCTACAGGGAGCAAGAGCAGTGAACTAAGGGTGGGCCATGGAGTAGAGGCAGAAAGTGGTCCTTGCCCCATTCATTCCACATTCCGACTGGGTTAAGTAGGGAGAGAGGTAGACAGTCTACAGTGGAGGAGAGTGGATGACAGCGTTTCTCCACCGTGAAGTGTTACAAGTGGCTGACTTGGGGACAGATACGGCATGCACAAAGGAGAGAATGTGTATGTTCAGTATTTGATTTGCATGGGTTATTTGCATCATTTTATTCTGTCAATGTATATAATTGAGTGTTCTGTATTTTTTAATAGACTATCAAAGCCAGAACTCTTTCAGTGGAGTTTCTGACACCCTTAGTTTTAGCCCTGAAAATTTATCACAAAAGGTAATAATTGCTGAGACCAGCTCAGCGAGCAAGGGTGAAGGATGGGCTCTGCAAAGCTTAAGAAATGTTAAATGGCGACAAATAAAGACATATAGACAGAGTAAAGCTTAAAGATGGGACCAGAGGACTCAAGGCCTCATGGGTCAAGAGCCCGGAATGCGAGTGCCTCGCTGTCTTTATTGTGCTCTCAGGAATGTAAATAATGTGAGAAAATAGAAACCCCAAGGCTCTCTACCTCCAGCCATGTTGTATTTTAACTCTGACCTTTGCTGTAACATCCTATATCTAAAGGGCATTGATAACGCTGACCTCAGCTATCTGTATAGCATCTTGAGGAACAATTAGTGTTTGCTCAAGCAGTTTTCTGACTTGAGCTGGCTGACCTGGTTTTCCAAAGTCAACACCTTGTCCCCCCAGTTAATGCCTAACTTGCTGAGCCAGTTCCCTGTAGCCCTTTACTTTTAGTTTCCTTAGGGTTTAGAAAATGCATCAGGAAGATTTCTCCCCACAAATAATTGCCTTAATTTCTTGCATTTATTAAATTCACTTTCTTCTTTTTTAATTTTATCAGCTTCCGATCACAAAACTATACAACCTCCTAGGGTAAGTCGAAACTTTTTAAATGAATTGGGTATGATCGTTTGATGGTTTTGACCAAGGAATGGTAATTGAAATATTGATCCCCTTTGCTAGCTGTTTAGTATAATATCAAAGTAAGAGAACCCTGAAGTCATTTCATGACCTTTGTATGAATAGCTCTAATCTATTTTGAAACCTCTCTTTGGTCATTTAGTAGCAATGGGATAGAATAAATGATTCCTTAAGGTTGTGCTGACTTCTCACACCCAGAACTAAAATGTTGGTATGTAAGAATAATGGTCCTTATCTGCGGAAGGAAACTGATACCAAAATATTTCCTCACCTGTTGGATCCATTGGATGTGCATATGCAGAATGATAATGAGGGTATCAAAGTGAGGGGCTGAAGTTTATATTAAATTGATTTCATTAAAAATGAGAATCTATGAAATAAATGTAAATGTGACTGAAAATAGCTATTCTGAATTATGATTCATTTCCCTCCTTCGCCCATTTTACAAGCATTTTTCTTCCTCCAAACTGTACTGTAGTTTTCACTGTATATTAGATCCCTTAATACACTGAGGAAATTTCCAAGAAGAGGAAAGTGAAGAGATAAATTGAGAGGGGTAAATGGTGGGGGGCTTATAAATAGAGACCCCTCATGGTGACAGTCACATGAGCTACTTTATGGAAATAAGATCTGGAAAGGACTGTACTGTACTCATCTTCCTATAACGGGTTGATAATAGTTCTGTCTGGAATGCCAAAAGCGAGACCCCTGTGTGTGGTAGGAAGTGAAGATTATGTGTACTCCTAAGTCTGATAAGCCTCAACTGACGTGACTGAGTGACAAGGAAAGTTGGGGGGCTGCATCTCACCCCACAGGTGTTCATTCTAAAAAGATTGGTGCCATAGCTACTTGGTCACAAACAGCCAGAAGTTTTTAAAGTGCCTCTGTTAGAGATAATCCAGCCGTTAGACCCTTAAATTCTAACACATTTTCTTGCCTTGTTACTGAGTTCAATTTGCATGACTTGAAAATGACTCTCTTTTGCTCTCATCTCTGGTTCAACCATTATCATGTTGTTATTTGTGTCTGTACTTTGAGAAGTTAGGATTTCTTAAACTAAGACAGGGTGAGGTAGTGAAATCTGCATTAAAAAAGAATATTAAGACAATAAGAATAATACAGTCACTATAAATTACTTGACTTGGCAAGCTTTGCTTTTCTCACTAACCTTTATTGCCTTACTTTCTTTTCTGACTATAGGGTTCACTGTTTATCACATAGTTTTAAATGTTAGTGTATATAAATTTTAGTATTAAAGGACATAAAATAAATTCTATTTTATGTTAATATATTTTAAATATTTTCCAGAAAGCTGTAGAGGAACCCCTTAATGGTATGTGGTTGTTACAGATTTGTATATTACTCTTAATCTATTACCAGTTCATAATAATTTGGCCCCCAAAGCAGTTAGAATGCTGTCTAGGCCTTGCAAAGAATCTTGGCTTTATATTTTTCTCCTTGCCTGAACCTCTCTTTTCTTGATTATTCATCAAGAATTAAGAGTACTGCTTTTGTAATGTTCTCACTCATGAGAAAAATACACTGTTCTCTGTCTCTCAAGTAGTTGCTTGTGCTAGCCACATGATATTTAGGGTGAGGGGACTGTTGCCTTTTTAATTGGCCAAGATGAAATGTGGCACCCCCAGTAGAGAAGAATCTCAGTTAATTTCAACTTCTAATTATGAATTTTCGGAAGACACAGGCTGTCATCATGAAGTGAGACCAAAATATCTCACCTTCTTTGTCTCTAAATCTAGATCTATATTCCCAACTGATTTTGCATCCTTATGGAGCCTGTGGGTATGATCCACAGAAAAGGCTTTTGTAATCAAATAATAGCCTTAAGTTTAATTTGGCTTTATAGCTGTGGAATAGTTGGCATGATATTACTGCATATTTATTTAGAAATGATTTCTAACTGTGGAATCTTACTAACTGCTTGGCTTGTTACTAATTCTTAGCATTTAAAGAATCAAAAGGAATGATGAATGATGGTAAGTACAAAATGCACCTATAATTATAGGTGGGTTAAAATATGGCCATTAAAAAAAAATAAAATTGCTTCTTAAAAGTATAGCTTTTTATTTTTTTTAATAAAAGGGACACTGTCAAATCATAGAGGCCTACATTTCTTGGTTTATACAACTCAAATCTACTCTGTTAAAACTTGCAAAACTGGTAATATAAAAACTGCAAGGTATCACTAAGCAGATCTCCAGTCATATTGTTCATAACAAGAGAAATTATTGTTTATTAAAAATATTTTTCAGATCGACTGGTGACTATAATTTTAAAATGCTTTTTTGGGAGTTCCTGTCATGGCTCAGTGGTAACAAACCCAACTAGTATTCATGAGGATGTGGGTTTGATCCCTGGCCCTACTCGGTGGTTTAAGGATCCGGTATTTCTGTGAGCTGTGGTGTAGGTTGCAGACATGGCTAGGATCCTGCATTGCTGTGGTGTAGGCTGGCAGCTACAGCCCCAAATTGACCCTAGCCTGGGAACTTCCATATGCCGCAGGTGCGGCCTTTAAAAAACAAAAATAAATAAAATGCTTTTTAAAAATATATAGATAATGTGGCACAAATCTTGATCATATTGACAGGGTTTCTTTTCTGCTTGTGTTGGTGATTTTGTTGCATTTAACCCATAGAGATGTAATATCTCTGCTTTCCCAAGTAGGAACACTGTTCCGACTTTGTGGGAGAGGATTTAAAAAGAGAGGGAGAAATGTTTAGTCATGCCAGCTTTTGCTTCTTTGTTTTGTGGAGCTCCGGGCTAATGCCTTTTAATTTATATTGACTATTTCAAAGACCTGTATTTATTAGTTCTTAAAGATAAGTGAGATATTGAGTGCTATAAGAATTCATTTTTATTTTACCTTAACATGTTATACTTTAGTTCTTTTGACATTTCAATAACTGTTTTTCTTTTATCAAAAATTTCTTCATAATTTTGATAATTACAATCATTCTTTGATCATGTAATTAGTTCGCTTTCTGTTCTACTGTTTTAAAGTCTGTGACCTACCTGCTCGCCTCTACAGCAAAGTGCACTATTTAACTCAAGAGGCCTTATTCCCCTGAGTGCAATTAGTTTTTGCATAAGATTAAAAACACACCAATTGTGTGTTGGTAGACTTAAGTTTAAAACAATGATTAGACTGTGTTCAATAAGTAGTCGCAGAATGATCCCACTTTTGTAAGTCTGTGTCACAGCCTTTATTACAAAAAAATGCATGTTTGCTTATACTAACCACTGCCCTCCTTAAAAAACAAAACAAAACATCATGGTTAATAGGAATAACATTAAACGACCTTTAAAAAAAAAAAAAACTGGTACCTGAAAGTGTGGTATGGTTGTCTGTGTTCACGTTCTGGAGTTCTATTTTTTGTTTGTTTTTCCTTTTCCTACTGTGTTGTCTTTCTTCTGTACGGGTATGAAGAAGCTAAGCTTTTCCGCATTTCCATAAAGCCAGTAGAAGAACCTTAGTGCCTTTTCCTTTGTTAATTCCCCTTAAGATGTGACTTTTTTGCACCGTTGTACTAGGAGTTACAGGGGTTTTGTGTGTTTTTAGCACATGAAATCTCTGACGACCTTTGAAATTCCCTTAAATTTGCTAATTTTTAGCTGTTCAGAATTGATTCGATATCTTTCCAAATGTCTGTCTGATGGGCCCTTCCTCCCGACAGCGCACATTGCTCATAGTGTGTCTGCCTTGTCGGTGGGTGAGTGAGGCTGTAAGTACCCTCTTAGGACCATGGTACCATGTCCTCTTTTACTAATACCCAGTCCCATGTTTAATTCACTTTAAATGAATGGTGTGAATCTAAAGTAAATGTGATCGAATGTTATTCTAGGATCGATATCTTTTGCTTTGGAGAATCAGCATTTCTTGGCTTCTCCTCAGCCAACCCAACAAACGGAGATTATCAGACCTTGTTGACTTTTTATTTCCATTTCGTATTGGCCTTTTACGTAACTAAAAAGGCTGATGATTTGCCTGGTTAATGTTTGTGGCCTTTGCAAATCCAAGATTAAATCTTTTTTTAAAATTTCCAGGTACTGTGTTTCTGAAACTGTTTTCAGTTTTTAAAGTATATCAACTTGTTGAATGCATATAAAATAGACATGCATAGTGCTTATATGTTCATTTTTCAATTTTCCAGAATAACTGAAGTGAAGTGATGGACTCTGATTTGAAGAGCACTAAGATATGAAAGATACACGCTTGTGTTTAAGCACCACGGCCTTGATTCACTGTTTGGGAGAAGAAAGCAAGAAAAGTAACTGGTTTCCATCTATGGGAGAAAGTAAATCATTGACCTTTAAATTGTTACAGTTTAAGCTTTTATTCAAAGCATTTTTAATTTAGTTAATAAAATTACAATCTGTGCTGTATGCCCAATTGAGATCCAGTTTTTTGTTATTTTTATTCAATTATGGACAAAAGCAGAGTGGGCAACTTCCAAGAATGATACCTTTCAGATCCTGGGGTTTCTTGACCCTAGGTCACCTGGTTAAATTGATTCAAGGTGAGAATTCCTGGCACTAACATGGTTACCCAGCAGTCTCTATGGAAACAGTGGCTTTCATTGAACCTTAGCAAACTGAGGTCTGCAGCCACTTTGGCAGTTATGGCATTAAGGGAGTAATGTGTCTGCTGCTCCTGGATCAAGGGAATAACAAATTGAGTACACGCAGGAATTTGGTTGGTAACACCTTGGGCACTGCCTACATGGAATGTGCTACTGATGGGAACCATGGTCTTCATTCTTGGGGGCTGCCACTCACACATTATTCCTTCAACATGCAGTGTACCAGGCCCTTTCCAGATTGAGAGTAACTTTATTGATGGATGTGTTCTTTTTTTCACACAACCCTTTACATCCTGTCTTGTCCTCTTGTTATTTGCTTCTGCTGTACAAGATGTAGCACTTTTTCTCCTCTTTGAACATGGTCCAGTGACACGATAGCATCACTGCAGAAAGGAGCCAGACTTATTCTCAGAGAACTATGTTCACACTTTTCAGCAAAAATAGCGATGGTTGTAACATATGTATTCCCTTCCTCGGATTTGAAGGCACAATCTACAGTGTTTCTTCGCTTCTTTTCTGATCTGGGGCATGAAAAACTAAGATTGAATTTGAACTGTGAGTCTCCTGCATGGCAACATAACGTGTGTCACCGTCAGGCCATTAGGCCGGCCCTGCAAGGGTGGTTTTATTACTGTTGTATCTGTGTTGCATGATAAACACCCATCATCTTCCTCCTCCTGTAGTCCTGCCTCTTATTCACCTTACTTGAAGATTGAAAAGTGAAACAAAACCCCATGTTTCCTACCCCCCCGCCCCCGTTAGAAGAAAATTAACATTCTGACAGTTGTGATCGCCTGGAGAACTTTTAGATTATTAGCGCTCGTTTTCTTCCCTTGTGGGTATGTGTTTGTATGTGCACCTGTGTAAGTTAGGCACATGCATCTTCTGTATGGACGACAGCGGGGTACCTACAGGAGAGCAAATGTTAATTTCATGCTTCTAGTAAAAACATTTAAAGACAAAGATCTTTATTGGGTGGACTTATATTTGATGTGAATATTTGATCACTTAAAACTTTAAAAAATTCTAGGTAATTTGCCAAGCATTTTGACTGCTCACCAATACCCTCTAAAAATACTAGTTATTCTTCCTGTTTGTGCAATAATATCTTCGTATGTGTAGTTGCATTATTGATAGTTATTTCTTAGTCCACCGAATGTTCCCATGTGCCTCTTTTATGCCAAATTACTTGTTATATTTTATGCTGGGACCAAGTGGTTTGCTGCAGCAAACCAAAATCATTGACCTGCTGATGCCTCTCAGAAAAGTAAACACACTATGAAGACAGCTCTTCTAGAAAAAAAAGGAAAAAAAAGTTCTTCCCTAATCATGTTGCTGTCAGAATATTATCACATGTGGAGGGAGCTATATTCCTTATACAGATTTGCTGACTCCTGCTGCTCTTTTTCATTCAGAAAATATTAGTAAAATATATTTTACTAAGGACATTTGTTACTTTAGAAATCAATTTTGATGAAAGGAGGAAAAAAGCGGATGGACTTGAAAAAGAGCCAAATCTCTCTTCTCTATTAAGAAAAAGTCAGGTATGAAAATCTTTATAGTCAACTTTTTATGAACCTTTTAATATGCAGTCAAGTCTTAACTTATTTGGGATTCGACCTTGGGACTTACCCGTCCTTTGCGTTCTCTTTGATGCTGCCTGTCCTTTGAGACATTCACTACCCTAAACGAGACACAACAGGCAGCAGGAGAAAGGCCAGAAGAAATCAACCCTTGCTGCTCCTCGTCAGTGTCTCTGGAAAAGGGACCACGGTGGCAGGGAGCAGGAGCCCACTTGCTTGGGCGTCCTTGGGCCAGTTCCTTCTCCTTAAATTAGACTTACAGCGGTTCCCAGTTTCCTGTCACACCAAATTAAAGTTGCTGACAATGTTTTGAGCATCCTATATCTGCCCCCAACCCCATAATCTGCTTTTTCACTCACTGATCCCAGTTTTTGCCATCGACTCTTCCACTCAGTTTTATTCACTGTATATTTCTCAGAGCGACACCGTTTTGTCACTTTGGCAACAAACCTATCCAACCTTTTCTAGCAAATCAAAATTCTCTCTCCTTCAAAACATGACCCTCCTGGCCTTCCTCCCCCACTGGCTCTCCTTGACTGTCTGTCCCTGTCTGTCCAGTTGCCACTTTCATCTCTTACTTACCTTTCCTATACTTCACATGTCTCTGCTTAGCTCTCTTGGGCTTTTGTCTTGCTTCTCTCATTCGATTTAAAAATTCCTCCTTACATAGCAAGAGCTTTTTTTTTCTTCCTTTCTCTTCTTGCAGTGTTTTGCGTGCATTCGATGATTACTGCATAAGTTTGATGATTGGCAATAGGCTGTATTTGTATTTCCCACTATTTTTAATAGGGTGAGCTAGAGAGTCTTCTTTTTAGACAAATTTCACATCTTCTGAAAACCTTAAAAGGTGATGACTTTTTCACCTAGAAACCCCAGATCCAATCTATTAAAATTTCTGGAAAGGTCAGAATTAAAATACTGGGGCTATCCCGTGGTTGGGAGTATTCCTCTTTTCAGGATGCTGTCTTCAGTGTAGTAAGTGACTAGCCAAATTGTGGTTTGAGTTATAAATCAGGTTCAAAAAGTGGTAAATTTTTATTCCTCCTTTTCATTTATAAGAATTAAGCTCTATACCACCTAGATTTCTCTCGTCCTAACATGAATATTCCAAACAGACATCTGTGATGTATGTATGGCCCTACATACCCCTTTATTTACCTGTTGTTGGAAACTAGAAATGACTTTTTGACACCCCTTTATCTTTTTATTGTGTTTCATTTGATGAATTGTTTGTTTAGAAACATTAGTTCTACATGTGTCAGATTTTCAAAATCACTAACCGCCATCACCCACTGGTGTCCTTGGTTGGGTCATTTTCCATGGCTAAAATCCAGGTAACTTTTAAAAGATGAGCAGTGAACAGGAAGTTTTCCTTCCTTTGGCTTTTGACAGCTCTTAACATTTACGGCCAGCATTCCCATAAATTTAGCTTTTTGAAAAAAGAGAGCTTTTGTAATAAGCTTCTCTGTAAGGCAACATCAGTGGAATCGTAAAAGTGTTTTTTATCAGAGTTGGTGAAAGGGAAGCGTTTTTGTTTTTATGAAACAGAGCATTATTTACAGAAAGCCATTGTTGAGAATTAGATCCCACACCGTATAAATATCCATTAACCATTCTAAATAAGGAAAACTCCAATGTTGCTATGTGCAAGATCCTCTCTTGGGGGCTTTTTTCCATAGCAATTAAAGGTGTGCTATTTGTCAGTAGCCATTTTTTGCAGTGATTTAAAGACCAAAGTTGTTTTACAGCTGTGTTACCGTTAAAGGTTTTTTTTATATGTATTAAATCAATTTATCACTGTTTGAAGCTTTGAATATCTGCAAACTTTGCCAAGATACTTTTTTATTTAAAAAACATAACTTTGTAAATATTACCCTGTAATATTATATATACTTAATAAAACATTTTAAGCTATTTTTTGTTGGGCTTATTTCTGTTACTGCTTCAGCAGACCACAAGCACATGACTGTGAAATTTAGTTTATCAGTGTATTTTTAAGTCCATATCCTAGGTAAGGATGTGAAGGATGACCTAAAGTATTAATTTATAAATTCTTTTTTAAAGTATAATAACACCCAGTAAGCAAATTTTTGATCAGAGCAAAGTTAATTAAGTCAGTGCTTTGGAGTTCCCATCATGGCACAGTGGTAGAAACGAATCTGACTAGTATCCACGAGGATGCAGGTTTGATCCCTGGCCTCGCTTAGTGGGCTAAGGATCCAGCATTGCCGTAAGCTGTGATGTAGTTCTCAGATGCGGCTCAGATCTGGCATTGCTGTGGCTGTGGCGTAGGCCAGCGGCTACACCTCTGATTCGACTCCTAGCCTGGGAACTTCCGTATGACACAGGTGTGGCCCTAAAAAAAAATGTCAGTGCATTAATCTTCCCCGTGGTATAGTGAAAACAGCACCTTTCTCGTCCTAACGAAGGACCTCAGCAAGCCTCTTACCTGCCTCTCAGTGTCCCTCCTTAAGTGCAGAATAAGATGTCTCTTCCAAGACTCAAATGTAAATTGAAATGGATCTCTATTAACTGGTTATTGGACATTTTGATTGCAAAGGAAAGTAGATCTAAGAAAAGTGGGATATTTTGGCTAATATAACTGAAAATTCAGATGTACAACCAAATAGTGGGCCTCAAAGCGGTGTCTTAAGGATCCGGCATCTCTCCGGTGTTCAGCTGTAGTCTTCTTACTGTTGCCTTCCTTCAGAGGTTGCGTGTGATGGCAGAATGGCTGACCACAATCCCAGGCCCACCTTCCAAGTTCGGAGTGCGTAGAGAGGAGAAAAAAAGAATGCCTGTCCCTTTCTCAGTAGTCCCATCCACCCCAGATTGCAGCTTGGCACTCTGACTGTTGCCGTGTTGCCTCTCTCCTCCCTGAGGCCAAGGCCCTCTGCTGCCCTGAGTGGGCAGCCTGAGTCCCCTGTCTGTCTGGCCGGGGATGGAGTTGTGGGCTCCATCTGGGGTAGGAAGGTGGGGCAGAGTGAGAGTTATCTTGAACCAAAATCAGGGGATTGTGACCAGATTGAGATGGCCTTAGATGATAGGCACATTCTTCGCAGGAATGGACTCGGGGATTCTGCATGGTAATGTGTGATTGTAAACCATTTTAATGGAAAATAACGTTTGGCAGCAAAGTACTCTCTTATCCCTTACCTCATAGGCAATTTAATTTTTGTGCATTTATGAGGACTTTTTCACTCTCAGCAGGAGTAACTAATGGAGTTCAGAAAGCATTTCATAATCTACCTCCTGCACGGAAAGCCATTCTGTGTGGCACAGAACTGCACTCCGCCTGATTCAAACTCCCACGGAGGTGTGGGCTTCCAGATGCAACTGGGTTTCATTCGTGTGTGGCACCTTTCCAGCTCAAGCCTTCAAGTTTGACAGCTTTAGAAAATAATGGATTATGATAACACCATCCATGTAGGACATGATGTCACCGGCAGCGTTGAGATTTCAGCACAATTGACAGTATTTGGTGTTAGAAGTGAAACTGGCGGAACTCTACCCCAGGTGTTTATTTTGAGTATATAAGCTTCATGCTCAAGTACCCATCCATCAAATCAGAGGGAAATGAAGTATTTAACCCTAAGTTTTGGATAATTGGATTGATTATTTAATGCTGAAGACAGCACTACAGACTACATAGAAGTGGTCGTGGATTTAATGATTAGAACTACTTATTTAGCAGTCATTTATTTATTTAGTCATTTGGCTGTAAGACAGCAGCTTTCCAGCTCTGTTAATAGGCACTTGTGGAGACCGGGTATCTCTTCCCAATTTGGATGATGAGAAATGCTTGGTAAAGAGTCCAATATGGACAGAGGTGATTTATAAGTCTGAAAACTGCTGTCTGATGTCAATCTTGATGCCAGAGCACGGAATTTTGGCAGATTTGCAAAACCACAGCTCTTGTTCTCTTAACAGAGGTTGCAACGCCATGGCATGGTATGGGGCGCTGGGATCCTCCTCCTAAAATAATCGTATTTAATCATAGACCTGTCGATCAAAAAAGACAGCTATCATTTGCTTCCTAATTTCCTTTGAATGGCGTGTGAAGTTCCTCAAGGTTAAGCTGACAACATAAAACCTGGTGGACCTCCACTTTAAACAAACGGGTTATTTGCAAAGTGTATTTGTTTAAAATGTGGATTATCTCCTCTGTGGAAACTCTCTACTTACTTATTAATTTTTAAAATAAATGGTAATTTAGCTTTTTAGGTCAGTCCATAATGGCTTTCTTAGTCATTTTTATTAAAAACAGTGTTTGTTTCGCGGTTGCTGTCGTTAGCCTGCACTGTCGTTGAAGTGAACGTTTGTGCACATACCAATCATTGAGTAAATTCTGTGGGGACATTTTTCTCCCATGCTGTCATGCGGAAGGCAGTTGGAAAGTACCAGAACCCCACTGCTCCATCTCTTTCCCTAGCAGTTGTAGGAATAGCCACCATGAACACTTCGGGTGAGAACCCTGTGCTGGGACACCTCCAACTGTACGTCCCATTCCAGGAGGGAGCTCATTCCAGGAATACCTCTCACTCCCCAAGGTTTTTTCACCCCCAGCTCAACCAGGGTGGTGTTTGGTTTTTTGGTTTTTGTTTTTTTTTTTTTTTTGTCTTTTTAGGGCCACATCTGTGGCATATGGAAGTTCCCAGGCTAGGGGTCGAATCAAAGCTGCAGCTGCCAGCCACAGACACAGTCACATCAAAGCGGGATCCAAGCTGCGTCTATGACCTACACCATGGCTCATGGCAACACTGGATCCTTAACCCACTGAGCAAAGCCAGGGGTCAAACCCGTGTCTTCATGGATACTAGTCAGGTTCGTTACCGCTGAGCCAGGATGGGAACCCCTCAACCAGATGTTTTCAGAATATAATGTTCCTAAGCCTCCTTGCACGTTAGAGGATGCATATACTTGGTTACCCCAAGAAGCGGTTCTTTATTGCAATATTATCAGTTGTTCAATTCTCACAGTTAAATTGATGGGCATATATGTTGGAGTTTTTAAAATTCTGTTATTCAGGATTCAGTAGAACCCCTGTCTCCTCACATCTTTAGCCATATGCCTCGCTATCAGCAGGGATTGTTCTGGTAACAACTATTACTGACTGAGACAGAAAATATTATCCTGTATCTGTGCAGGAATATATTTGAAAGCATCAGCAAATGTCAGTTGTTCTCACTCCCACTCTAAGAAAGTTGTTAGAAAATTATGGACTCTTTTTTTTACACTTTAAGCTGATTGGCAAATTGTGGGACATTTATTAATTGTCTAAAAAAATGGACTTGAAATGATAAAAAAAATTTTTTAAAGTATCACTTTAATAAAATTAAATACTCTTGTATTAATTTCCTATCCCTGAAATAGTATTAGATACAGTCTCCTGGAAAACATTTGGCTAAAAAAAAATGGTGGCTGGAAAATCTCATCCTTGGGCCTTCTGGCTAGAGTCGTTTTCTTTACTAGATGAACAGACTAATAGAGAGACCAACCAGCTATTTGCCTCTCTCCTCAAAGGCAACTGGGCTCCCAAGGAGTCATAATATAAAGTGATAGGAAGGTCTCAGGACAGATTTTTCCTGAGCGACTGGGTCCCCTGGGAGGCCACGCCATTGCCTTAACACGCATTAATGAGGCCAGCGATCCTCACTGAAGCCAGTTATTTATATGACTGGTCTTGCTCCTCAGAAGATTTAAAGTGCCCCATTTGGGTCAGATATTCTTACACAGAGAAAAGCTGCTTTCCATGATCACAGCCACTCGAGTGCTGTCACAAATCGTCATGGGTGTCGGAGGAGAGCTGAGCAGTGGTGGGTAAACAGCAAAACCTTGCCTCTCAATGCCTTGTTCAAAGTGACCTGTCACGGAGGCCGGGAGATGAATTTACTCACCCAAAGAGCAGTTTTATATCTTTCCCTGAGAAGCAAAGCCACCACAGTCATTTTCGCTGTATATTGAAAACGAATTTATATTAAAAACAAAAATTCCTGAGTCAACAACATTCCAAGAGCCTGGATGCGGTCCAAGTGAACCTGGCAGTGACGCGGGTCTGTATGAAAATGGTTGATGAGCCTACCTTCTCTGGTCCTCCTGGGGATCTTTAGTCTTCAAATTGGAGATGAAAATAAAGTTTGATCTTCAAGGTGAGGCGACAGCAGCATGCTTTCTTCAAAAGACTCAAATAGATAATAGATCTTTAAAAAAAAAAAAAAAGCTGTTGCTGAGTGTAACTTATAGTTTCAAAGGGATTTTTTTTTTAATGAAATCTTTGCAAGCAATAGTAAAGAAATCTAGAACCCCCTGGGGTGACGGTTAGAGCCCTGGTCGGGGATTTAGATCTAATTATTAGCCTGAAAGCAAAGAGGAGAGAGAACAGGCCAAGTGTCAGTCTGGAAAACAATAACAGCCTTGGGGGTTCAGCAGCCCCATCATTAGTGCCTTAAGAGGTAGTTCAGTACATTTATTCTTACTCTGGAAAGAAGACCACAGAGGTTCGGTGTTTTCTGACAATAGTTCCTTTTTCTAAGGAGTGGAGATGCTGCCTATGCGTCTAGATTTCATCTCTTCTGAGTACCTGGGAGACCCTGGAATGACTCTCAGTGCAGGCGCTTAAAGAAGGAGCTCAGGGTCAGAGGCCCCATGTCCTGCGCTTCACCAGCTGTGTGACCCTGTGCAAGTAACCTAACTTCTCTGTGCCTCTGTGTCTTCGTTTTACAAAGGATGACTAAATGACATAAAACATGTGGAGTTCCCGTCGTGGCTCAGCAGTTAACAAACCCATCTAGCATCCAGGAAGATGTGGTTTTGATCCCTGGCCCTACTCAGTAGGTTAAGGATCCGGCATTGCCGTGAGCTGTGGTATAGGTCACAGACGTGGCTCGGCTCTAGCGTTGCTGTGGCTGTGGCGTAGGCCGGCAGCTGTAGCTCCAGTTCGACCCCTAGCCTGGGAGCTTCCATGTGCCTTGGGTACAGCCCTAAAAAGACTCCCCCCCCCCAAAAAAAGGAACATTTTTAGCAAGTACCTGGGTTGAGTAAGCACTCAGGAACTATAAGCTATTTCTCTTGTTTCCTTTTCTTATTAAACTTTGGCCAAGGAGGAAAACACCTAGCATGTCAGTCTAGAGATGAGTATAGCATATATTAGAATATGTATTTACCTGTGTTGGGTCACCCCCCAAAAAAGCAAATGGAACGTAAACTGATAGGGACAAGCACCGCTACACTATAGACCTGACCCCGCCAGGCCTAGTGTTCTTGGTAGGACACCCTCTGGGTCCCTCAGTGAAACCAGAGGTCAGGAGGTGACGTTAAAGAAAGACATTGGGAGTTCCCTTCATGGGGCAGTGGTTAACGAATCCGACTAGGACCCATGAGGTTGCAGGTTCGATCCATGGCCTTGCTCAGTGTGTTAAGTATCCAGCATTGCCGTGAGCTGTGGTATAGGTTGCAGACGCGGCTCAGATCCCGCATTGCTGTGGCTGTGGTGTAGGCCGGCAGCTACAGCTCCTGTTAGACCCCTAGCCTGGGAACCTCCATATGCCACGGGTGCGGTCCTAGATAAGGCAAAAAGACAAAAAAAAAGAAAAAAATAGACATTGGATAATCTGATTCGCCCTTTCCTGAGATGGAAGGGAAGGGGCACATCCTCGTAGCATATGGAGGGTCTTTAGAACCCACTTGTACAAGCTGTACTCAGCTTACCCACTTAGTCACTCGTGGCAGGGCTGGAGCTCCAGATTTCTAAAACTGTGTTAAGAGCAGCCCCTCTAGTCCCTCTAGATAGAATTTAGAGCTGCCTTAGGTTAACAACTAGCACAAACTAAATCCACGTATATAGGAGTGAAGGTGGATGCTGAAAATATTGAGGCCTAGTAAATACGATTTCACAAATGGAAGCATTTCATAAGGGTTTTGATAAGGCTTGGGTGTAATCGGCTCACTCTCTTTAAAATGATTGGAGTCTGTTCCACCAGTGCCCCCGGGGCATCTGCAGAAAGCAAAAAAGGCAACTGGTGACATGCTGTGAATTGGAAGTGGCTTCTATTTACTTCTTCTCCGCCCACTCATACGGCCAAGGATGAGGCCCAGTTCAAGGGGGATTCAAAAGCCAAGTGGGGCTCATCTGGCCCAAGTCCTTAGGACAGAGTTTGCTTTAGAAAGTGCTTGGTTAAAGGCCCCAGACTCATTTTAAAGTGTGGTTTTCTGTTAAGCCATGGATGCTTAGACAATTATACACTTTCCACAGAGAGGGAGTCTGAACCATCCCTGTAGGTCATGTTTTAGCTCCTGACTCCTAACTTGGCAGAGATGTGTCGTGAATCAGCACATTACAGCCCATCAAGGTGTTTGGCTGTTGATGCTTGTTGGATGTTTAGAGATGCAATAACTATACTGGAGTCTTTTCTTAGTGTGTCATCTGTCTCGGAGGGAACAGAAAGCAATGCCGAGAGCCAGTCACACTCCATAATTATAACAAAAAGTGAGCACTTAAGTCCTTCCTTAGGAACATAACCATTCCATGCTAACCAGCAAACAGTCTTTTCTACACACCTTCCACTCATTCTTCCTCCGAACCAATTCCCCACTTCCTTCCACCCAAAATAAAACAGTATTGTGAATCAGGGCATTCTTGATGAATTTGCAGCAGGAAGGATGTTCGGAAGCAGTGAAAAATGTAAATAAATTGGGTCTACACTGGAATTAATGGTGAAACCGGGAAGATGAACGCAGCACAGCTAATTGCATCCGAGTAAGGTTAACAAGAACGTTATTCTGTGGAAAGAAAACAAAAATCAACAACATTAATGAAAATTAAGCAATTTTTTAGTGGAACTAGTAAATAAATAAATATATATCTTTACATGTAATTAAAAGCAAGTCAGGTCTCTTTTTCTTACTGAGCTGCTTAAATCAAGGAAGTGTCATGTTAAGGGAGAAAAAGCAACACAAGACACCTTTTCATATGCATTTAATGAAGACTTCTGAGTCTCAGATAAGCTTTTGAGACACGTAGTGGCAAGTGTGTACTTAGGAGTCTCGTGTGAACCTCCCACAGCTTCCAGTTTACATATAGGTCTGCAATTTTCCAGTTTGGGTACAGAAATCTAGAGTATTGTGACTGTAAAGCCACTGTCCCTATAGCTTTCACCTTGTGATTTTGATGAAAAGATACCATATCAGAAGTAACATAGGCAAAGCGTATAGCTGTAGCCATAAACTTATTTGTATGCTCTCTTTTGTAATAATAAAAGCGGCAGTGAAATGCTCAGTAAAGCCTTTACTTGAGATTTTGCTTGTCTCAGCTTGATTTCCTGCAGTGTTCTAGGTACCAAGGCAAGGATTAAAGGTCAGATTTGGGAGAGAAGATAGATTTGGAGGGTTATTCTCCATCCGCACTGTCTAAATTCTTCATCACAGTCAATTTTCTAAGTTCTTTTCTTTTCTCTCCACCTACTAAGAGCCCAAGGTGAATTTGAGTTACTCCTCCTGGCTGAGTTAATGGCTATCTGAGCCTAGGTGATGCGGATGGGGCAGGAGGCGGAAGGCACTCTCCCCAGAGGTGCCTGAAGAGGGACTTCCCTGCACATTCCAGCGGGTCCTAATGTGGCATGCACCACACAGAGCAGGAGGTAACTCTGTCAGATGCTTGGGCTGTGTGTGCGACACTTACTGAATCATTATGTGCTTCATGTCCTGTTCCCCCCACCCCCTGGCCCCTGCCTGCCAGGACCAGTGAAAAGACAAGTGAGACAACTGTCAAATACCTCAAAATCCTTGGAAGAAAGATGTGGTATAAATCAAAGTCAACTCTTATTTCACTACTAATTATGCAAACCTCTTTCTTTTCTTCTTCATCCTGCAAGGTCCCTTTTCATCTTTCATGAAGTTCTCATCACTCACCAGCTCTTCCACCCCGGGAAATAACAGTATCAGCAACTGTCTATCAAGCACTTGATCTGTGCCAGGTCCTGGGCAGAAATCTAAGAATACAGCCAGGATCAGAGAAAGACAGTCTAAAAACAAAAAGTCAATATCACGCCTTCCAGAAATATCTTGAGGACTGCCCAAGATGAGGTATACAGGGGTGTCTTGTGGAGGAGTTTTCTCGTGACTCGGTAGGTCAAGGATCTGGCATTGTCACTGCAGCAGCATGGGTTGCTGTTATGACACAGGTTTGATCCCTGGCCTGAGAACTTCCACATGCCATGAGCGTGGCCAAATAAAAAGAAAAAAAAGCATTTCATGGGCTATAACCAGGAGTTTAATGACATTATTTCCCCCATCCCCGTCATAAGCGGGAAAAAAAAACAAAAAACAAAAAACAACTAAGTCCACATGTTTACACATTTCTTTCTTTCTTTTTAGGTCCCCACCCTTGACATATGGAAGTTCCCAGGCTAGGGATTGAATCGGAGCTACAGCTGCCGGCCACAGCCACAACCATAGCAATTCCAGATCCCCGACCCACCGAGCAGGGCCGGGGATTGAACCTGCATCCTCATGGATACTAGCCGGATTCATTTCTGCAGCACCACAGCAGGAACTCCCTCCCCATTTCTTAGCAATTTTTTTAATAGGTGGTTTTCGTTGGATAGAAAGTTGAAGCTCTTGATTTAAGAGAAGGAGCTATTTAGGATGGAACAGCAGGTCACAGATTAAAAAATCACAAGATGAGCAGCCTTCCAGCCTCTCTTTCCCTCCAGGATACATTCCATCAGAGGAAGCGAAGACTTCAGTGAGAAGTGTGTGCATGTGGAACCCCCCAGAGTGGGGGGGATGGAGGGAGAGGCCGTGGGAGGTGAGCGGGAGGGGAAATGAGGGTGAAGCTGGAGTCTGGGCAGAGCCGCCTTTGTTTCCCTGGCCAGCCTGAGAGAGCAGCTCTCTGAAAACTGGTGAGACAAGTGGGTGAAACACCTCCACCAGGGCTGCCCTCATGACAGATCTGCCCGGTTCCATGGGCACAAGTGTCCCCAGGCATCCCTGACCCCAAAATAAGCAAGAAAACTTGTCTGTGTGGATCTTGGGTGAATTCTGCTCACTTCCAGAGGGAAAGGAGAGAGGAGTCCAAATTTTCCTGGGCTCAGTTTCCCCGATGGCCCACCCCAGGTTTCCCAGGCTCAGCCCTGAGGTTCACTACTTAGGCAGGGCCAGTGACCAGTTCAACAAGCTCTAACTCCAAGGTCTGGAGGGGCTGAGCGTACCCAGAGGAGGCAGGGGCAGCACATGTAGTAAACAGGCCTGGACAGTGAGGCAGGAGGCCTCGGATCTCATCCTTTGGCTGTTATCCGTGAGCTGTGGGCCCCAGGGAGGCTGGGGAGGTGGGCTTTCTGCATCTCTGCTTCCTTAAGTGTAAAGTGGGGGGCTTGGGCACGATGCCCGAACGGCTCACCCTAGCGCTACTGGTCTGCTCTCTCATCCAGGAAGCCAGCGAGGACAGCAGGACAGTGTTTCTTCTTTCCTCTCCATCCCAGGGGAGGTCAAAAAGTGGCCTGCTGGAAACTTCAGAACAGCAGAGTCTGCCTCTCCAAAACTCAGGAAAAATTGATATATCAAGGTCATCATCCTCAGGAATGGGGTTGTACCGTGTTTCTCCTTCATCATCTGCATCATTTTCCTCATTAAAGTCTCATGAACAGTTTCTGGATAATGGAGAATGTGTAGCATTACACACCATATACATACAATATTCTGCAGCTGATATGAGGAAAGGTCGTGATAGCTGATGTTCAGGTAGAGAAACGGGTGAGATGGAAAAATGATTTATATCTTGGCTTTTCTTATTTTCTTCTTCCAAATTAAAAGATCTCAGAATAGAAGAAGGAGGAGGAGGAGGAGAAGTAGCAGCAGCAGCCTGAAGAAGGGGCCAGTGCCTAAGGGCAATAGAAAGACCCCAGGAAAGAAATTCTGCTTAGTAAAGGAGATTGCACCTCTGTCTAGCCTGCACCAGCCCCTGACATCCCCAAAGGACTCGAGGCCCAAGTCACATTAAAAGACATACCTCCCCTGGTCACTGAGAAGTCGAAAGGCTCCTAGCTTGCCAGCTGCAGGAGGAGGGACACCTGGAGTGCTAGATTTGGAATAATTTAGCAAGAGCCCTTCAACCATCATAGCACTCGGTAGAAGGTAGAATAGAAATGGGCTGCAGGCAGGTAGGTTTTATTTAGAGTACACAATGTTTTAAACAACACCTGCATTATTGAAAAACAAAACAGCAAAAAATAGGGGGTTCTACATTTTTTTAAAAAATCTGGACTTCCAGCATTTGTTAAATAAACAAAACAGCAGATCTGGCTCCGCTGGTCCCCATGCCGGACCCTCAGTGAGGAGCTGGGGTTGCACAGCTTCCAGGTCTCCACTTCCTCCTCCACAGGTCCTGTGTTTTAGTATTTTCCTTATACTAGAGAAATAATTTCTCTGTGCTCATGAACCCACAAAACAAATGAGAAATCTATATCTATACCTATATCTATATCTATATCTATATCTATATCTATATCTATATCTATATCTATATCTATATCTATATCTATATCTATATCTATACACACGCCTGGAGGACCACTTGTTTTACCAGCAAGTACAGAAGGCATCCTTGTGGAAGTGAGGGATGTGGTTAATGTTTACTCAGCAAACCCCTGGAGTGCTTCATTCATTTGCATTACCTGCCTGGCTCACAAAGCCATTTGATTTCTCTTCCCTCCCTGGAAAATTTGGAGGATGTTAATCTGCAAACAGTCTGCAACTTTTCTCCTACCCAGCCTCCTCTGGAGGTAAGCAAGGTCATGGTGGGGGTGGCTTGGCACCTAACCGTGGCAGGAGTCCTGTTACTTTAGCCTTTGCATCGTCATCTGCAGCAACGTTAACAAGTCTTATCCATCAGCCTTTGGGCAGGTAGGAATTTGGGAGATTAACCTTTAGTTTGTGTGCTTGGGTACTAATAATGCAGCATTCTATTACGATCGCCTCCATCTTTCATACAGATGAGGAAATTCAGGCTCAAACAGGTAAAATAACATACACCGAGGGTGGAATCGCAGTGTCAACTGGTCTAGAAAGGGGGTTCAGCAGGGAACTTTTCCTTGCTTTTCCCCTGGGACAGTGAGGTGCTCTTTCAACACAACCCTTCCCCATTCTCCAGCACAAATGCAGTGCGCACGCCCACATGTTGTAAGGTTGTAAGCTGGCCAGCTCCTCCCAGTCTCTCCTGGTGTCACCCTCATCTAGCAGATGGGGCGGTTCAGGGAAGAGAGCCAGCTGGTGTCTGCACGCTGTGAACCTGCTGCCGGTGGGGTGGCTGCTGCCAGCCGCTACCACCGAGGCCGATCTCATCGGAGAGCCAAGTGCTCAAGCCTTCAGCAGGCATGGACAAGGACGGGCCACAAGCTGTCCCAGTCATCTGCATAGGGGTGCTCAGTGCTGCCTGGATCCCAGCAGAGAGGGCATTGGGAAGGGGTCGAACACTCGTCCCAGCTCTGAGGTGGAACTGAGACTATTCGGTCAGGATGCAGAGAATCAAGATCAGCGCTGTCAGGCTGCCTATTTGTATTTAAACATCCTAGCAAAAGAGCGACCCTGTAACACTGGTATTGGTGGGACAAAATTACAGCCCCAGACGTGGACTCCGGTGGCCTCCCTTCAGTCACAGTCACCCACTGGGTCCCTATCTGGTGAGTACCTACTTGGGCTAGGTACCTAGAGAGTGCAGTTTCCCCAGCATCCCTGGCCAGGGCCACATGAGTCCCAGAGCTTGTTTGCTGAGCATGGGTCAGATCTCCAGAAAATCCTGAGAAAGTACCGAGGTTTCCATGTCTGAAATCCCAAGTCAGGGTGGAAGCAGCCGATTCTACTTCCTATGGAGTCAAGTAGCTCCCCAAAATTTGTATGTTGAAGCCCTAATCGCCTTGTGGTGGTATTTGGAGGTGGGGCCTTTGGAAGGTGACAGGGTTAGTTTAACGAGGATGGGGTCCACCTGATGGGAACAGTGCCTTCTTTATACAAAGAGGAAAGCAGCAGCCTCTGCAAACCAGGAAGTGAGCTCTCACCAGACATCAAATCTGGTGATTCTGGCAGCACCGTGATCTTGGACTTTCCAGGTTCCAGAACTGTGAGAAATAGATGTTTAAGCTACCCAGTCCATGGTACTTTGTCATGGCAGCCCAAGCTCACTAAACTATTCCCCAAATGCAATTCTTTGGCAAAGAATCCATCAAATGATCACCTTGCAGAATGACCAGTTACCTGTGGGTACCAGTCCGAAGACTGGGACTTCCATCCAGAATATGTCAGAGTCCGACTTGGGTGCCAAGAGAACGGTAAGAACCTGAGTTTCTACGTTCTAATATTGCAGAAGATGCTTAATGTATGATATTGCTCCATTTAAATGTCTCTTTCAGAACACTCGACAGTAGTTTCCTCAGACAGGTTTTATTCTGGAGGCATGTGAGGCTCAGAGAGGATAAGAGACACGTCCAAGGCCACCCAGTTGGTAACTGATACAGCCAGGATTCAACACAGTTCCTTCTGGCTCAAAGCCTCAGTTCTGCTCTCTGCAGCTGTGCCCTGGGAAAGCTGTGCAGCAGCAATGTTCTGTGGTCTCAGACTATTGAATTCACCTTGAATCCTTGGACGTATTTTAAACCAGCTGCAAACACAGTTTGTAAAGAGGGTACCCACAGTTACTTCTTCTGTCAATATCTTCTTCCAGATGATTGAGACATATCTGACAGGACCAGATTGACCTATTTCAACTTGATAGCTGGATTCTGGCACTTCGGGGGGACAAAAAAGTATATAAAGACAAAAACCACAGTTACGCTGAACACAATAATATTCTCTCTGAGGAAACCCTCAGGTTTTATGACCAAATATTTACTATAGAACCAAAAGAAAATAAGAATCACCAAGCTTTCTTGATCCTAAGATATATGGTTTAGAATGTCTGAAATCAGGGCATCTTAAAATAGACATGTAACTTTAATGTGGCTGTCTTTTCTCCTCCCCCACCACACGTGGGCTTTGACCTCAAGGCAGGAGACGTCACAAGCTACAATTAAAATGACTGTGTGTCTTAAAATCGATGGCATCTTAGAAACAGGGAATATGAAGTGATGAGAAGTCTAGCCCGGAGAACACTAATTTGTTTCTATAACCCCAACACCTAGTGAGCAATGTGATTTCAGTGTGTTTGTTACAAGGACAAATACCTCAATAAAATAGACACTGAGTCTTTATTAGGAAAAATTTCAAACACATACCGAAGTATGGAATGTATCATGACAAACTCCCATCACCCCCATGTCAGTATTTTCAACTCAGGCCGATCTTGTTTTTCCCCCACTCCCTCCCAACCCCAGATCGTTTTGAAGCAAATCTCAGACGCCAGAGCATTGCACCGGTAAATCCGTCTGTGTATATTTATAAAAGACAAAGTCTGCCCAAAAACAATAATGACAGCATCATCACGCTTCCTTAAAATGAGTACTATCAACTCCTGAATCTCAACAGATACCCCTTTGGGTGTTTACATTTACCCAATTTCCTATAAACAGTCTCTCTCCTTTTTTCTTTTGTGGAAGTTTTTTTGCCTTAGGATCCAAACAGGGTCCACACTCTTTCTCCGCTGGTTGTGTTACCGATGTTGAAGGAACCAGGCCCTCTGGCTCTATGAATGGCATCCCCGTGACATGGTTTACCATGCCTCCTTTTCTCCTCTAGCTTCTATAGAGAGTACTCAGAGCTGGAGGCCTGTGCAGACCTAGTCTGGGGGGTTTGGGTGCTTCCATCAGGAGGCTCACCATGCCTGGGTGTCTGTCCCTGGAAGGCATAAGCAATGACGATGACGCCTTAGGTCAGAACAAGCACTTTTGAAATGACTGCCCCATTTACTGAAACTACTCCCAAATGCATACACAAGAATGAATCTGAAGTTGGCTTGTGGCCCAGCAGGTTAAGTATTCAGTCACTGCTGTGACTCTGGTCACGGGTTCGATCCCTGGCCCCGGAAATTTTTGTGCCTCTGGTGCAGCCAAAAACAAACACACAAAAAGAACAAAAAATGAATCTGAGATGTCAGATGTCAGATATGCCACCTACCGCCTGCGGGTCCTGTTGGTTCCAAGGCAGAGTGATTCCGTAAGCGTGGCCCAATAACAGGAGGCTCTAGAACACCCATCTTTTTTTTTTTTTGTCTTTTTGCCTTTTATCTAGAGCCGCACCCACAGCATGTGGAGGTTCCCAGGCAAGGGGTCTAACAGGAGCTGTAGCCGCCGGCCTTCGCCACAGCCACAGCGACGCAGGATCCGAGCTGCGTCTGCAACCTTCACCACAGCTCACGGCAACGCCGGATCCTTAACCCACTGAGCAAGGCCAGGGATCGAACCCGCAACCTCATGGTTCTTAGTCGGATTCATTAACCACTGAGTCACGAAGGGAACTCCTAGAACACCCATCTTGAGTGACATGAGAGTTGTGTATCCCGGCAACATGAACCAAAACAGCATCATACAAACTTGTATTTTCATTTAAAATAGAGGAAATGAGGACTGTAGGAATCTCTATAAAATAATAACTACTATTATAGTTTCACATGAACTGCCGGAATATGTAATTGTACATGTAAAAACGCAACATGAGGAGTTCCCGCTGTGGTGCAGTGGGTTGGGACTCCAACTGTGGCAGCTTGGGTCACTGCAGAGACATGGGTTCCATCCCCATATCAGTGCAGTGTGTTAATGGATTTGGGGTTGCTGCAGCTGCAGCTCAGATTCAATCCCTGGTCGAGGAACTTCCATATGCAGTACGTGCGGTCAGTTAAAAAGAAGGAAAAAGAAAAAAAAACCACATGAGAGTCCCTCCAGCTCCGGCTCAGGAATCACGCACGAGGCAGCACTTCTTCCACTTGTCCATTACTCTGAGCAGCGCAAAGGCTGGGACACTCAAGTGCATGTCTAGCTTCTGCCCGCACAGGCTACTTCTGTATGGGTGGTGAGCGTCTGCAGGTGTCTCTCAGTTAATCAGTCATGCGCTGTCCCATGTGCCCTCTGAAAACTCACTGTGTGTACACCCAGAGCCACAAGGGGCATGGGGCTCTCACAGGCCCCTCTGATGAGCAGAACTCCTAGAGACCTGGCCGGGCCAAGGCAGCTGCAGGGACCAGAGTAGCCACTGTCAGCTTGCCTCTGCATGTTCAGTACTTGTAGGCTCTGTCCGCTTCTCTTCCCTGTGTAGACTAGCTTCCTTGCACTTTCCCCTGCATGTGGGTGAAATGGGCATCTGACTGCCCAACACATTCAGCAAAAGCCCTCAAACTTTTGGCCACGGTGTAATAAATCTTCATCGTAAATAAGCACACACAAACATGCAGGTGTGTAGGTACGTGGCTGTGCTGTGATAGAAAGGATGTGCTATGCTATCCTTCAGAGCAAACGTTCACCCACTGTCATCCTGATTTTGTGTAATTTAATCAGAAATTTTCTTTTCTATTCTATTCCATTATTTAAAAATTTCTAGTGATAACCCATTAAATTGATCTCAAAACCCATCGATGGGTCATAACTTTCATCTTGAAAACCATATCTGATGGCGAACGTAGAGCTCAACAGCATCAAAATAAAGGTCTTGGAAGCTAGGCTGACTCCAAGTGCACCGATTAAGATTCTTAAGAGACTGGAGTATCATGGCACTGTGAATCAGGTCAGAAATTGGAGACTGTTTATATTTTTCATGTAAAAGGACATCAGTGGTTCCACCTTCGGTGACCAGAGAGCACTCTGGTTGTAATTTGTGATCTGGTTAATCTGGGGAATAAATCTATCAGGGAGAGAAGCCCGGCACCCCCGAGAGCCGCCTGCAAGCCCTGCCTCTCTTATTGTTGCCGTGATGGATCTGCACTTCCAAACAATAACCATCCATCACGTGAACCCCATTCTATTTTTCTAGCTCAACAGGGCTCACTGTGCTCTCTGAAGCCACAAAGGAGAGAAAATATCCCCTCCAAGCTTCCTGCACGATGAATTCCTCCACCTGTACATAAAGCCCTGCTTATGGGCCTTGTCTTTTTTGGCTTTTGGAATGTCCCAAGTGTGACAAAAGAACGGGGTTGAAGAACAATAATGCTGTTGCTGCAGCCAACTCATATTGCCTTACATTTTTCACCTCTTTCCTTCTAAGAGCTCCCAGCTCTAGGGGCAAAAAAAAGATAAGAGGAAAGGAAAACCCACACAGTGTCAAAAAATTTACCCTTGAGATTAAGTCACTTTCTCAGATGGTGTTTTCACAACATAAATGGTTTATGCATTCAGCTTACATTTTAAGATATTTGAAATCAAATTTCCCTCCAGGTTTTATTCAGCACCACCTCTTAACACACAAACTCACACACACACACACACACACACACACACACACACACACACAAACACACACACAAACACACACACAGAAAGTGACTTCTATGTCAGAGCTAATTTCCCATTTACTAGGACCACGGAACTCTTTCTCCAGAATATGATCAAAGTAGAGGTGTTAGTGTATGAGTTTAATATTTTTGGTAACTAGAAAGGAGGAGATAACCCAGGAGTCATGAAAAACCTGAAAAGATAATTCTGATGTTTGTTTATCTCGAACTAAATTTACAAGGAAAGAAAACTACTCTGGCGGCTAAAACTGCATGCACACATTCTTTTGTATGAATTAATTATACCTAACTGCTCTGTAATGTCCTGATTAATTATTTCCTGTTCCAGTCAGTTGACTGTGCATTTTTGATACGAAACTTGCATCCTGATGAGAAACTTGGACCTATTTCTCATCTTGCCTGGGGCTCCTGTAGAGCTGATCTAAAAGACTAGCTTCAAAGGAAGTGGTGTCTTCATCAGTGCCCTAGGAGGGCTGTGTCACACCACGAGCAGTGACAGTGCAACTGTATTTTGGGCCCAGGGCAGGGAATCACTTGTGCGTGGGCGGCGGTGAGTTGGAGCTTTGAATGCTGTACTATCTGTGAGAAGCATAACCCTCACCCAGTACCGGCACTGGGATCCTTGTTTCCCACCAGCAGGCTCTCTGATGTGCCTGCAGTAAGGGGACTCTCGACAGGAGAGTGGGAGTGGCCACGCAGGTCCTACAGACATGGGGAGCTGAGTGTACCCATTTATCATTGCTGCTGTAACAAATTATGGCAGACTTAGTGGTGTAAAAGCTTATTATCTTAAAGTTCTATACCGAAATC
>PVHT021183695.1:2965884-3256382 GCA_004024745.2 Catagonus wagneri
GACGCGGCTCGGATCCCGCGTTGCTGTGGCTGTGGCGAAGGCCGGCGGCTACAGCTCCTGTTAGACCCCTAGCCTGGGAACCTCCATATGCCGCGGGTGCGGCTCTAGATAAAGGCAAAAAGACAAAAAAAAAAGAAATCCTAAAATCAAGATGTCAGCAGGGGAGTTCCCATCGTGACACAGTGGGAACGAATCTGACTAGGAACCCCTACTCTGGGAACGTCCATATGCCGCGAGTATAGCCCTAAAAGCCCCCCGCCCCCAAAAAAGTCAGCAGGGCTATGTTTCTTCTTAGTGCTCTAGGGCATCATCGGTTGCCCTGCCTTCTCTCTAGAGGCTTCTAGAGGCTTCTCATTCCTTGGCTTCTGTCTCCTTCTCTATCTTCAAAGCCAGCAGAGTAGACTTTTAAGTTTATCTCTCTGACCTCTTGCTTCTGTCATTGCCTCTCTCTCTCACTTTCCTGCTTCCCTGTTTTTCATATCAGGACATTTGTGACTATATTGGGATCAGAAAATCTACAACAATCTCCCCATCTCAAGACTCTTAACCATGTCTGTCCCTTAGCCAAGTAAGGTACGTATTCACGGGTTCGAGGGATTAGGACATGGACATCTGAGGGGGGGCATCATACCGCCTTTCACATGAATTATCCAGACTGAGAAAAAGCCAGTGTACGTTAGGCCCAAGACGCCCCCAGGACAGGGCAGGTTTTCCTTACGACCCACACTGGGTGCCCGCGGAAGGGTGGAGAACAAGTCAGATTGTGTGACTTCTAATCTTGGCGAGATGACTTAAATTATACCCCAAAGCCACGCTGCTTTTCACCTGGTTAAAGGTTGATTTGCATTCAGCTTGCCCTAAAACCAGACATGCGGTAATTACTCCAAAGACCCCAGATACCAAATTAGCTTGTACACGTGGACTAAGGACAGCAAAAAGGTGACCCTGAGAATCTGAAGGCAGGGAGTGCCCCTCGAGTGAAGTGACTAACAGCACGGTTGACTGTATAACGCTATGCAGTAAGCGGGTTAATCCCAAGCTACTTTTGACTTTCATGCAGCAAAAGGAAGTGTGTGAGAATCAGGAAGGGTAATAAGCTTTGGAGCAGAAGGTGCAAAGGGGTCAGGGTGAGCTGAGACCTCCCATCACCTCTTTCCCCTGACAAGCCCACTGAGCCTGTCCTTTACAGGAGACGGACACATCAGACACAAAGCCTGAGGTCCTCAAGTCCTCCAGTCAAGAGTCACTAACTGCTCTTTCCTCTGATTCCAGGCTCGCCGTGAAGCCCCGGGATAAAGGGCTTCCCGGGGAGCCCCCCACGCAGGGGAGGACGTGCTGTCAGTCTCTAGTCTGCTTGACAGATTGACTCTGAGCATCTCATAGAAAATTAACAAACTGGCATGCAGGCTTGCATATATTAATGCCTTGGGTGTTTAGTTAGCATGAGTCAGCACCTCAAAGCTGTCAATCTCTGGTCTGCTTGACAGATACATATTCGAAATTCTCATGAAAATTAGCAAACGGCTTATGCTGGTTTATATTTATTAATGCCTCATGAGCTTCTTCAGCGCGAGTCAGTATCTGAACACAGATGGATGGGGGGGTCCTTCTCCCCACCTGCTCCCCCACCCTCACCACTTGTCCCAACCCTCATTCCGGGCCATGTCCTTGCACAGTCCCCCGGGGGGCCGTTTACACACGGTGCACTGTGAAAGGTGCCCTTGGCGCTGGGCAACCCTGCAGCGGTGCCCGGAGTCACCCACAAGCATCCTTCAGGGCTTCACTTAAACACTGCTTCTTTGAAAGCCTTCCGTAAGCCCTCAGGGTCCTCCACACCTCCCTGTTCTTTGTCCCAAGAATCCTGCACTTCCCTTTGCTGCACTCTTCACCCACGTTGGGCATCTTCCCAGCCACAAAGGGGACCAGGTGTGCTTTACTCATTCTTAGATACCCAGTGCCTAGCACAACGCCTGGCACAAATGGGTATTCCATCCATATTTGCTAAACAAATAAATAAATGGACGCTGTCCTGATCGCTCTTCAGTCCTCTTTTTCAACCACTAGAGAGTAGAAAATGGTTGCTAACACACCAAAAGATTCAAGAGTAGATATTATAGATTAAGGGAAAGGTCACATTCAAGATAAGACGGAGAATGCCTTTGTGGCATTTGTCTTCCCAGGAGTAGCAGAGAGACAGCCTGTTAGGACAGACTGTGACAGGACGATGCTGCCGCGGTGACAGGGCAGCAATGAGGCGTCTCTAACAAACAGCCAGACACGTCTATTTGAATGTCCTGCCATTACCACAGCTCACCAGTCCCCAGCACAAGCTCAGGCTTTTTAATCTCGATGACTCCTGAATGGTCTTCTTCCTAGGTGTTTCCTGGGATCTGAACTTTGGAGTTCCGTTTTCTCCCTCTCTTCCAAGTTCACACCCATCAATGAATCAACAACTTCCTGGGTTTCTAAGGCTACTGCTGCCCGAATTCCAAAGGCCATCATGCCACCCAACCTGGGCAACTGTGAAAGCGCCTTGAACCGCCTTCCTGTTTCTGTCTCTTACCTTTTCTTACCCGGACTGTGTCTCAAGTACTTTCCTTCAAAAGCCCTGCTCTTATAGCCTCCAGTTCTCCCTCTCCTGAAACCCCTCCAATGGCTCCAGGACGCCACACCGGCAGCAGGCTGGCCTTGGAGGCCCCTCACCACTGCCCGGTTCTTCCGTCTTTCTCTCCTGCTGCTTTGTACCTGGTCCCAGACCCTCTTCATTATCCCCAAACCATTGCTCCTCCTCCTCTACGGCGGGCACACCCTACCCTCTCCCTCTAGATGAGCGTAGCCCTCCTGCGTCCAGTTCAGGCTAGATTGTCTTCTCTTCTCTTTCTCCCATGAAACCTCATCCATCTTTGCAGCCCAGCGTAAGTTCCAAGGGCTTCATTAAAAAAATCCTTTAGGAGTTCCCGTGGTGGCTCAGTGGTTAACGAATCCGACTAACAACCATGAGATTGCGGGTTCCATCCCCGGCCTTGCTCAGTGGGTTAAGGATCCAGCGTGGCCGTGAGCTGTGGTGTAGATCGCAGACGTGGCTCGGATCCCGCGTTGCTGTGGCTGTGGCGAAGGCTGGTGGCTACAGCTCCTGTTAGACCCCTAGCCTGGGAAGCTCCATATGCCGTGGGTGCAGCCCTAGAAAAGGCAAAAAGACAAAAAAAAATCCTTTAGTTATTTCAACCCACATTAGGAGACTCACAGAGCAGACTGTGCTAGGCCTCAGAGTGCAGCCCCTCTCTGCAGCTCAGGAAATCGAGGCTGACAGAGCCTGACCTGGGCCCTTTCTGAAGCCGTCACTTTTCCTTACCATCCACCATGGTGCTTAGTCATCAGCCCACCTGTGTTCTCACTGCTTCCGTCTTCAAGATCAGGCAGGCTGGCTCCAGGAAGACAAGAGAATCTATTAGGCTGCTTCTGTGGCAGCCTCAACGTCTCACACCGTGATGGGTTTAAAAGGCTCTCAATAAATACTTATAGTGAAAGAAACTCAGAGAAAGTGGGTCATGGAGAGCGTAAGGAAATGAAAATACAGGAGAAAGAATTTGGTTGTAATTCCAGTCATTGCCAGGTGACAAGTTTGCCTAACTCTCAGTGACTCACTTCAGTTTTTAACTGCCCAGAAACCTGGCCCAACACAACTGTCCCACAGAGCTAACCCTTCAGTCTCTGGAGGAGCTGATGGCTAGAGGCTGTTGGCTGAGAAAACCTTCACAGTTGGACAGCGTAGTGGGCTGAAATAATGGCCAGGCAGAAAAAGTATGTCCACCTCCTAAATCCATAGCTATGACCTTTTTTTTGGAAAAAGGCTCTTTACAGATGTAATTAAGATTCATGATATGAGATTGATCTCACATGGGTGTAGGGTAGCTGTGGTGTGTGGCAGCTTGAAATGGGATCTTAGTTCCCCAACCAGGGACTGGGTGAAAGCGCTGAATCCTGGCCACTAGACCAAGGGGAGTAGTGCTGGGTATTTGTCTGCTCTGAAGAAAGGAATTTCAGCAAAGACACTGAAAATAGTAAAACAAGTAAAGTGTTTATTAGAAGAAAAATAGACAGGAGTGCTTGGATAAAGAGTTGCATGCTTTGGGGGTGGTTTAAATTAAATATGGTGGCAGTTTTTCTGGGTTTCCCCCTTGGCCAATCATCTTGCTTTGTCTGACCTTGAGCCCAAATTTGTCCTGACTCAGGGCCCTGCCCTGTGTGTGAGCTCATCTTTTAGCCAAGATGGATTCCAGCGTGAAGGTCTCCAGGAAGTTGACAGATCATATTACGGTCTGGCACCCCCCTCCCTTTTCTGACCCCTGAGGAGCCTTTCTGCGCATGTGTAGTTTGGGAAGTCTCCTTGACCCTAGGAATGAGAAACATGCAGCCTCCTTATCTTTTACCAAGGCCCTTATCTTTATCTTGAAATATCTGCCCGCCAGGGACAGATTCCAGCTGCTTAACCTGGGACCCATCTATCTCCTGCCTCAGGATCATTCTAGGCCCTAAATCCACGTGGGACAGAAGAGAAGAAGGGACAGGAGGAGAGGGCAAGGGAGAGGGAAAAGGAGATGACAAGGTGATGAGTAGACAGCAGTACAGATTGGAGTTATGAAGTCACAAGCCTGGAACCACCAGCAGCTGGAAAAGGCGTGGATGGATTCCCCCTACAGCCCTCAGAGGGAATGCAGTTCTGCTGACGCCTCGATTTCAGACTTCTGGACTCCGAAACTGTGAGAGAATAAATTCCTGTTGTTTTAAGCCAGAGAGTTCCTGGGAATTTTTTTTCGGCTGCCTTAGAACACTGATATAGACAGCAAGTGCTTCCTCGAAGAAGGACCTGGGAAGTCCATCTGTCCCTTCCACGCTGGAGCAGTCAAGCATTAACAGGTCCTGGTAATTCGATAGGATGGGTGCAGGGAGAGTACGTTCAGGGTGCGGGGTGCACCCAGAGAAGCCCTTGTCCAGTCGGTGCTAGAACGGGGGTGGGGGCAAGAGGAAGGGGCAAAAAGCAACAAGGTAAAGGAAGATGACCTGAAATGAGGCTGGAAGAATGAGGACTTAGCTGGGTGAGGGGGTTGGTGGCCGAGCACGGCAGTCACTGTTGACAGAGATCCAAGGGGGTGGTAAGAAGGTCAGAAGTCCAGGTAGAAGTCAGGGGCTTTGCAGACCATGTTAAGAAATATGGACTTTTGGAGTTTCCGTCGTGGCTCAGTGGTTAACAAATCCGACTAGGAACCATGAGGTTGTGGGTTCGATCCCTGGCCTCACTCAGTGGGTTAAGGATCTGGTGTTGCCATGAGCTGCGGTGTAGCTTGCAGACGCAGCTCAGATCCCGCGTTGCTGTGGCTGTGGTGAAGGCCGGCAGCTACATACAGCTCCTGTTAGATCCCTAGCCTGGGAACCTCCATATGCTGCGGGTGCGGCCCTAGATAAGGCAAAAAGACAAAAAGAAAAAATATGGACTTTCTCTTAGAGGTGATTGTTAGCTGGGGCTGTACCCACACATGTACAATACGCATGTACTTTTCTTGGTTGTCACTGCAGGAGAGGGAAACTTTTCCTTTCTTCCTTCCTAGATCCTTAGGCTACCCTAATAACTACACTGACATAACATGGATTAACAGGGGGAAAACCAAACTTAATTTCATATGTATGTACACGGGCTCCTAAAAACATGAGACTCAAAGAAGTGGCCAAAGAAGGCAATGTCTTTATACGTTTTAGACAAAGAAACAACAAATTTGTGAAGAAGTAATAAGCCAAAAGGGGTTTGGGCTTGGGGTAGAAAATTAGTAAAGAAATAACAAACCTTCTTGGCCCCAAATTTCCTGTCTTTGGTGATAAGGATGTCTCTCTTCCTCCTGATACACAGGGAAGGTACACTTCACATGGCAGATTTAGTCCCTACTTTGGGGACAAAGGAAGATCAAAGTGTCCTTCCTGCACTGGTTGTTTCTTATTTAATTCAATTAATCAATAGGCCAACACAGCATATTTTGGGGTGGTATATTCTGCTCCCCCTGAAACGGTGCAGGAACCTCTGGGTCCTTTATGGGTATAAAATCTTTCTGCATCCCCCATTCCTTGTTTGTAGGAAATGGGATTCATTAAGCCTTCTTGACCTTCCCTTAGTTCCAAAGGGCAGATTCAAACAGATGCTTTTCAAGGAAATGAGGGAATGTGGAAACTAAAGAGGAGCAGTCAAGAACCAGCAGTGCTGCCCTGGGGAAGAGTCCTGGTTCGTCCTCAGGGAATACAGATAACAATATCTCTGAGCTCTTTTGCTGGAATTAAAGCCTCCCCACCCAGGTGGAGGTTGGTATCTTCTGACTGAGCACAAATTCCCAGAATACCACTCTCTTACTTCTCCACCAACGAATCGGGAGAGAGTCTGCTCACAGTGGAAGATGATGAAGACTCTGAGCCCCTCCCCAAATGATTCTCCCTTTAAAAGCTCTCTTGGTGGAGCAGGATCTTTGGAGTTGGTTTTTGGAGATGAGTCTGCCATCTTCTCAGGTGGCTGGCCTCCTAAGTAAAACAAACTTTCCATTCCTACCAGCACGCATTTCGTCTCTTGAGTATTGTCTTTGAATGGCAAACAATGGAAACTGAGTTTGGAAATAACTCCATTACAACGAGGGTTTCTCTTAGCTTTTCGTAAGCACTTCATCCAGGGACGGTTAATGTCCTGTACAGTTAATAGAAAGTCCAGCACAATGAAGAACTGTTTATCCCTCCCAAAATTTCAAAAGAGCCCCACCCTCTTAGGATCATAGGAAACCACAGAAGGGGAAGTGACAAAATGAGGACTGCAGACAGAGTTGTGGTGCAATGGGAATGTAAGAGTCAGAAGTGAAGTCTTGAGAAAACTGAGGCCACAGTTCAAATACAGTGAAGGTGTGAACAAGACACAAAGACCTGAGCCAGCAGGGGAGGAAAGGGTGTCAGGAGGAGAAGGAATTGGGGAGAGGACAGAGTGGCAAATTCAGGAGATGTTTAGGTAAAAAATGCAGGAATGACAGACTGTATCTCAGATTTCTAGTACAGAGGTGTCATTAACAGATGTCAAGAATCAAAAGGGAAGAGTTCCCATGTGGCTCAGCAGGTTAAGAGCCCAACATAGTATCTGTAAGGATGCAGGTTCCATCCCTGGCCTTGCTCAGCGGATTAAGGATCCAGCATCGCTGTAAGCTTCGGCGTAGGTTGCAGATGTGGCTCAGATCCAGTATGGCTGTGGCTGTGCTGGTGGCATAGGCCAGCAGCTGAAATTCCCGTTTGACTCCTAGTACAGGAACTATCATATGTGACAGGTGCAGCCGTAAAATAAAATAAAAAAAAAGAATAAAAAGGGAGTTAGCAGATTATAATTCAATATGGGACTTGTTGATATTGAGTTGTCTATGAGATAGCTGAGCAGAAATGCTCATTCAGCAGTTGAAACCTACTAACATTCAAAGCATGTGTGAACATTGCCATCTCTAAGGGTAGTATTTTCAAACAGGCTAGCAAAAGGTGTTTTCCGAAAACGGACAATTTGAAACCTGGAAAATTACTAGTCTCACCCTAAATGGATTGGGTGCTTATCATTTAGTGCCATTTCACAAGAATGTGGTTTCTTTAAATAAAGGGCAAAAGAAAGTCTTGACCTTCAAATGAAGGGCTTTGTTTGCACTCAGATAAGTTTACAAAGGAAGATAACTGCTCAGGGTCTCAGGGTTCTGCCTCTTGGAGAAGGAGGAGCTAGATCTTTCCTGAGAAACAAACAAAAACAAAACAAAGCATCAGGGTGTTTAGACAACCAAGGCTGCGGTAAATGTTGACTCTTGGCCTTTGAAAGAAGAATCTAGCCCAAAGAAGGTGGTATTTCACTTTCAAAACATTTTTCTTCATTACACTACCTAGAGTACTTGAAATATTTCTATTATCTTATGTTTGATTGTAAAAAAATAACTGATGTTTTGCTTGAGTGTAGTGAGACTAAAATTGCTAGTTCTGTTCATTTTCTTTAGCCATTTCCAGTCCATAAGAGCTCCCCAAGTGCGCGTTCTCGCTTTTCAATTTGGTAGCTTTATGTAAAATCCAAAAAGGTGGGGATCAAATCTCTCTGGTTCACCACTGAATCCCCACTAGCCAGCACACCACCATGCGCACAGTTAGGCATGACACCAAGCAGGACCCTGTGAGGCCTCCTGGGAACAAAAGTCTTTCCACGTTCCCTGCTTCTTGCTTGTGGAAAAAAAGCTTCAGCCTCCTAGACCTCCCCTGAGTTAAACAGTTACTAATTAGGGAAGCGAGGGAATGCACAAACAAAGGGAAAGCCATCAAGAAACAGAAGTGCAACAATTAAAAAGTCCTAGTTCCCCCTCTCAAGATTAAACATAATAATCTGATACATAATCTCTGAGGTCTCCTACAGGAACTAAGGCCCCCACCCAGGTGGAGAGTGGTAACTTCAGGCTGAGCCAAGATTCCTGGAATACTGCTCTCTGACATCACCACCAACCAGTCAGAAGAAAGTCACACACCCTGCAGGCCTTCCCGCAAATTTTGCCTTTACTCTTTTCTTTCCTCTTTTATTCTTTTTATGGCTGCACCTGTGGCATATGGAAGTTCCCAGGCTAGAGGCTGAATTGGAGCTGCAGCTGTGGGCCTACACCACAGCCACAGCAACACCAGAACCAAGCTGTATCTTCTATCTACAATGCAACTTGTGGAAACGCAGGATCCTTAATGTACTGAGGGAGACCAGGGATCAAACCCACATCCTCACAAAGATAATATTGGGTCCTTAACCCACTGAGCTACAATAGTTGCCTTTAAAACTCTTCTCTAGGAGTCCCTATTGTGGCTCAGTGGTTAACGAATCAGAGTAGGAACCATGAGGTTGCGGGTTCAATCCCTGGCCTTGCTCAGTGGGTTAAGGATCCCTCGTTGCCGTGACCTGTGGTGTAGGTTGCAGATGCGGCTCAGATCCTGCGTTGCTGTGGCTGTGGCGAAGGCCGGCAACTACCGCTCCTGTTAGACCCCTCGCCTGGGAACCTCCACAGGCCGCGAGTGTGGCCCTAGATAAGGCAAAAAGACAAAAAAAAATTTTTTTAAATAAAAAATAATAAAACTCTTCTCTAAAGACTATTAGGGAGTTGGGGTTTTTTTCACATACAAGATGCGTCCTCCTTGCTTGGCCCTTCTGTAAACTTTTCTCTGCTCCAAATACCTACATTTCAGACTTCAGTGCCTCACTGTGCATTGGGCACAGGAACTGGGTTCGACAACAGGTGCCCAAATAAGTATTTGATTTTAAAAAAACTGCTTTCATTCCAGTGAGTGAGAGAGATGGATGTTAAACAACTGAAAGTACAGCGGTAAATCCTGAACTGCTTTTTGATGAAGTCTTTCAAGGGGAAGAACAGGTAGCTAAGAGAAGGGACAGCTTGTAGGATTGATCTATTCTGGGGAGAAGAGTCATTTGAACTGAGATCTAAAGGCTAAGATGAGTCGCTGTTGAGAAAGGAAGCAGGAGGAACAGAGGCAGTGGATGGTTAAGTGCTGTAATGGATGATACAGATGAGTGATGTAAATAGGAGATTAGGAAACAGAAAGGTTAGGCTCTGTCAGCCTTAATTTCCTGAGCTGTAAGGGGCTGCACTGTGAGGCCTAAGTCCTTTCCATTTGTAGGCTGAAATAATCAAGGAAAGTTGCACAAAGGCCTTGGACTGAATCTGGGTTGTGAAGATAGATCCGGCTTAAAGGCGGGGCTGGGGGGGATGAGAAGGGAGGACACACTAGGGGGTGTAAATACTCCGAGCAAAATCCCAGGAGTCAGAAGGAGCGTGGTCCTTCTGGACAGGGAGGGATACGATTCGTCTGTCCGAGAAGGGAGGAGAAATTTAGGGATAAAGGAAGAGAAAGACTTGAAGTAGAAAACATTAGGCCAAATCCTTACTGAGCCAGGAATAGACGACCTCATATGATCTCACAAAGCTCTCTGAGATGAAGCCTGTACTCTTAGTGTCCTAATTTGACAAATGAGAACACTGAGGGGCAGAGAAGTGAGAGGTCATGTCCAAAGACACATGACAATCCAGAGGTAGGATGGGGAATGCCATGCGAGTGACGCCACTCCCCAGCATCTCCTGGGAGATCAGGAGCAGGGGGCACAGATAACCAGTGAGGTGTGTTTCTTATCGTGGTCCCCAGAGGCGCCTCCAGCATGACTTAGGTTTGTTTTCTTTTGTTTGGTTGGTTGGGTTTTTTTTTTTTTTTGCTTTTTTTTTAGGGCCACACCCATGGCATATGGAGGTTCCCAGGCTAGGGATCGAATCGGAGCTACAGCTGCTGGCCTATGCCGCAGCCACAGCAACACCAGATCCAAGCCATGTCTGCGACCTACACCACAGCTCATGGCAACGCCGGATCCTTAACCCACTGAGCAAGGCCAGGGATCGTGTCCACAACCTTGTGGTTTCTAGTCGGATTCGTTAACTGCTGCGCCACAACGGGAACTCCATGACTTAGGTTTGTTTTTAAATTTTATTGTAGCACAGTTGATTTGCAATGTTGTGTTACTTTCTGCTATACAGCAAAGTGATTCAGTTTACATATGTATTTTCTTTTTCATATTCTTTTCCATTGTGGTCTATCAAAAGATATTGAATATAATTCCCCGTGCTATACAGTAGGACCCGATGTTATCCATTCCACATATAATAGTTTGCATCTGCTAACCCCAAATTCTCAGTCCTTCCCTTCCACCTCCCACTCTCCCCCTTGACAACCACAGTTCTACTCTCTATGTCTGTGAGTCTGTTTCTGTGTCATAGATATATTTGCTTGTGTCGTATTTTATTTTATTCTATTTTATTTATTTTTTGGCTACACCCACGGCATGTGGACGTTCTCAAGGTAAGGATCAAACCCATGCCACAGTAGTAACCAGAGTCACAGCAGGGACAACACTGGATTCTTAGCCCACGGAGTCACCAGGGAACTTCTGTGTCATATTTTAGGGTCCACATATAAGCGATATCATATGGTATTTGTCTTTACCTTTCTGACGTACTTCGCTTATTCTAATCTCTAGGTCCACGTTTCTGTAAATGGCATTATTTAATTCTTTTTTATGGCTGAGTAATATTCCATTGTATGCATACACTACATTGTCTTAATCCATTCATCTGTCAGTGGACATTTAGGCTGTTTCTATGTTTTGGCTATTGTGAATAGTGCTGCTATAAAGATAGCCGTGCATGCATCTTTTTGAACTATAGTTTTGTCTGCGTAGATGCTCAGGAGTGAGATTGCTGGATTATATGGTGGTTCTATTTTTAGTTATTTAAGAAATCTCAGAGTTCCCATCGTGGCACAGTGGAAACGAATCCAACTAGGAACCATGAACCTTGCTCAGCAGGTTAACAATCCAGCATTCCCATGAGCTGTGGTGTAGGTCACAGACACACCTCGGACCTGGCGTTGCTGTGGCTGTGGCATAGGCTGGCAGCAATAGCTCTGATTAGACCTCTAACCTGGGAACCTCCATATGCTGTGGGTGTGGCCCTGAAAAAAAGCCAAAAAAAAAACAAAGAAAGAAATCTCCATGCTGTTCTCCATAGTGGCTGTACCATTTACATTTCTACCAATTGTGTAGGAGACTTGCATTTTCTCCACTTTCTCCAGTATTTGTTATTTGTAGACTTTTTAATGATGGCCATTCTGATGGGTGTGAGGTGGTACCTAATTGCAGTTTTGACTTGCTTTTCTCAGTTATCGATGATGAGCTTCTTTTCATGTGCCTGTTGGTCATCTGTATGTCTTCTTTGGAGAAATGCATATTTAGGTCTTCTGCCATTTTCCAATTGTGTTGTTTGGGGTTTTTTTTGTTGAGCTGTAAGGCTATTTGTATATTTTAAAAATTAAGCCACTATGGGTGGCATCATTTGAAAATATTTTCTCCCATTTCATAAGTTGTCTTCTCATTTCATTTGTGGTTTCCTTTGCTGTGCAAAAGCAGGATGACTTAGGTTTTTATTTCCTTTTTCTCTGATATGTTTATAAGCCCTGTGAGCACAAGAAGAGAGACTCTATCAAGTTTCTTAGAATTCGTTATAGTTCTGGAGCCTTGACAAGGAGTCAACCTTACATTTTTGACTGGAGAGGAATCTATCATACACACTGCCTTCCCTACAAAGGACCCATTTCTGTTCACTTGCCCCTGCCTGCCTGGCCAGGAGTGGACACCTGAGTCAAGTTCAGCCCATGATCTTGAGATTAATTATTGATGGGGCTCTTTTCAACAAAAATGATCTCTGCTGGAGAGTATCCATTTCAACCTATCAGACACTCCCTTAGGTGGATCTGAAAATGAGATCCTCAGAGAGAATCATCAGTCAACAGAAGGACAGAGACCAAATGACATACAGAGAGAAGACAGTAGGCAGAAACCATAAAACAGAAAAAGGAAAGGGAGTTCCCACTGTGGTTCAGGGGGTTATGAACCCAACTAGTATCCATGAAGGTGTGGGTTCAACCCCTGGCCCCACTGAGTTGGTTAAGGGTCCGGTGTTGCCGTGAGCTGTGATGTAGGTCACAGACGTGGCTTGAATCTCTGTGGCTGTGATGTAGGCCGGCAGCTGCAGGTCCAGTTTGACTCCTAGCCTGGGAACTTCCATATGCCATGGGTGCAGCCTCCACCCCATAAAAGGAAAAGTAGAGAAGAGTCAATAAAAAGTCAAAGAAAAAGATATTGAAACAGGGAGTAGCTGAGCTGTCCTGGTAGAAGATACGAAGACAGGGAAGGTGTGACTTCTAGCAGGGCCAGCTTCATGGGTGTGTGGCCTGTGCAGTCTCTCACCCCTTTGCTCAGAAAAGGCCTAATGGTTATCATCATCTTAAACTTGATAACTTTTTTAAAAGGAGCTCCACATTTTTATTTTGTACTGGGCCCTGCAAATTACAATAATGAAGGCGATTACAATGGCAACGATGATTACTACTCAAAAAAGAGAAAGATGAGCTCGCTGGTGGTACAGCCAGTTAAGGATCTAGTATAGTCACTGCTGTGGTGCGGGTTTGATTTCTGGCCCAGGAAATTCTGCATGCCTGGGCATGCTCCCCACCCCACCCCCCAAAAAAGAAAAAGAAATGGAGCTGGGGACTCAGGCAGACTCAGGATTGAGAGTTACCAATACTCTCCATCCTCACTCCATCCTCAGGTCTCCAGGCTCATCAATCATGGCCTGTGTTGGATTCTGTCCACTGCCTCCATGCTAGTCTGCTTAAAACACAAGCCACATCACTCCACTTAAAATCCTCCAGTGACTCCCAGCTTCCTTACAGCAATGCCCCGTGTGGTCGTGAACTTGACACTCTCCGGTTCACCCATCCTTGTCCCAAGACAAGTTAAGGACAAGCTTGGAGCAATTCCATCAGAGCAACCTCTGTAAGAAACACCAGAATATAACCAGACATCAAGTTATTACCAGAAAAGAATCTTCGTTCAAGGATTACTGATGTTTTTGGAAGGCTAAAGTCCCTTGGGATTTGGGGTTAGGGGACTCATGACCCTCGAGAGTGATGGGGAGAGGAGGAGATCCCCAAGGGGTATGCTGGAGTAAAAAGAATTGTTAGCTGGAACAAGATCTGAGGTCGGTTGAGACACAGTACAAAGTAGGAAGAGTCTAGTTACCATAGAACCTCTGCTTGGCTGAGTTGTATGTGATACTTGGGGTCAGAGCTAAATTAGGATGGTGAAATAAATGAGCACAGCTTCCTCTTCTGCCCTTTTCCCAGGCAGCACTCAGCCACTCCTGTAAATAAATGTTGAGTAAATATTTAAAGAACAAAGATCTAAAGGGTGCCAAGTTATTGGACTGCGAGGCTGGGCTACGTGTTTCATTCCAGGCTCGCACACACTTTCCTTTTCTTTGTCGGCTAGCTCTCTCGCGCATGCTCGCTCTCTCTCTGCTTTCTCAGTTCCTGGAAAATGTTACCCCAGGGAATTCTCAGAGGCTCTTTTCTCTGGCTAGCAAGCTCTTTCCTTCTTCTACATTTGTGGTCCATTCCTCCTCCTGTGGGCACAGTGGCGGGTTCAGAGGGACAGTAAGGATTGTAAGGACACAGGTGCAAGGCAATACAAGCTACTCTCTGATTCTGAGAGGAAGACTCCAGAACGCCAAAGTACAAGGAATAGGAATCTGGGTTCTTGCTCCAGGCAAGCCTCTTAGGGATGGCAATTCACCTCTTCTCTGCCTTCCCGTCCCCAGCAGAGGCTAAGAGCACATCTTGAGGAGGAGGATGCTTGTGTTGGATTCCCGGCCTCACCACTTAATCTTTATGTGTCCCTGGGCATGGTTTTGTAGTGTTCTGTTTTTTTTTTCTTTTTCTTTTCTTTTTAAAAAATTTGTCTCTGTGCCTGGTTCCTCAACTGTAAAGTTAGGATAACAGTAGTACCATATCAACTTTAGAACCATTAGAATTAAATGAGAGAATTCATCACTTGGCCCCATAATTGCCTAAAACTGTACAATGTAGTGTTTAACACCTTGTATTTTCTTGAACCACTCAACTCACTACTTCATAGATGATCCCTGAGTTGAATTTTTTGTTTTTTTTTAAGGGCCGTGCCTTCAGCGTATGACAGTTTCCAAGCTAGGGGTTGAATTGGCGCTACAAGCTGCTGGCCTACACCACAGCCACAGCACTTGGGATCTGAGCTGCCTCTGCAACCTACACCACAGCTCATGGCAATGCCAGATCCTTAACCCACTGAGCATGGTCAGCATGCATCCTCATGGATACTGACTGGGTTTGTTTCTGCTGAGGGACAATGAGAACTCCCTTGAATATTTATTTATGTATTTATTTATTTATTTTTTAGGGCCGCACTCGCAGCATATGGAAGTTCCCAGGCTAGGAATCGAATCAGAGCTACAGTTACTGGTCTACGCTGGAGCCACAGCAACGCTGGGATCTGAACCTCATCTGCAACTTATACCGTGGGCTGTGAGACCACAGCTTGTAGCAACGCTGGATCTTTAACCCATAAAGGGAGGCCAGGGTTTGAACCTGCATCCTCATGGATACAGGAGGGGTTCTTAACCCACTGAGAGCCACAACAGGAACTCTGATCCTTGCACTGAATGGAACACTAAGTCCCAGTGCCAGGCTCATTCACTGTGTCCTTGCCAGAACTATCTGAAGTCGAGAGAAGAGTGAAAGGAATACTCTGAAGTCTCCATTCTTAGATCCCATAACATATTTTGAATTGCAAACAGGAGCAGAATGCTTTCTGATAGAAGATTCTTATCACATTTTCCTGAAAGGTTCGAAAATACTCATCTACCATACTTAATCAAAGAGGGCCAGTTTGCAAAGCAGGTGAAGGATATTATGAAGTTCTCTGTTGAGCCAAAGAGTGTCAGTTCATGGGAATTTATTGTGTGCAGTTCATGAGGCCCCAGGGTCATGATATTGGCATTTAAACTTTCTCAAGAATAGCGCTGAGAGCAAAGTTGACATTTGTAAGAATGAGTGGGCCCTGGTGCTGCCTTTCTGTTCTTCCGGAAATATCGTGGCATATTAATGAAAGCTACTCCTACTTCTTCCTCAGGGACTGCCACAGCAGTCTGAGCACACCATCATCCCGCAGTCCTCTGAATGGTCTATTTGGTGATAACGGAGTGAGTTTTAAGAAGGTCCTTCTTTCTTTCCTTCCTTTTCTCCCCCTTTCCCCCCTCCCTTCTTTCCTTTTCCCTTTCTTTTATTAACTCACTCAAGAATACTTAAGCCCACTGACCGAGGGTCAGGCAGTAAACCACAGTGATCTGGTACACACACTTATGTCTCTTGCAGTCTAGCAAGGAAGGTAGATTTTGTTTGTTTTTTTTTTTTGCCTTTTGTCATTTTTTTTATGGCCGCACCCGCGGCATGTGGAGGTTCCCAGGCTCGGGGTCTAATCGGAGCTGTGGCCACTGGCCTGCGCCGCAGCCACAGCAACGCGGGATCCAAGCCGTGTCTGCAACCTACACCACAGCTCACGGCAACGCCGGATCGTTAACCCACTGAGCAAGGCCAGGGATCGAACCCGCAACCTCATGGTTCCTAGTCGGATTCATTAACCACTGCGCCACGATGGGAACTCCAAGGAAGGTAGATTTTGAATGTTAGTTTAAACTAGGAGTAGCCATGACAGTGAGAAGATGTTGGACCCAGCCTGATCTAGAAAGTGAGACAAAACCTCCTGGAAGAAATAATTGTCCTCTCAGATCTGAAAGATGACCAGCCAAGAGAAACTGGCTAGGGTGAGAGGGGGGTGAGGAGTCAGTAAGAGTGGTGGGAGAGGGCTATGGAGCCCTTCTGAGCTAGAGGAGCACAAGGTCCCCACGACCTGAACCGCTGCTGCTCCAGGGACTCTCACAGCCCCTCACTCCCATGTGTCTAATACTAGGAATGACTTTGGTTTCAGGTGAAATCAGCTGCCACACCCTGATGTGATAAGAGGGGACGGAGGCCCCTCTATGGCTGGGTGAGGATCAGTGATCACCTCTACCTTGCATACGTGGAGGTCTCGCCTCCAAGAAGCAGAGAAACTTGCCCCAGACTCAAAGCTCCAAGAAGCCAAGTTGGAACAGAAACCCAGGACTCAGTGCCTAAAATCTGAGCTTGTCCCACCACCATAAGGGGCCTTCTAAGATCAATCTTCCTGTGCCCAAATAGGTGTGAAACCAAGACCCTAAAGTCCTCCACCAGAGAAAGTTAATATCTTAAAATTGAGTGTGTTCTTTCCTCGGGCTCCTTTTTCGCAAACAAACACTGGGCAAGCTTTGGAAAGTTGAAAATGCTCATAATAAAGAAAAGGGGACCAGAAAATTCTTAAAGCTGTCCTTATCATTTAAATCATGCATACGTCCATATCTGAGTTCTTTTATACCTTAAACAAATACATAATAAAATATATTAAATTGTTTTCAAAACGCAAATACTCCTTAGGAGAGGTAACCTATTACGTTGGTAATATAAGAGTGTGTATGTTGTTTTTTTTGTTTGGGGTTTTTGTTGCTGTTGTTGTCTTTTTATGGTCGCACCTGAGGCATATGAAAATTCCCAGGTTAAAGATCGAATCGGAGCTGCAGTCTATGCTACAGCCACAGCAACACCAGATCTGAGCCGGGTCTCAGAACTACACCACAGCTCATGGCAACACCGGATCCTTTAACTCACTGAGCAAGGCCAGGGATCGAACCCGAATCCTCATGGATACCAGTCTGATTCTTAACCTGCTGAGCCACAATGGGAACTCCCCAAGAGTGTGTATGTTTACCACGAAATTTTCATCTTCACAAGAGAAAATGAGGGCAGCGGGTAAATTATGAATGCCCACCAAAATCTGAGATGGAGAGGCAGAGATTATGGCACTAAATATAGCTGTCATGTTCTTTAGGGTTTTAAGCTGAACCAACTCTTCTGAGTCATGATAAACTATTCTGCATTCCCCAAGCCTAGCTCACATTTCCACTGGACTTTAGCTCAAAGCCGCATCCTGAGTAGAAGATCTTTTTACCCCTTGATGTATGTTTTACCTTCTCCAAGAAACTTTGGTGGATTTAGTCAAAAATCATCCATGCCCCTTGTTTTTGCCATACTGCATTGTGAGACCTCTATTATTAAGCCCTTGTTGCATTAGTACTTGTCCAAAATTAATTCAGCTGTCACCTTGCTCCCCTTCTAAATTGAGGATACTCAGGAATCATAGCCCATTCATCCGTGGACCTCCCACGGGGTCCAACTTAGTGCTGTACACATTGTAGGGGCTTAATACATGTTTAAAGACTTGAAATGAAAATACGTTCTTTCTAGCTTGAGTAAATCTTTAATAGGAATTTCTCCATAAATATCCATAATGAAGAGTTTTTCAGCTTGAGCCATTTGCAAGATTGCTTTGGTCTTGATGAATTTTCTTTGCTAGAAGAAAAAAAAGTAACCCAAATGCTCTTTCCTGTGAGAAGAGTCATAATTTCAAGAGACAGAGTTGTTCATCGCAAACATTTTGAATTCTGTACTATGTTCTGAGCCAATTAGAAGCAATTGGATTTATGAATTTTTTATTTTCCTGATTGATTTTCTATTTAGTTTCTCCTGAATAAGTACTTAAAAATCTTTCCATCACATTCACCCTTTTCGTTGATTTCTAGCCTTAGAGAACTCACCTTTCGGCAATTATAGAGGCCCTTCACACTTTTTTTTTTTTTGCATTCCACTTCTTTTAAAGTAGTTTATTGAAATCCTCTCCAGATAAAAACCTTGAAGTCATTAAGCAGATCACTGTTCAGATCCGCAATAATTCTTCTATTTTTCTCTTTAAAGGAGGTGACTGGTGGACAGCTCAGAATAGTAATGAGGTATGGTATTTATCTATAATACCTCTTCCACGATGAATAACTAATTTATTCAAAATCCCATTACTTGGAACATTTCAATCACGGTAGAATGAGATCTCTGATTTGGGTCCCAGTTAGTTTCGAAATGACCTCCTTTCCTGGGGACAGTGAGAGCCTCTAAGGCCAGCTGGTGCTGGGACCTGACTGTGAACATGGCAAGCCTGGGCATGTGAGCAAGAGCGTCTTAATTCCTGCTGAAACTAGACTCCCAGGTCTGGGGCCTTGCCCACCTCCGTTTTCTCCAGTGATTTCAGCTTTTGTCCCAAGGGTCACTGCCCGCCCTAAACACTGCCACAGCTGTCCTGATGGCTTCTGTGCCTACAAGGAATCGGACCTCCTCAAAAACTCAGAGCTGATGAAATATGAAGCTCTCAGACTCCAGGAACCCCTTCCTTGACAGAAACCTTGATCTTGGCCCCAAAAAGCTGTGTTCTGAAATGTCATCACAGCATCCACCATTGCTTCCTAACTCGTAAAGGAAGAGCCGTGTATCCTAGTGCTGGCTGGGCCCTTGGAGAGCACCCTGCTCAGGAATTTTCACCTCAGAACCCTGCCCTGAAATGAAATTATACGTGGATGCCCTGTAAGAAAGAAGGAACGGCTGTTCAGACTGAAACGCGTGTGTAAATGCCAACCACTCATCATGTCTTGTGCTGTGGTTTTATCGATCATAGAGTGGACATCCAAATACATAAGATTTTGAATAAATTAAGTGTGAGCCTTGAGCTTTAATTCTTACCTGTGAATCAGAGACTTAGCCCCCAGCAAGATTCCCCCACCCCCTTCACAGGCACCTTTTCCCCTAATATTCTTAGAAGGCTCCAGAGAATTTCTCTCATTTGCTCATGAAGAAAATCATTCAGCTCCCACATGGGTCAGCTGTGCTGCCTCCACTCTGTTCCCCTCCCTCCCTGCCCTTGCTCCACTCCTGGGCTCCATGCAGGACGCTCCTAAAAGCCACAGGCACCTCTGCTGCCTTTACTGGGAATGGCCGCACCGTCTGTAGGCACCGCTCAGCTAGTGCAATGGACGTGGGGTGGGGGGGTGGCTGAGCTTGACTTTCTCACTTTATGCATTCCTTCTGCTAAAGGGTACCAAGGCAAGCTCATGTCCTTGACAATCATTCATGAGAAAAGCCTTTTTGTGCTTGCTCACCTCCTTCCTTCTCCCAGAACGTGAGTATTGAGAAAGTCGAAGGCTGGAATGAAGACCCATCTGTGTTACTGAGAACTAAAGCTTTGGTCTTGGGTCTGGTTAATCGACCGGGTCCTGCCCTCTATGATGAGTTCCCATCTGCAGGCCCTTCAATTTCTCAGGCAGATCGTTTCTTCCAGCCTTTCACTAGATCCACAGACTCACGGCTAAGGCTTAGACCCAAGCTGGGCCAGCTCCTCTGGCCCCATCTCTGATCTCCCTTTAATCACCCCTGTCTTGAAACACACAGTATAAAAAGGTTGTAAGTAACTCAATTTAAACTGATTGATTTGTACCAAAATGAGAGATCACAGTATTTTGAGAGAATACATATTTCTAAAGGTGAACATTTGTATTCAAATGTGTTTATCATGGTCATGCATCAATGAGAACTGATACTTGAGCAATTCATTTCAAATTTTGATCAAGCAAACCAATAATTTTGCAGGATTGGGAAACACGCACACTTTCCTAAACCAAAGAGAAAAGGAGGGATTTTCCCCTTCCCATTTTCTCCCTTTAAGTTTGGTTTAAGCCTTGGCAACTTGTGAAATAATAAGAAATACATATATTGGTCTCTGCCCCACCCCTCCCAACACCAAGCCCCACCCCAGTTCCTGACACAGAGCTCCTGAATCTCTTATAAATTCTTAAGTGATAAGAACACCTTTTGTTCCAATGAGGAGACAGAGTGGACTCCCAGTAGTTCCTGGCTGGGCCTTGGTCACCAGAAAGACCCAGCCAGGATTAGAACTTTGAAATCTTCAGCCCCATCCTCTAATTTCGAGAAGGGAGAGGGGCTAGAAACGGAGTTAATAATCAATTATGCCTATATGATGAAGTCTTCTTAAAAAGCCAAAAAATGTGGGGTTCAGGGAGCTTCCAGGTGCGTGAACACACCCACGTACACGAGAGGGTGATGCACCCCAGCTCCATGGGGTTAGAAGCTTCTGTGCTCAGGGCCCTCCCTCATATCCCACTCTGAATATATCTTCACTGGTATCCTTTATCATGTCCTTTAATAAACTTGTGTTTCCCTGAGTTCTGTGAGCTGTTTGTGACAATATTGAATCCAAGGGGGAGGATGTCGTGAGAACCTTGAACCTTGGTTCAATTTGTAGCCAAGTTGGACAGAAATTGTGGGTAACCTGGGGATGGACTACCTGTGATTGGCCCCTGAAGCTGGGCTGGGTGGGAGGTCTTGCAGAACCAGGCCCTAATCTGCGGGATCCGATGCTCTCTCTAGGTGGATAGTATCAGAATTAAATTGTGGGACACCCAACTGGTGTCATATAATTGCTTGGTAATTCTGGTAATTGGGAAAACCCACACATCTGGTGTCAGAAGTGTTGCTGGTGTAGTAGTAGTGTGAGAGTAAAGGAGAAACACAGGAGGAGGACCAGAGGGTTTTCCAACACACTGTTCAAAATGCCATCCACAGACCAGCGACACTGGCATCACCTGGGAGCTGATTAGAAAAACAGGATCTCAGCCTCTACTCCGGGACCGCCAAAGCAGGGTCTGTACCTTAGCACCACAGGAGACTCACACACTCTTTATTGTTATTTTATTTTTTTTATTTTATTTTATTTTTTTTATTTTATTTTATTTTATTTTATTTTATTTTTTACTTGGGGCTGTACCCACGGCATATGGAGGTTCTCAGGCTAGTGGTGGAATTGGAGCTGTAGCCGCCAGCCTACACCACAGCCAAAGCAACGCAGGATCCGAGCTGCATCTGTGACCTATACCACAGCTCACGGCAATGCTTGATCCTTAACCCCCTGACTGAGGCCAGGGATCGAACCCACATCCTCATGGATGCTAATCGGGTTGGTTTCTGCTGCGCCACAACAGGAATTCCTCGCACACACCTTAAAGTTGTGAAGCACGGTTCTAGATACTTTCAGCCACTTACACATACAGAAAATATGTCTCATATCCTCCAGAGCTCACATGAGGATTCAGGACAGGGAGAAAAAAATTCTTGGGGAACTCAGAGAGAGATGAAGAAAAGAGTGTTTAAGAGGAATACTTGGAATATTTGAGAGGAAAAGAAAAAAAAATCATACTTTTCTGTTTTGCCAAAGATCAGCTCTGGGCATCAATCTTTATAGTTGAAGCCAAGAGAAACACCATCCAAGTGTATAATTTTGAATAGGAACTGCAGGGTTTTCTCCAACTCCAGTGCTAGGCTGAGATAGGGAGCAGAGCAAAACCCCAGCTTCCCCATTCCCGACAGATGACAGTTCCCGAAGCATTGTTTAAGACATAGATAACTGGTTTGGCAAAAATAAGACATATTCATTGTTGCTCTCCCCACGAATGGAATCAGTGAATGTCCGGCCTCAAGATGAATTTCCAGCCCCGGACAGAAATGTTCAGCCATGGCGGTGGAAGAAGGAAATCATACCTTTAGCAGGTGACAATGATACAAAACCAAATCTCTTTCTGTTTAAACTTTCTAGCGCTAAGGCAGCTGGCTGGCAGCAGAATAGAAGCAGGTTAAGTGCCTGGCTTTGCAAACAATGCTTTCTCATTTTCAGAAGATGGGTGAAGGTCAGCAACCAGAACATCTGAAAGTGAGACGTATCTCTCTTCTGGGCACTTCCATTGCTAGGCGTGCTGTCCTGATGATGAATTTCTCCCTGGGAAAGCACCAGATAATAGCACTGCAGGAAGGGGGGCGGGGCACGCCTGCACAGGTGGGCTTCTACCGTGCCTTGTCTGGCTGACACTGGGTCCGGGACAAAATCAGTTGGAGAGAGAAGCGTGCTCACACCCTGCTCTGGTGAAGGACCATTGCCCTCTGCTCTTTCCTTTTCCACTCAGAGAATCTGTTTTGGTGACCCAGGAAATCCAGGGCTTGCAGCCAGACCCTGTGCTGTAGACACGGGGCCTCTGCTTGGCCAAACCGCCAAGTATGACAACACAGAATTAGAAGTGGAGTCGGGGCAATGTGTCACTCGCCACTCTCAGAGCTCTGGAGACAGGCTGCATTAATCATGCCGGCCACATCCATCAGGCTCTTCTTATTTGGCCACGGCTCATAGTCACAGAGGCACAGCCAGGGTCTCCTGATAAATCAAATCCAACAGTTCTGTGATAAGGATGACACAGGTGAATAGGGGACAAAAGTGTGCAGTCTTAGCCATGTGTCCACAGTATTAAAAAAGTGGAGGAAGAAAAGGCCTGCTGACTGCCAACCAAGAGCCAGAGACTTTTCTTCTTTTCTGCTTCTTTCCTTCCTTCATTCCTTCTTTCATTCTCTCTCTTTCTCTCTCTCTCTCTCTATTTGCATATATATACATAATAATCTTATTAAACTTCCACCATAGCCCGGCATAGAAGGAAGTTATTATTATCCCTGAGTTCAACTGAGGGCACAGAAACTCAGAGACATTAATAAATGTGTCCGAGTTCACACAGTTCATAGTAGTAAAGCTAGTGTAGAAATCCAGGTTTAGGAGCTTGGCAGAAATAATTAGAATAGAGAGGAAGGTAAATAGTAAGGAACTGAGTCAGGGGCATAGAGAAGATGAAAAGAGAAAGAAGAAAAAAGAGAGGAGAAAAAGAATAAGAGGCCAGGAGCCGAAAGCAAACTGACTCCATCACCAAGTTCCAAAACTGGCTCTCAGCTTTGCCTGCCCAGGCTGGTGACTTGGGCCAAGTCTTATCACTCCAGACCCTTAATCTGCGCCATGAGGTTAGAGACAGCCAGCCAGCTGCATCACTGGTTTGTCTTCAGGATCAAGTAAGACTCAATGTGGGAAGTTATGCAAAACTGGACATGCTGGACAAACAGAAGCTCTTCAGATGGCATTCAGAAAATGGATGAAACTCAGAAGGCTGGGCCCCCAGGATAAAAGGGATGAGACCAAGTTGTGAACTGAGCTGGGAGGGACCTCTCCCTCAGATCTGGAGCGAAGTTGGTGGACAAACTTGGAAGTCTCGCCTCTCACAGGATCGACCCCCACAGGCCCTAGGGTGGGGGAGAGTAAATCCAGGCATCTGCTCCGGTGGAGACAGCAGAGTGCCCCAGTCACCTTCCCACTGAGGTTTCCCAGCTCGAAACCCCTTCTCCCAGATCCTGCATGGGAATCAAGACTAATCACCCCCTTTCTTCCTGGGCCAGAGGAATGTCACTGAGTTGTCATCACTAACAGCAGCCTGGAAAGAGAGTGAAGTGAAAATGCAAGTGACTGTAGAAGCGGGCACCACCCGGGGGAAGAGAACTAGGAGGAAAGAAACCGGAAGTTTAAATCCAGTCCCATGCAAGGGGCTACCATGACTCCATTCAGAAACTGAGGAGAGGGTACCGAAGGGGCTTTTTAGTGAAATAAGATCCAGAAAGAAGCCAGAAAGGGCAGAAAGTTAGTTGGGAAAATGCAAAGTTTTAACTCCAGAGGCAGGGGAGCGCCTAGAGTGCCTTCTGGCCTGAGCTGGAAAAAAGACCTGTCTGAGTCCATTAAGTTTAGGCAGCACAAGTTTGGCTGGTGCCCAGCTAAAGACCCCAGAGCTGCATTTGTGAGTATCCACCTGTCTAGTGTGTGCCTCACAGTTTCCGATTTTCTTCTGTGGCGCTGCTGGAAGGGTAGTGGAGAAAGATGCTGCAGAATGAAGGTGAAAAGCCCAGATCCCAGGGCACCCTCCCCAGAGCAGGAAGCTGAAAGCTCCCCTTCGATCTTTCCTTCCTCCCCTGGGAAGGAGGTGAAGTGGACTGAGTGATGCTGCCAAACATATGACCACATCCTGATTCCTGGGACCTATGAATATTACCTTATGTGTCAAGTGGGTCTTCATGGAGAGGATTAAGAATCTTTTTCATTAAAAAAAAATAATAAAATATGAGTTCCTGTCATGGCTCAGCAGAAACAAATCTGATTAGCATCCATGAGGATGCAGGTTCAATCCCTGTCCTCACTCAGTGGGTTAAGGATCTGGTGTTGCCAGGAGCTGTGGTGTAGGTTGTAGACGCGGCTCGGATCTGGCGTTGCTATGGCTGTGGCTACAGCTCCGACTGACCCCTAGCCTGGGAACCTCCATGTGCTGCAGGTGCAGCCCTAAAAAGACAAAAAAGAAAAAGTTGATGTATAGTTGATTTTAGATGTTGTGTTAATTTCTTCTGTACATTTTTACATATACATATATATTCTTTTTGATAATCTTTTCCACTATGCTTTATCACAGTGTATTGAATGTAGTTCCCCGTGCTATACAGTAGAACCTTTTTGTATAATACTTTGCCTCTACTGGTCCCTAACTCTCAATCCTTTCCTCCCCCACCCTCTCCTTGGCAACTACAAGTTTGTTCTCTATATCTGTGAGTCTGTTTTTGTTAAACAGACCTGTTAAGTCATTCAGTTTGTGGTAATTTATTGGAGCAGCCATCGGAAATGAATGCAGGTTGGGATGCGAACAAGTTACCTAGCAGCACAAACAACTAGTTCTCTGACTTCCTCTCTTCAGGGAAGGTCCAGGACTGGGTCCTTCTGCCAGAGCAAAACAGCAATGGAAGCAAGCAGCACCCACCCAGTGCCAGCCACTGTGTGGCGTTTCAGAGGCAGGGCGACCACGATGCAGGGCATGCTTGCCACAGGGACATTCACTGAAAACAGGGGCCAATGGCCAGAGGCAATTGCCACCCTCCTGGGGTTGAGGGATGAAACATAAAACCAGAGGTGTACCGTCCTGCGGGCTCAGAGACAGAAGGTTCCTACAGGGTTGGCGTGACTGACTGCAGTGCTGCATCTCTTGGTAGCACCACTTTTCCCACCACCCCCCTTTTCTTTTGTCTTTTTGCCTTTTCTAGGGCCGCACTCGCGCATATGGAGGTTCCCAGGCTAGGGGTCTAACAGGAGCTGTAGCTGCTGGCCTTCATCACAGCCACAGCAATGCGGGATCCGAGCCACATCTGCAGTCTACACCACAGCTCACAGCAAAACCGGATCCTTAACCCACTTAGCGATGCCAGGGATCAAACCCTCAACCTCATGGTTCCTAGTCGGATTCGTTAACCACTGAGCCACAACAGGAACTCCCCCACCCCCATTTTTGCTTCTTCCCTTCCAACAACTTGGAAACTTCATTCCCTATATTAAATCCCTCTCTGCTTGAAATACCTACGGTGACTTTCCTTTACCCAACTGGATCCTTAACCAGCACATCGGTCCTCTGCACAGCACAGGGGGCCAAGGCATAGAGATTTTTAGGGGCCCTGGAAGGCTATCTTCACCAGGAATTACAATCTTACATCTTCAATTAGACATAAGCCTTAGAATGAAAATATACCAATGAAAGCGATACTGTTGGATCAACTACCTACAGGGGATCATTGGTTATATCAGAGTCTGTCTCCAGAGGAAGTTTTGTAAATAGACAAAAGCGTAAAATGCAGTAGGGCAGCGAGGAGAAGCTGGGATAAAAATGAGGGGAAAGAGAATCCCTCAGAGTGAGGAAAAAATATCAGCGGGGAAAAACTTAGGTTTTTCCAGGCAGCAACTTCTAACTTGACTTTTTTATATATTACATAGAATGTACCATTTTCATTATTTTCAAGTGTACAGTTTAGTGGCATTAAATACATTTACATTGTTATACAACCTTCATCACCAACCAGCTCTAGAATTTTTATATTTTTCCAAACAGAAACTCTGTATCATTATACAGTTACTTTCCATTCACTTCCCCCAGCCCCTAGCTACCATCATTTTGCTTTCTGTGTTTATGAACTTGACTATTCTAGATATCTTAGTTAAGTGGAATCACGCAATATTTTTCTCTTGTGTCTGGCTTATGCCACACAGCATAATGTCTTCAGGGTTCATCGATGCTGTAGCACATGTGTCAGAATGTTATTCCTTTTTAAGGCTAATAGTCCACCGTGTGTACATGTGTACCACGTTTTGTTTATTCATCTGTCCAAGGGCACTTGGGTTGCTTCTATAGTTTGGCTGTTGCAAATAATGCTGCTATGAGCATCGGTATACAAATATCTGTTCAAGCCCTGTTTTCAGTTCTTTTGGGTGGACAATTTCTACCTAGAAGTGAAATTGTTGGGTGACATAGTGATTCTAGCTTTAATTTTTTGAAGAGCCACCACATTGCTTTCCACAGTTCCTGTATCATTTTACATTCCCATAAGCAAAGCACAAAAGTTCCAATTTCTCTACATCCTTGCTAACACTTGCCATTTTGTTTTCTTTTTAATAACAGTTATCCTATTGGATGTGAAATAGTATCTCATTTTGATTTGCATTTCTCTAATGATTAGTGATGAACATCTGTTCATGTGTTTATTAGCCATTTGTATATCTTCTTTGGAGAATGTAGCTTGACTTTTTACAGGAATTTTAAAAAAGAATAAAGAGACTTAAGTCTGCAGGAAGAGAAAAGATATGATTCCCCACACACACTTCTCCTCATATGAGCTTCAGAGACTATGAAAAAAAATGTTTTTAATGCGTCAGATCACATTCTTTATATATATTGGGTACAAATAAATGCAGAATGGCACTTTTCTGCCTAGTCAAATAAACTTAATCAGAAAGCAGATTCCAGTCTAAATTCAAACAAGTTGTGAAATAAAATGCATTAAAGCACGTCAATTTCTATTGAAGGATGCATAAAAAAATAAAACTCCCCTTGTCATTCAAATTATGACTTAAGAATTCCCACTGTGGCTCAGCCGAAATGAATCTGATTAGCATCCATGAGGACGCAGGTTCAACCCCTGGCCTTGCTCAGTGGGTTAAGGATCTGGTGTTACCATAAGCTGAGGTGAAGGTCGCAGACGCAGCTTGGATCTCGCGTTGCTGTGGCTGTGGTGTAGGCTGGCGGCTACAGCTCCAGCTCGACCTCTAGCCTGGAAACCTCCATATGCTGCAGGTTTGGCCTTAAAAAGGCTATATATATAATACATATATATACACATATATATGTGTATATATGTATAATTTATATGTGTCTGGGCTTCAGGAGATGGGAAGCTGTATTTTAGGTTCATGGGGTAGGGAGGAGGGGCAAATGTGAAAGCAAGAGCCCCTCAGTGAAAAGAATAGAAAGAATTGCTCCCTGGCTTCTCTCTTTCACATCGTACTCAATGCCCATACAAGTAATACTCTGAAATGTGCAGGAGAGAAGGTTCTCTGAGGGCAGCGAGGAGGAGGATTTCCCGGTGACATTTGCTAGGGGTATTTGTCTGAATGGATGCGTGGGAGAAGGTCTGTCTACAAACCGAGAGACAAGAGAAATCTTATTTGCTTTCATAATTCCTTTTCTCCTCCTTCCTCACATTTTTACTCTAAAGTGTGTACAGATCTTTCAAGCATCTGGGACCTGATTCACCATCGCTTTCTCTATAGGCTTTGTACCATTCACAAAAGAATAGTAATGAAGTTAATTAATGGCCAAGTTAATTGAAGTCTATATTGCATCAGATCTCTATCTCAACATTTTTGGCAAAAAAAAAAAATTGCACTGTGGCTAACAGCTAATTGAGTGGCTGGTAATAGCAGATGCTCAGCATGCCTGAATGTGGAATGAACGAATGCTTGAAAACCTGAGCCCCCATCATTTCCTCCCTGAATTGTTATATTTGTTTCCTAATTGTTATATTTGTTTCCTTATATTTGTTTCTCTTCCTGCATTCCATCTAGCTGCCATCGGCCAGATCATGTAACTGGGAGCCACCTTTAATTCCCGCTTTCTCACTCTCCACTAGCCATCCACAATCAACAGCTGTCGTATTGCCTTCTTACTAAATCTGCACCATTTCTGCTCCTCCTCAAGCTCCCTGCCACAGTTTGGTTGATGTCCCGATCAACCATTACCTGGATATTTTAACAGACTGCTAACTGTACTCTTTTCCAATAAACTCTCTGCATTCTAACACTTCCAGTAAAATTACAACACAATGATCTTTCTTTCCAAATTGAATGACGTCAGAAATACCATTTCTAGAAGCTTACATAACAGAAACTGGAAGCCTATAGGCATGTATGCATGAAGAATATATGTACAATGATGTTCATTGCATTATAACTGGCAATCCGAAAATTACAAACAAACCTGGTATCAATCCATACAGGAATGGTTAAAGAAATTGTTTGCCCACAACTGGAAGAGCATGTAACTATGACAAAGAAGGAATTAGACCTACATGAATTGGCATGGAAAGATGTTCTCAATAGTGTTATCTTCGAAAGAAAAGATTCATACAGACAGACAACAGCAGAATATATAGAAACAGAGCATTTTGTACAAAGTATACATATGAAATGTGTAGGCAAGTTAACTTAGCGGGCTTGACTGTAATCCTTTGAAAGTCCCACTTACAAGGTCGGGTGGGTATCTAGGAGCTTTGACTTCAGGAGCGTTTGCACCATTCCCAACTGATAAAAGCCATTCAGGGTACCTAAACTCTTTGTATAAACAAAGTGTTTTGTGCTGAACACTTGCTTTCCTTCTGGGAATCCGAAGTTTGGGGATGTGCCAGTTAGAGGCTGGCTATGTGACCAGCCCCCAGTACAAACTCTGGACACTGAGTCTCTACAGAGCTTCCCTGCTGGACAACATTTTACAATTCATTGCTGGGGAATTAAGCAGGTCTCATGTGACTGTACTAGGAAAGGACCCTGAAAAGCATGTGCCTGTTTTTTCCCAGATTTTGTACTGTGTGCCTTCTCCCTTTATTCATCTTGCTCTATATCTTTTCTCTGTAATAAATCTTAGCCATGAGTATGACAATAAGTATGCTGAGTCCTGTGAGTCCCCCTAGAAAATCATAGAACTTGGGAGTGGTCTTGGGTTGTCCCAACTCATGAATACATAGCTTTATTTACGTATACATAGGGAAAAGTGTGGAATCATTGCGGATTTTTCATTCTTAGTTGTAAGTTGAAATTGTCATTTTACCTCTGACTGTAGAATATTTTTAAAGCTATGGGAATACAACTGAGTTTTAGTTTTGTGCATCTTCGGTGACTTGCTATGTTGTCACTACTGCTTATCTCTACACCCCCACATCATGGTGGGTCCCTTGGGGGCGGGGTCCTATCTCATTTTTTTTTCAGACACCTACAGTGATTAGCATAGGCCTGAGACATGGTAGGTGACAGAAATAATGATGCTAATTGAATCTGAAAGCAAAGCAAGCAGGACAGAGAGATGATTTAGAAATAATCTAAAAGGTAATGTTTACATGCAGGAGCTCCTTTTCTTTCAAATTTCAGATTTTTTTCGGTACCTTTGATTTCCCAGCTTACTTCAAGCCTCCCCCATATTCACCTCTATTTGGAAGAGATAGAGGAAACCTCAAAATAGAGAACAAAACAAAGAAACAAATTTAAAGAGGTGAGACAGAGTTAGATGAGGTTAGAAAAAGAAACTACAATTTAAACTTCCTCTCTCCGCAGCACAGCCAGAGGCAAGCAGCTGGCCCTTTCATTTAATATAGTTTATCCTAAAGAGGACAGTATGTGTTCTTTCTCAAAGAAATCTCTGTTGGCAGCATGACTGCTATATCAAAGGACATTGTACGTGTAGTGGGAAGGGTATAAAGCAAATGTGGATAACTTTTACATTTTCTTCCTTTTTCGTGTGCAGCTTTGTAAGACTGACTAAATACCTGAGTAACTACAGGGCACCTCTACGTAAAGATAAGCGAAACCAAGTGTTTATTCATTGCTTTAGGTTATAGAAATACAGAACTGCCAGGGTTTTTTATTTCACCAGGTACATAAAAGTGAACCATCATAGATTCAAATTCTGGCACCAAATTCTGAAGACCTGTCAGAGTACAGATTTTGAGGAGATAAAAGTAATCAAAGAAACATGGGCAAACACTCAACTATTAAGTCAAAAGTAGGTTGGGTCCAAGATAATTTGTTCTGGATTTTAAACTCTTTCTTAAATTGGAGTCTATAATTGAAGCTGGCATTGGGTTAATATTTTCTAAATTTTTCTTGCTTAATCATAGATATGCCATGTATTATGTAGACAGTCACAAATTGAGACAGCACAGAAATGCATACTTTACGTGTGTATGAATTTTTCTATCTCCATGTTGCAGCTGACCTGAAAAATATTCCCATTTGAAAATGAGTATATTCAATTGGTCGGGCTAGCCCTACCCAGATTCTGAAAATAATTTAGAAGCATCCAAAACCATAATTTAAAAGCCATTAAATTCCTCTCTGAGCTACTGCTACCATGGGCTTCCAGCCATAGTTTTAATGGGATTTTTTTTGTTTTTCCAAAGATCAGAACCTGTTTTACATGTTGAAGCTTTGTGAAAAGGTGAATCCATCTACTCCGGTTACAGAAAGTCAGAGTTCACTTGACATTTTCATTACTAACAGCCATTTTTCAAAGTAAATTCACACTTCAGTTGGTTCTTAGTGGCCATAAATGGTTGTCAGAACTGGCCCAGTGTTCATCTAGATAGCCCACTGAGATATAGGTATTAGCAAGTGGACAGATTTCTTCCATATATCATAATATAAACCCACATGTGGCCAAATACAAAATAGCATCTGTGCATGTGTGTTTAATTGTGTCATATCTTAATAAAGAGGTAGAAAGGTGGAGGTTGTAAATTGTCTGTGCAGATCTGGGCCAATTTCCCCCTGTCTTTTACATATAGGTTTAACTGATTAATGAGAAACAAAGACTTAAAGTCAAATACCTGGATTTAGAATCCAAAGCAATGAAAAGCAGTTGAACATTTAACTATTTGAGTAAAGCCCAATAGACGGTGAGCCTCATATGTATTCGGGAGAAGAGTGTTCTAGGCAAAGGAAGTAACGAGCACACAGGTCCTGTGGCTGGAGAGGAATGAGTCACAGAAGTGGAACCCAGGAGTCCTTCAGAGAAATCCCAGGTCACCAGATCTTGTAGGGCCTTGCGGATTTTGTAAAGACTGGCTCTACTCCAGGTAAAGCTGTGGAACCACAGAAGCAGCCCTAATCCTGGCCTTATCCTGTTTCTAACAAGATACTGAATTGTTTTTCAGAGACAATAGATGAAAACCCCAAGTCATGCAGCAGAAGCATATGCAGAGGAGAACATTTCTTCACCTCAATGCTCACAACCAAAGTTAATCCCTATCCATGGATCCAAAGGACCAGACATGGTTAGAACCTGAACAGGGGAACCCTTTCAAAAGCCAAGGGTCCTTTGCTCAGGAAGCCCCTTTCCCATCCTCACATGAATAGTCAAGTTCAAAGCTCTCCAGCTGAAACCATGCCGGGTGCGCGCTTCCTCATCCCAACCCTCCTGCCTAACTCAGAAAAGTTTGACCAAATCCCAGATCAGGGAGACAGATTTCAACCCTGCCTCCTGTCTCCTTGCTGATTAACCTCGTAATAAAGCTTTTTCTTTTCTCAAAAGCTGGTGCCATATCATTGGCTTCTCCAAACGGGGGGCAGCGAGCCCTTTGCTCGGTTACAGTGGAAAGTCATTGGAAGGAAACTTCTAAGCAGAGGAGTGACACAATCTGATTTAACTCTGGCAGTATCACTTTGCTGTGCGGTTTAGACCACCAAGCAGCAAAAGTGGAAGGGAAATGTCAGGAGCTTTGAAAGAAACAATGCTGTCTTGGAGCAGGCTGGAAGCAGTAGAGAAAGGGTCGGACTCTGGATGTGTTTTGATGGTAGGACCCTCAGGATTTTCAGGCCGATGGAAATGAGAGGTGAAGAGGAGAGGAGGCAAAGGCAATGCCAAGGTGTAGGTCATGAGCAGCTCCAAGAACGAAGCTGGCATTACAAAATCTTCTCCATTTAATTTCTCCTTTCAGTAAACATTTTAGCCATCCAATTTCCTGGAGTGATGAAAATACAGCCTCAGTGAACAGATGGGCTAAGAGGCTAACAGCTTTTCTCAGTGGCTGTCAGTTCCTAGGGTGTGTCTGGGAACTGGGCTGGGCACGCCCAAGCTGCAGGCAGGTCAAGCCAGCGCTGCACAGAGGACGAGCAGGAGCCAGGAGTCTTTATTTGAGGAACTAAGGTGTTTCCCAGAAGAGAACCTTCCCCAGGGGAAAAGAAAGTAAGAGTCATCAAACTAGTGACAAACAATCAGAAGGGGAAGGGAACTTCCAGAATTGGTCAGAAGAGAACTTCCTCTGACAGCCAGGTTCTTCCCCAGCCCAGGCCTCTGACTTTTGTCTACGGGTGTGTGTGTGTGTGCATGTGTGTGTGTGTGTGAGAGAGAGAGACAGACAGACAGACAGAGAGACACAGACAAAGAAAGACACAGAGAGAGAGAGAGACAGAGAGACCCAGAGAAATGATAACACCCAGTTAGGGCCTTCCAGTCAGATTATGACCTTGGCCTGAGCCTTCTCTTCCTCACCATCCCCCAGGGCTAGCCCTTGGCCACCCAGAAGAAAAACAAGTCAGTCTGGGATCATTTGTAAGTGAACACAGGCATCACTGGGCCCTCCCAGAAACTCTTGGTGCCAGTGCCTAGTGACTGCATTGAGGGTTAGCATTACATCAATGAAGGAAATCGACAAAGATGGTGATTCCTGAGGCAAGGAAAAGCCAGCTTGCCCTACAGAGGCTGCTAGAGAGCCTGCCTCTCCTATTAAGACCTTGGAAGAGGCTGGCAGCCCACCCCGTGCTGGGATAGCCCCAAGTATGGCAGGCAGGCCATTACTAGGGAAAAAATTGGGGGACCACAGGGATAGCGGAGACCCATATCAAAATTGGAACCTTCAAAAGGCTAAAGCACTGAGATAGAAAGGTTTTTACAATTTTTGTAAAAATTGGAATTAAACGTTTTTTACCCTTCATAATAGGATTAAGTTGCCAAGTGAGAACACCTACGATGTGGGCGTGAGATGAGGGTCTGGTGGGCTCGGGACATGTATTGCCATGGGCTGGGGCACACTTAATCTCTGCTTTGGTCCCAGCTGCCAAGGACACCCAGCCCTTAGGAGTCTTAACCTTGGCCTTATGCATCAATGCAGGCGGGAGAGTTACCAGGCAGAGCTCTTCTTCCTCTAACCTCCGAAATGCCTCTAGGATCCTCAAATGCTTCTTGTGGAATGTGCTGATTTTCTTTCTAAAAATAGGTAAAAGGAAGCTTCACCTACTCCCAGAACACATCCATCTGGAGGTGTCATTAGGGAATGGCTCCAACTGGGTGTTGGAACTGTCAGAGAATGGTCAGTGAAAAAAGGAGGTGTAACGACATGCAGGAGCAAATGGGGGTCAACCATGTCGAATCCCAACCTCACTGCCGGACTCCCGTGGATCTTGGGCAAAATATTCAATCCAGTGCCATGGATCGCAATCTTGACTGTACATTAAACTCACCCGAGGAAACTTAAAAATCCCAGTGCCCCAGGCATCATGCCAAACCAACCAAATCAGAAGCTGTAGAGGTGGGACCAAGAATCAGTAGATGTTTGAAGCTCTTCAGGTGATTTCCTTGCACAGCCACTGTTAAGCGCCATGAGTTGTCAGGCTCCACTTCCAGGCAACTAAAAAAATCTCCATGAGGCTGTTAAAAAAAAAAAAAAACTTCCTGAGTGCTTATCATATGCAGTAAGGGCTGGCAACCACACTCTCTCGTTAGCAATGAGGTGACCAAGCTTAACTTATTGGGCCGTTGTCTGGATTAGGCAAGATAATATATGTTGTGCATTAAACATAGTGCTTGGTTCTTAATAAGCATTTAATAAATGGTAGGTTTATTTTAAAATTATGGTTGTAGCTATTATTATTAAATACACAAGGGGACAAAAAGATGCAACGAGAGAGAGGTTGGAGTCATCAATACAAACTAGAGGCATTCTAGGGAGGTCATATCTGACTCCACACACTTTTGTGTCGAACTTAGTGAGGCCCAGTGGGACAGCAGAACTCTGACTTGGCACCTTTTCAGAAACATCTCAATCTCCAGGGCCAAGCCCTGATCTCTGACCACAGCCCCCACCCCCATTCTGCACCCTCTATGGCCTGGTTCCCAAAGAGTAAGTCAGGGGAAGGAGTAGCACCCTGGGTCTGGTCCAGAACAGGAAAGGGACTTTTGAAAAGAGGTGCCACGGGAGTTCCCGTCGTGGCTCAGTGGTTAACGAATCCGACTAGGAACCATGAGGTTGCGGGTTCGATCCCTGGCCTTGCTCAGTGGGTTAAGGATCCGGCGTTGCCGTGAGCTGTGGTGTAGGCTGTAGACACGGCTTGGATCCCGCGTTGCTGTGGCTGTGGCGAAGGCCGGCACCTACAGCTCCTGTTAGACCCCTAGCCTGGGAACCTCCATATGCTGCGGGTGCGGCTCTACATAAAGGCAAAAGGACAAAAAAGAAAAGAAAAGAGGTGCCAGCCAGACTGATAACTCTCAGTTTGCGAAGACACATCCTTGGGGCGCTGCGTGGAACTGAATTAGAAGAGACAGTTCATTTGTAATAGGCTGAGGTGGTTGTGACAGCAGGCTCTGTCTAGTGCTGAAAGTGACCCCCGGAATAGGCTGCATAAAAGTATAAGAGAAGAGAGGTCACTTGAGAGCTACTGGTCTGTGGGACTGCCTTCTAGTGCCTGGGAAGGACCAAGAGACAGCTCTGGCTTTTGCCTTCCTATCCCCCTCATCACTGTGCTGTTTGTTTTGTTTTTATTTTTGTATTTTGTATTTATTTTGTACGTTTTATATTTTTGTATTTTTGTATTTTGTATTTCATCCACCACAGCATATGAAAGTCCCTAGGCTAGGAGTCCAGTTGGAGCTGTAGCTATGGGTCTACACTACACCCATAGCAATGCAGGATCCATGTCTGCAACCTACACCACAACTCATGGCAATGCCGAATCCTTAACCCACTGAGCTGGTCCAGGGATCAAACCCGCAACCTCCAGGTTACTAGTCAGGTTCTTTACTCCTGAGCCACAACAGGAACTCCCTGCTATTTTTCTAAAAGCCTCCTTAAAACTGGCTCTTGTTTGTTTGGAATAAATGCAACAACCTCTAAGCCTCAGGTATTTCACCCAAAGAGTGGGCACAAAATATGTACTTCGAAGTTGACTTTATGAATGAGCAACTCCTTTTGTGCAAGAATGGGGACCCCTTTCAGAGCCCAAGAATGGGCTCTTGTTTAACACTTGGAAATGAATTAATTGTCCAAGGAGACACATGTGCTGACATAGCAAAAGGTGCCGGGCAGAGGGTAAGGAAACCCAGGAGAACTGCTCTGCCACATGGCTTGCAGTCTCAGGTTTTAAGAGAATGGGGTTAGTTTAAGAGACGTCTCTGGCCAATCATCTAGCTTGGCCCATATTTGGTCTGGCTCGGGGTCCTTCCTGGAGGTGTGCGTCTCTCAGCCAAGATGGATTCCAGCGCCAAGGATTCTGGTCATCTCCTCCCTCTTTTTAGACCCTCACAAATTCTCCCTGTTTTTGTTTTTGTTTTTTTCCAGAGCAGCACCGTGTTCCTGGTCAGGACCTCCTGCTGTGTAATTCATGAAAGCAGTTATTATCATGCCTGGTCAAGGTGGGCAGTTCCAGTCAACAGTTTCCTAACACTCTGATAATTGGATTGCATTCAGTGGAATGAGGCAAGGCAGCGCCCAGCTCATGGCAGGAACCCCCAAAGCCCCGACCTCCTCTGGGGCTGGACTTTCTTCAGCAGACCAGCCTCCATATTTGGATTCCAGAAAGGGTCTTCGGAAAAAGAAGGAAGTGCCATTGGCTTTATTAAAAAGAAACTCTCTTTCTGGAGGGGGGATGGGGTGGGGGACACGTCCATAGCATGTGGAAATTCCTGGGCCAGGGATGAACCCAAACCACAGCAGTGACCCAAGCCACTTCAGAGACAATGTCAGATACTTAACCCACTGTGCCACAAGGGAACTCATAGAAAAATCTCTTAAGGAAGAAACTGATTTGTCCTGCTCTGTTTGGTGGCCCCCTACAAATACAGCCTTGGTACAGTGAAGATATCAGCTGGGTCTCAAAGCCTTTGTTTCCTGACTGCATGGGCTCAAATTGCAGGAAGGGGAGCAAAAGCTATGGCTCTTTCGAAGGCCCATCCCATCCCAGTGACCCCAGCCCTGCACTCGTTGGAAAGCCTCCCTCTAACAAGTGTTCACTAGGCCATTACTAGAAACTAATCCAGTGGAGAAGATAGTCAATAGAGGCCCACCGAGAGTGGTCCATTAAGGCGGAACTGCTCTTCTCTTCAGGTGTGATAAATAGTGCATTTAAAGTATTCAGTACCATAATAAAGGTTGTAATTAAGTGAGGCAACTTGGCATCTTAATAACTGCGTGCTAGAAAAGATGTAAACTTCAGACTGAGACACAGAGCGACATTCATAATCCCTCGAATGGGTTTCCTTTCCAGAAGCAGAAAAAATAATGTCTGACTCTTCTGAGAAGCTGACAGGGCAGATCTGTCCCCAGATCTTTACAGAGTTAAAAGAGGTGACTTTGAGCTCCTGCACTGCAGCCTTTGTCCTCTGTCTCTCTCTCTCTCTCTCTCTCTCTCTCTCTCTCTCCCTCTCTGGGTGTTTCCCTGCTAGTTTAATTATTACCATCCTCCTAGCGGGAAAGAGGCTGGAGAAGAGAGGCCCTGGGGAACACAGTGCAGGGACCTGGTAGCCCCAGCAATATGCAAATCACTTAGCAATATACAAATGACTTCACAGAAGTACAGTGAGGCTTCCCAGGCCAAATCATCTCCTTTTCTGTTGCTTATTATTAAAACAGAGGCGCTTTCTGCCATCACTTATCCTTTTCCCCTCCCCTCCCCATCTTTCCAGAGTTTGCATACAGGTGCACGCACACACACACACACACATACACACACACACACACACACGAATTTAAAAATCCAATTTACGCTTTCCCTGTAGGTTCTGAGTAAAAACATTTTAAATGAAAATTTCAGGTTCATATTATAATTACAATTCTGTTCGGCACTTGGCAAAACAGGTGCATTTTGTTCATCTTTATCCCATCCAGGAGATATGTATCAAGTTATCAACTGCTGGACACTTGAAAATGGCTGCTGACATCATTCGATATCGCCCGGGGCTTTGGACTACAAGTCTGAGAAGAGATTCAGTAAAGGAAAGAAAATGCTTTCACTCCCACACTTTGTTTAAGCGCACACTGCCTTTGATCATAATCTGTGGACAGTGTTTATGGAAAAACCACCTATTAATCAGATAGTTTCATCTGGGGAAACATTTAAGCCCTATGGACCAAGAATGAACCTGTCAAAGTACAGCCAAGCGCGGTCTCTGCCATCCCTCCCTACTCAATCCCATTACTTCAAATTCTGAATATTGTATTTAGCAATCTCTGGGAGAGATCGTAGATTTCAAGGGTGAAACAAAAAGCTTGAGGAGATCATCAGGGAAGCCTGGAAGCTTAAAACTGTTATTAAAGTTTAACTTGACTTTGGGTGAAAATAACTTGCTTTATGTGCCGGTGAGGAGACATTTGTATTTGTAGGGACCACAGCTCTCCTCTGTCCACTGGGCAAACAGTGCTGTCCCAAGATGCAGCGGGGAGAGCCCAGCTTCTCAGGCCTTCTCTGGGCTTCTCCCCCTCCTCTGAGTCTGGAAGAAGAAAGTTCAAGTGTGCCTGCCCGCACAATGGCAGATATAAAAGCAGAGCAAATCCAGCACTATACATACAGCTCACATTCTGCGCTTTTATATAACATGTAGCGACCATAGTGACTGAGCAGGGTATTTTGGACATTCAACTCTTTAGAATTAAAAGAAAACAAAAAGGATGCTTCTGGCAGGGCCGCCTTCGTGCAAAATGTGGGTCTAACCTTCACCCTTTCTTCCTGGTGGACCAAACTCCACACCAGGCAGGACTCACTGCTGATGAGGGGAACTTGGGCATGGTGCAGATCCCACCTGTCACCTGGGCCTTGTGCCCTGGTGGTGACCCTGACTTGCTGAGCTGCAGTGGGGTTGGACTGAGAGTACCCAGCGCTAAGAAGATAAAGATGAGCACTGCGAATGGAGTCAGAGTTGGTCTGGCAGGACTGGGCCAGGGCGGAGAGGTGAGAGGTCAGCTTCTCAGTCCTGGGCTCACCCAGAGTCTCTGCAGGTAGAGCCCAGGCAAGCACTGGGCTGCACAGCTGATGTATTACTCTGTCCCTCTCTGATTGTGAAGATATAGCTAGGAAGGTTTGGGGAATAGAGTATCTCAAATCCTGCAGCTTCAGCTATAAGAAGAGGTCCTGGACAATGATCACAGTTGCCTTAAGTCTTCTTCTGCTTTTGAGGTTAGAGCAGCTCTGGAAATTGGCCCAATCCCACCCTTGTCAGCCTTCCTCATGGCCGTTGTCTAGCAGTTAAGACCCCTCTGTGTCCCCTTTCATTTGTTCAGTAAATATTTACTGACTGCTTAGAAGCAGTTCCAGGCACTGTGCTAGGTGCTGGGCAGGTACTGCTGAGTGACAAAGAAATTAGCCTTGTCTTCTTGGAGTTTCGTGTCTAGCAAGGGAGATATACCCTAAATAATTACGAAAGTTAATAGTTCATTTCATCTTTATTTTTATTTATTTATTTATTTTTGTCTTTTTTAGGGCCGCATCCGAGGCATATGGAAGGTCCCACACCAGGGGTCGAATTGGAGCTGCAGATGCCGGCCTACACCACAGCCACAGGAACACCAGATCAGAGCCACGCCTGCGATCTACACCGCAGCTCGCGGCAATGCCAGATCCTTAACCCACTGAAGGAGGCCAGTGATCGACCCCAAGTCCTCATGGACACTAGTCAGGTTCATTACCACAGAGCCACAACAGGAATTCCAGTAGTTCATTTTAATTAGTAAACAAGAGTGAGTACAATGCCATATTCTCCAAGAGCTTGGCCAGGCACTGGGCTCTTGACAAGTTTTTAAAGAACTCAGACTTTGGAGTTCCTGTTGTGGCTCAGTGGAAACAAACCTGACTAGGAGCCATGAGGTTGTGGGTTCGATCCCTGGCCTCGCTCAGTGGGTTAAGGATCTGGTGTAGCTGTGAACTGGGGTGTAGGTCTCAGATCTTGCATTGCTGTGGCTGTGGTGTAGGCCAGCGGCAACAGCTTTAATTGAACCCCTAGCCTAGGAATCTCCACGTGCTGCAGGTGCAGCCCTAAAATGACAAAAGACCAAAAAAAAAAAAAAAAGGGAACTCAGACTTTGTTTGGAGAATTGCAAATGAACTTGTAGAGGCAGAAGGCCTTGGAAGAGTATCTGGTCCACCCTGTCCCTTGTGCACAGGGGGAGTGATTCACAGAGTCAAGTGGAAGTTTGCTCATGGTCACATGGCTTGCTGAGCCCACAGATTAAATTTGAGAATGTCTACCGACTCTATCCAAGACAATGCAAATACGGACCCCAACATAGCCTTCTTAATTATATCAGTAGATAGCAAGGAGCAGAGGGTGGGGAATCTCACATCACGGGGACTGTGGTTTTGATTCTACAATGTATTTCTGCGTAACCTAAGCATACAAGTTTAGCTGAAGTCCTGGGAATTCCCTTCAAGCGAAATGATGAAACAGCATGATAATGACCTGACTCACAAATTACCCAAAAGCCATCCAGTATCTCCACCCAGGCCCTCGTTGAACTCCTCTGCAAAGCTGGCATTTTCTGGAAAGGCAGATGTCTTGGTATCAGGTTGGTAGAGGACCCTTTTTTCGGCCCCAACTTTTTCTGGGAGACACAGAACTCCCATTCGGCAAAGTAAACAGAGAAGAGTGTCCTGTTTACATCAAGATAGAATCTAGCTCAGAGAAAACTGCTACAAGTGAATATCCAGGATGTCTCCAAAACAAAGGTTAGCTCTGGGAGGACTCTGCCCCGGTCCAGGAGGTCTGATGTCACAGGGCAGTCTGGAAAAACCCCATAAGTGCTGGCTTGCTTCTGCTGACGGGAAATTCTGTAATGCTTCCCCTTTGGTGGTCTCGGAGACTACTCATTAGGCTGAGTAGTTCTAGGAACACAATATTTTCAAGAGAGGATTTAAATTGAGCACTGGTAGGACTGTTTGAAGATACTTGTAATGTAGTGGTTAAAATTAGATGATGTTACAATCCCAGTGAAGATTATGCTGGCAGGAACAATTTAAATATTTTAAGAACTTAAACTGTTTAGGCTGTAAAAATTGTGTATTGAAATGGTGTGAATTTGGTCCATTTCGCCCTGCAGTCTCCCTGTGGCTCAGTCTCCTAGGTCATTCTGACATCACAGTTTCACTCCAACAAAGGAGACCCTAACCCCAGGGGCTGCTGAAAGAAAGAGGATCTACAAGGACGAGTTTCACATTTCTGTCTCCAGGGTTCTCTGGGGCCCACTTGACTGCTCAGATATTCTGCTGCTGCTCAGGGAACTCACTCAAGAAGCCAACCTCTTCTCATATCTTCTCTCCAATCTCCCATGAACCAGATGATGATATAGGGGGTATGGCAATAAACTTTTGCATGAGCACAGCTTTCGCTCCAAATAGAAATAACAATTTTGAAATAGGCAAATGTGTGTCCAGTCTAGGGGTCTCTGTTTAGGGTGTCCAGTCTGGGAGTCATTGTCTTTGAGCTGTTTTATGATTCTGTAAGTTGTAGAAAACTGATAATAAGGCAAATGACTCCTATTCATAGAAATGCAAACAAATCGTGTCTACTTGAGTGCAATTGATTATTGCCTGATCATCATCAGTTTTCAACTACTTATTTCAGTATTTCCGATTGCATATCAACATCTATGTCTACATATAGATAACTGCTCTGGATTCTTTGAACCAATTGCATCATCTTATTGACTTTCTCATTAATTAATGAATCAACTAAAATCTTTGGCATGTGTTCATTTTGTATTTGTATGAGTGTCATGATTTAAATTTAACCTTTATTTTTAAAAAACATTTTTATTAAAGTATAGTTGATGTACGATGTGCCAATTTCTGTTGTACAGCAAAGTGACCCAGTCATGCATTACATATATGTGTGTGTGTGTGTGTGTGTGTGTATATATATATATATTATATATTTATATGTGTGTGTGTGTGTGGTGTGTGTATGTGTGTATATATATACACTATTTTTCTCATACTATCTTCCATCATGTATTAACCTTTAAAATAAAGGCAAGGAGGAGTTCCCTTCGTGGCTCAGTGGTTAACGAATCCGACTAAGAACCATGAGGTTGCGGGTTCGATCCCTGGCCTTGCTCAGTGGGTTAAGGATCCGGCGTTGCCGTGAGCTGTGGAGTAGGTTGCAGACGCGGCTTGGATCCCGCGTTGCTGTGGCTGTGGCGAAGACCGGCAGCTAGAGCTCCTGTTAGACCCCTAGCCTGAGAACCTCCATATGCCGCGGGTGCGGCTCTATATAAAAAAAAAAGGCAAAAAGACAAAATAAATAAAATAAAATAAAATAAAATAAAGGCAAGGAGTTCCCTGGTGGCTCAGTGGGTTAAAGTTCTGGCATTGTCACTGCAGCAGTTGAGGTCACTGCTGTGGCATGGGTTTGATCCCAGGCCCCAGAACTTCTGTGTGCCGTGGGCATGGCCAAATATTAAAATCAAATAAAAACTTATACAAAGTAAAATTAAATAAAAGTAATCTTTATTTCATATAGTATCGCTGTGGAAATATTTCTTCATATGGACTGTGATGATTATAAAGTAGAAAATTGTAACAGGTCATCTCAGTAAACTGCCTAAGATGATAGCAGAGAATGTTAACTAAAATAACTGAAATATTTGTTACAGAAACTCTCTCACTCTTGGGTTCCAACATACAGAAAAGACAGTTTGAACACACACACACACATATATATATATACAGATATATATACAGATATATATATATATATATATATATATACATATATATACATACATATATATATACAGAAAAGAAGTAGCCATATCAGTGGGTCAAGAGGAGGAAACCCCATCTGAGCTGGGGCTTCTGGTCATCATTTTCCATGTGGTAACCACACCCGCTTAAGTGTTTGCAAATCAGAATAAGGCACTCCAAACAGCAGGCAACCTCATGGGCCACTTCCTATGGCAGAAATATGTCATTATTAACTGCCGCCTGCCCAAGAACCCGCACTGTAAAAGATCTGTCATGCACTCAGAGGAGGATCCTTCCTTAATAACAACAAATAGCCCAAGACCCTACGTGGATGGAGACCAAACAATGACCCCATCAGACATAGGTCCTTTGTTATCTTTTCTTCTGTTTACCAAAACTAGGAAAACAAGGAAAAGTACAAGTATACAACTTAGGCTTTAAGCTATTGCATATATTCTTGACTTGTTTTCACTTGATTCTAGGAAAAATCTATTTACTCTGGAGAAAACTTAAGAATTCTCACTTTCAGTTTTTTGTTGTTTGTTTTCATTTTGCTTTTTAGGGCCGAACACGAGGCACATGGTAGGTAATTCCCAGGCTAGGGGTCAAACGAGATCTTCAGCTGACAGCCTACACCACAGCAACTCGGGATCTGAGCCACATCTGTGACCTACACCACAGCTCACAGCAATGACAGATCCTTAACTCATTGAGTGAGTCCAGGGATCAAACCCACATCCTCATGGATCTTGTTGGGCTTGTTACCACTGAGCCACAATGGGAACTTTCTCACTTTCAGTTTTGACATCAAATCCAAGACAGACATTATTCATTCCACAAAAGAAAAAGGATTACTATATGGCAGAACCCTGTTTCCATTAAAATATATACTTATAAAAATGTCTAGAAGAATAGGAATTTCCATCGTGGCACACGGAAATGAATCTGACTAGGAACCATAAGGTTGTGGGTTCAGTCCCTGGCCTCGCTCAGTGGCTTAAGGATCGGCTTTGCTGTGAGCTGTGGTGTACGTCAGAGACGTAGCTTGGATCTGCAGACGTGGCTTGGATCTGATGTTTCTGTGGCTATGGTGTAGGCCAGCAGCTGTAGCTCTGATTGGACTGGACGCCTAGACTGGGAACCTCCATATGCCACAGGTGCAGCACTAAAAAGGAAAAAAAGTCTAGAAAAATAGATACAAAAAAATGAAATACCTGTGGTGACTGACAGGTAGTTTTGATTGACTTCACTAATTTTTTATTAATTCATTTTTCTAAATTTCCTATAATAAACCTAAATTACATTTATAACATGAGAAAAAAAAGATAGATATATTGAATTAGGTTCCAAAGCCTACTAGGCAGATGCTTTAATTAGCAAGAAAGAGACTCATGTAAGTTACTATCAGTGATGAGTGCTTTTTTTCTCCACAAAAAGAGGGACATTCCATCACATTGTCTTGTTGGTTGGACTGTTATTAATCTGAAGCCAGAGTTTTGAAGACTGGGACGTTTGAGCATGCCTCCCTGAAAATGAGTCCAGTGAAACGGTATAATTCTCAGAGAGCTGCAGCCCAGGAAAATGATTGATGTTATGACTCAGAATTTATCATAGATCTATAATTTTTGAGCAGTAGGGGAATTCTTTTCAGGTTTTCAACCTGATTAGCAGCTCTCTGCTGGCCAATGAAGGAGGAAGTATCCAAACCTCTCACATATGGCAAAATTCAGAGCGAGTGGAAGCTCAGAGACAGAAAGATTGAGAATTTTTTTGCAATTAATATAAAAATTCCCAGAATGAAGGAAATAACCAATTTGAAATGGACTGCTATCTGAGTGAAAATATAAGTCAACTGGCAGAAGATGGAGGATCAGGGTGAAAAGCCCCAAAAGAACAGGGACAGAGATTGTAATATCAGAACCTCTTTGTGTTGAATGGTCCATAATGGGTCCCCCCAGGGGTTTATGTTCTATACAAGCTGAAACATCCAGGATGCCTAGTGGGCCTGTGGGCAAACTTCTAGCAGTCGTTGACCTGGGGAACCAAGGAGCCTCGTGGCATGGAAAACCAACCTGGACATTTTGAGGATGACCTCTGAACTCTGGATCTTAAAATCCTTAAGGCAGAGGAAAGCAAAGGTTGCCATTCAACACCTTCCTCTCATCTGGTACCTGGGGCAAATTTCCTTCCCAGCAAAGGCAAGAGAGTTGTGGTCAGAGCTCCTCAGGCCTGATGCCAGGCCAAGCCCGGCTAGACCGGTTCTGTAAGTTACAGGGCATAGTGAGGGCTGAATAACAAAGAGCAAATGATGATAACTCTAATAAGAAGGAAACACACAGACAAAAAAAAAAAAAAAAACCTCACAGCCCAAGGCAGCTTAGTTGTGAAATCCGAAAGTAGCCTTTGAAGGGATATTTCTCCCTTTTTACTTCGAAAGAAATGTTCGGGGTGGAAAGAAGACAGCGATGAGATGTTGGAGATCTAGAGTTTGTAATGAAGCGGGAGGTAGAGGAAAAGGGGACCCCCAAGGGCTGGGCAGGGGTTTCTGCAGCAGTGAGGCGAGGGACAGCGACTTCTGGCCAGTCGTACTGTGGGCAGTAGCAGAGAATATGTCACTTCTTTCACTGTCACTTGTGTGACATGCTGCAGGTCTGGCCTGGAATGAAAGGGGGGCTTAGAGAGGGGTGAATATTCCACAGCTGTGTCTTGGGGCAAACCAGAGACTTACTCTTTTATTTTAGAAAGACTGAATTTCTTCCCCGCCTGCAGTCATTCGCAGATGAGCCTGGTCAGGATGTTTCCTGTGAGCTAAAAAAAGGTATTTTAGCTTAATGCTCATTACCTGGGAGGTGGGGTTCCCAGAGCTGGGCCCTTAGGTATAACCCAAGTTGAGTGGCAACATTTGATATTCTCAAATGATATATTCTGTTGACACTCATAGCGTATATAATGAAATAAGTCCTTTGTGTGTTGCTAGACATCTTAGCTAGGTGTGTCTAGTTGAAAATTTTCTGTGAGCTTTCTAGCGCCTGTTTTCAAATAAGGGTGTTGGGGAAAATAAAGTAGTATCACCTTTAGGAAAGCAATTTAATGACATATGACTCAAGAATTTTAAAGGTGCGGAGTTCCTGTCATGGCTCAGTGGTTAATGAATCCAACTAGCATCTAGGAGGACACGGGTTCGATCCGTGGCCTCGCTTGGTGGGTTAAGGCCCCGGCATTGCCATGAGCTGTGACATAGGTCACAGATAGGGCTCGGATCCCGCATTCCCGTGGCTCTGGTGTAAGCCCTCAGCTACAGCTCCAACTGGACCCTAGCCTGGAAATGTCCATATACCACAGATATGGCCCTAAAAAGACACACACACAAAAAAAGAATTTTAAAGTCACTTTTACTCTTTATCTAGTTATTCCATTTTTTGAAACATCCTAAAGAAATAATAATTAATGCAAAGATCCATGAGTGAAGATGTTTATTATCATGTTACTTACAAAAGGCAAAAATTTTCTGTCAGTCTAGATGCTCAAAAATTAGAGCTTGGTTATGTAATCTATGAAAATCCACACTATGGATGTAATGGAACTATTAAAATGATAGTTATAAAGGGTATTTAATATCATTGGTATATGTCTATGATATAATTTTAAGGGGGGGAAGCTAGTAAACTTTAATATGCAATATAAACTCGGCTATATAAAATGTGTATTATGCATAGAAAGGGGAAATGGATTAAAAACTAATTCTGAGTGTTAAGATTATGTTCGAGTTTTAGTCCTTTCCTTTTTCAGATTTTATTTCCAAGTTTCTACACAAGCAAGCAATTAATTTTCAATCTAAAAAAAAGGAGATGCCTATGTGTGTACAAGCACATGTGCCTGAATATTCCTATACGCACCCATGTAGGCTCACATGCACTTTGTGTCTTGACAGGAAAGCAGCTTGCTCTTGCACAGTGGCTGTCATTTGTGTTACAGGTTCAATATTACTTTTTGTTTTCTAACTTGAATATAGTTGCAGAACACAGCACGTACACAACATACATAAACACAAATGCATACACCACACACTAAAATCTTTGTGGACAGGGACCTGAGACCAAATAGAATGATGTATGTAAAACTCCCTCTCTGAATGTTTTTTTTTTCTCTTCCTTCCTTTTTCTTCCTCCCTTTTTTTTTTCCTTTTTTCCAGCTATCACTCTTCCACTCCCTGATGCCTGAAGAGTGAATGCGAAAGACACGCGCAGGGAACGGGACAGCAAGGCTAGCAGATTGCCTTGGCAGGATTTGAGGGTAGTGGCGTTAGTTAGCATGGAGCCAAAACACTGCTGAGGTTGGGTCCAGGCTGTGCTGGAGAAGGGCCTCAGAGGCAGCGAGCTTGGATTCGATGAGACAGGCCATTTGGAGCCCCAGTAGGCTCCCCAGCAGGAAGCACCCACATTCCAGAGAAGACTAACGGGAAGGAGGGCCCAGAGCCAAGGTACAGGCCTGGTGGCCAGTGGCTCCTCATCTCCGGAGCACCAGGAAACTCAGGCTTGGCACAGAGTTGTTCTCTTTCGGTGTGTGGAGGGGGCTATTTTCTCTCCACTTTCCCAATATTCCAACTTCATGTCAAACAGAGGTCATGGATTCAAAGACCTCAGGATTCAGCTGTTATGCAGGGGAGGCAGGCCAAGTGTGATGACATACAGAGTGACAGGGACTGCAGCCTAGTGGGATGGCTGTTCTGAATGTCCTATGTACTTTCAGGCCAGCGCTTTTGCTCAGTGGGTATGAAGCCAAGAGTTGCTTGTCTTCCAATTTTTCAGAGGAAGCTGAAAGTTCAAACCTGCTTGGAAATCTAGGGTGTGTGTGTGTGTGTGTGTGTGTAAAAGATCTCAATTTTTCAAACACTGGCTCAATTTAAAAAAAAAAATTATAGTGAGTAGACCAAATAAAACATATCTGCTGGCTGGATTTAATATGGATCCATTGGGTGGAGAATCTCAGATGGTTGGGGAATTTCTGAAATAAAACTAAGTAAAACTGCCTCTGCTCTTCCCTTATGGCTAGTAGGAAACATTACTCTTATAAAGAGACAAATATTTCATTCCTACTGTGTGCACAGCATACCCTACACACTATTAGGGATATGTGAGAAATACTCAATTGTTCTGGGCCTTCTGGAAACTTAAGATACCATTGAAGCAATAAGCTATCCAGCCAGGAAAGTCAGGTAATAGTGCTAAGCACAATTCCAGTATCAAGGCCTAAATGGATCAGATTAAATATACCAAAGTCACCTTAAAAAGAAAGAGTGGCTTTTAGATCTTTATCAAAACTTGTCTGTAGTAAAGCCAGTGGTGTGGAAGTATCCAGGGTATTGTTCACTTTTACATGCCTAGCACTCGGTACATATTAAATGATGTTCAACAAATATTTCTTGAATAAAAGAATAAAATTAATGAGTCACAGAAGGGAAAAACTAAGCCTTGTGAGCTTATAAAAAAATGGGTAAAAAGAGAGAAGCAGATATTTTCACTGTTGATGACAATATCCAATAGAGGGACACTGAATTTAGGGGCCAGAGCATCTGGTCAATAGGGTCCCCATTTCTGCTAGGGAGCAGGGTGGTGTAACCAGTTCTCACTGTAACCCACATTAAATAGTCCACAAGGCTATTTTCCTTCTTGGTTGAAAGGTCTAGTCAGCCTCCGAATGGCCAATTAAGCTTTTCCTGATATTTGATGGAGGGGCGAAGGAGCCAGGAAAGGGGGCCCTCGCATTCTGCTTATGTGCTTGGCCTGGTCTCTTTATAATGAGCATCCCGACTTACACAGGGTGCTGGGAGAGTCAGGTTAGTGGTACTCCATCTTCCTGGGTCAGATGCCACTATCTGGGACTTTTGTCTTGGTAATTTGCAAGTAACCTTCCTTGCTGGTGCTTCTAATTCATCATCCTGTTGCTCCTAGAACTGACATCACAGAAGAACGGCCTCAATGAGCAAAGCCTACAGAACACACAATTGTAGATCAAAGAAGGAAGTTTTGAGCAGTCAAGAGAAGGCTCATGGAGTTCCCTACGTGGTGCATCTAGTCAGATTCGTCGATTCCTAGACAAGTCCAACTAGGAGCCATGAGGTTGTGAGTTCGATCCCTGGCCTCAGTCAGTGGGTTAAGGATCCAGCATTGCCGTAAGCTGTGGTGTGGGTCGCAGATGTGGCTCAGATCTGGCGTTGCTGTGGCTGCGGTGTAAGCTGGCAGCTGTAGCTCTGATTAGATCCCTAACCTGGGAAACTCCATGTGCTGCGGGTGAGGCCATAAAAAGCAAAAAAAAAAAAAAGAAAGAAAGAAAAGAAATCCATTTTGGAAAGGCGGAGAGGATGGGGGTTTTATCACATGGAGCGTTGTGATCAAACTTACCTCTTATTGCTCTATCACAAATTTTGCTTAGGAGGAGTATGAGAGAGAAGGTGGGTTAGGACAGCCCAGAAGCCAGGCTGAAGTGTTTGAACTTTATCCAACAGACTTACGGGAGAGAAACTAAACTTCTGAGGAAACAAATGCTGGCATGAAATTAATGTTTTACTTGCAGCTTTTGGAATGAGTAGGAAGGGCTCCATTGCATTCTCTTAGTGTTCAGAATTAATGCATCAATTTGAAAGGGCTTTGTGGAAGTCAAACAGAGTCCGCCCCGAGAATGTGAGCTGATTGCAAATGCCTGATGCTTGGCCTCCAGGAGACAGGTAGACAATCCGCGAGCACAGGAGGCCTCTGATTCCTGGAATGAGCTCAGCCATGAAGACAGCAACGTGAGAAACAACACAGGGAACCCAGACCACCCCCCCTCACTATTAACAGCCCATCTCTGCTTGTCCTCATACAGGGAAAGCTCAAGATTCTATTGTCGTCACAGACAACATCTCCAACACAGCCATGTGACTCCTGAAAAATTAAAACTTCTGAGGGCCTCGTGATCACAGTTTTAGGAATTGGGGTTGAGCAGCAGAGACAAGTCCTCAGAAGGCCCCCTAGATTAGCCAGGGAATTGTGCAGGTCACAAGAATCTGGAGCTGCAGTTTCCAGCCTGTTCCATATCAGTCCCAGAACCCAGTCTTTAAATGAGAACCCATCTAGGATTCCAGGGTGTGAAATCAGATGAACGTGACAAAGCTCCGACTAAAGAATGCGGGGAATCCTTTCTGATGGGCCTTTGCCCCCTGCACTTTACAGAGCTAGCTCACCTCCACCTCTGAGGAACCTGAGTCACCTCTGCTCAAGCTCAGTGTTCCCTAGAACTCAGTGTGAAAGCAAATGGGCTTGACTGCAGACCTGCAGAATGAAAATTTGGTTTAGCTGTGGCCCACGGTGGTAATAGCAACTGACGTCATACGTTTAAGTAACATTTATTGGCACTTGTTATGGGCCAAAGATTGTTCTAAGCACTTTTCATGAGTTAATTCATTGGACCCCCAACAATGCTTTGAGGAATGGTCGTTACTCCATTTTAGGAACTTTAGGAATGGGCATTACCCCGTTTTACAGATGAGGAAACTGAAGTCTAAGGAAATTCAGCATCTTGCCCAAGCTAGTATAATAAGCGGCAAATCCATGATGTGATTCCAGGAAATCTGATTACAGAACCAGCCCTCTAAATACTTCAGTCACATTGGTTCTGCCTCATTACCTTGGGAAAGTTATTAAACTTAGAGGATTTGGGTACAAATGTTTAGTTTTAGGGTTTTTTTTTCCTCCCTTCCCTAAAAAAGAGAAAAACTGTCAGAGGACCCAGTGAAGGTTCACAGGGTCCTGGAGTCAGGCCGGATTTATCCCACCCCTTTTTTGCAATACTAGAAAATAAGTGACTCCCCTAACAGCGTCAGAGAAATCTGACAGCCCTGCTCTGTGTTTCACAGGAGGAGGGACTGTAGCATCGAAGCCATAGCTATAAATATCAGAGTTAATGAGGGAGGACTCCTGGAGACCTAAATGAATCCATTTTATGGGTTTGTCATACATCAGGTTAATATGATTCTGACAAATAATTATATTGAAAACTGGACAGGGACCGAGAATGCTGTTATTCCTTTGGAAAGTTACAGCAGAGCCTTCTGGGCAATTAAAGGGTGATGATGCCAGCACTGAAGTGCAGAGCAAAACTATAACAATTTGTGGCATTTAGACAAAGGAGCTTACAGCTCTGCGCCCACTCTGGCAATGGGATTGTCATTTTCTGATTCCTTAATGAGCAGAGCAGCTCTTTTGTCTAGATTACTGTCCTGTTAGATCTGGTGTAGATACAGAAGGTGGAGCAGAGGCAGAATGGATGCTAATACAGCTTCTCCTTTTTTTTTTTTTTTTAAATATCGACTATAAGGATTTTCACCTGGAAGGATGTATACATTGGGTAAGCCCTGAAAACAGGATTTCCGTTTGAATATGTCAACAGTGATGGCAGCTTCTTGTTTGACTGGAAGGATGGCTTATTCTCTCTTGGGTTAATTACAGTGGCCTCTGAGGGGAAAGGCCTTCTGATAGAAGCAGGGGGGATAAAAGACACCCCATGGCTGTGATATTTGCCATCATTTAACTGGGTCACCCTGAAGTCCCGGCTCTGTGTTCCAGGCTGAAGGGCTGGGATTCCAGAAAGACGGACCTCAGGGAAGACATTCAAGTTCATGGGCCTTTCCCCAGCCAAAGGGGCATCTCTCCAGCTCTATGAGCTGTTCAGTGCACCTTCCCAAGGTGGTGAAGAGAGGCAGAAGTTCGGCCCTTGCTCTGTTCACCCAGCCTAACACCTGCAGGAAGGGGCTGTTTTCTTTCTTTTTTTTTTTTGTCTTTTTGCCTTATCTAGGACCGCACCCGCGGCATATGGAGGTTCTCAGGCTAGGGGTCTAACAGGAGCTGTAGCTGCCAGCCTTCGCCACAGCCACAGCAACGCGGGATCCGAGCCGCGTCTGCAACCTATACCACAGCTCACGGCAACGCCGGATCCTTAACCCACTGAGCAAGGCCAGGGATCAAACCCGCAACCTCATAATTCCTAGTTGGATTCGTTAACCACTGAGCCACGACGGGAACTCCAGGAGCTGTTTTCTAATTTTGAGCAAAGTGCTATATGGGTTAGCAGTCGCCCTCAGTTCACCCAGCGTGGACAACGACCCACTGCCTGGGCTATAATAGCAACATAAAGGGACAACCTTATCTTTCTAGTGCTCCGCAACAACTTCCACTTGCCTTCTGTATCCTCCTGCTTTATCGTGCTCAGCCTGCTCTCATGTGGCATAAAAAGAGTGAAGGAAAAACTGAGCGCCTAGTTATAAAAAACAGATTAGTGGCTGCCAGAGGCAGGGTGTTGGGGGGCAGGGGGAGGGGGAGAGTCAAAGTATAAAATTCCAGCTGGAAGTTAAGTCTTAGGATATAATAATGTACAGCATGGTGACTCTTGTTAATGCTGTCTAAGTACTGAAAAGCTGCTGAGAGTAAATCAAAAGTTCTCATCACAAGAAAATAGAAGTAACTGCGTGTGTGATGAATGTTAAATAAACTTACTGTGATGAACATTTTGCAATGTACAGTCCACCCTCCTTTCCCGTGAATTCAACAACCCGCAGATCAAAAAAAAATTTTTTGAATTATTTTTAAATTTCAGGAAGTTCCAGAAAGCAAAACCTGAACTTGCCACACAACGACATTGCATGCATATTGTACAATGTAACAACATTGCATTTACACAGCATTTGCACTGTATTGCAACTAGTTACAGAGCATTTACCTTGTATTGGGTACTATAAGTAATCTAGAGGTGATTTAAAGTATAAGGGAGGAGTTCCCATCGTGGCTCAGCACTTAACGTATCCGACTAGGAACCATGAGGTTGCGGGTTCGATCCCTGGCCTTGATCAGAGGGTTAAGGATCCGGCGTTGCCGTGAGCTGAGGTGTAGGTTGCAGACACGGCTCAGATCCCGCGTTGCTGTGGCTGTGGCGAAGGCCGGCGGCTACAGCTCCTGTTAGACCCCTAGCCTGGGAACCTCCATATGCCGCGGGTGCGGTCCTAGATAAGGCAAAAAGACTAAATAAATAAATATAAAGTATAAGGGAGGATATGAGTAGATTATATGCAAATACTACACTATTTTCTTTTTCTTTTTATGGCCACACCTGCATCATAAGGAAGTTCCCAGACTAGGGGTCTAATTGGAGCCACAGCTACCGGCCTACGCCACAACCTCAGCAATGCCAGATCTTCAACCCACTGAGTGAGGCCAGGGATTGAGCTTGCAGTCTCTTGGATACTTGTCAGGTTCATTATCACTGAGCCATAGCAGGCACTCCACTACACCATTTTATATAAGGGACTTGAGCATCCATGGGTTTTGTATCCAAGAGAGGGCCTGGAACCAGTCTCCCACAGGTACTGAGGGACGAACTATACACGTATATCGAATCATGACGAAGCACACGTAAAACCAACATGTTACATATCAATTGTATGTCAGTAAAAAATTTACAAATGAATTAATTTGTTAATTAGTGTGTGTGTGTGTGTGTTTGCGTGTGTGTGTGCGCGCGCGAGCGTGCGAGCACTTTTTTAGGCCTGCACCCGCGGCATATGAAAGTTCCCGGGCTAGGGGTCAAATCGGAGCTACAGCTGCTGGCCTACACCACAGCCACAGCAATGTAGGATCAGAGCCGTGTCTGTCACCCACACCACAGCTTATGGCAACACCGGATTCTTAACCCACTGATCAAGGCCAGGGATCGAACCTAGGTCCTCATGCCAATCAGAGTCATTAACCACTTAGCCACGACAGGAACTCCAATTTGTTAATTAGTTTTTAAAAAGAGAGAAAGAGAAATGAGACATATAGTTATGGCTGCACTAAGAACAAAATCCCATTTGGCTCTGACTGTGTTGGCTCTATTTCTTTTCACCGCTAAGAAAATTTGCTCACTAATGTGGCTTCCCTTCTCATCTCTTTTCTCCCCAAATACACTTTTCAGCCAGTAATTGCCAGTGAAATGTTTCTTCAGATGCCCACACTAAAACCCTCTTCCCAAACCTAAGTCAACCTGAACTTTGTATAAACTGAAATTTAGGGAAACTGCTTTAACAAGAAAGCAACCCAGAAACTATCTCTCACCAATCAATCAAAACTAAAAAGTGGGAGTTCCCTGGTGGCTCAGAGGGTTAAGGACCTGGCATTGTCACTGCTGTGGCTCGAGTTGCTGCTGTGGCTTGGGTTGGATCCCTGGCTGGGGAACTTCTGCATGCCAGGGGCACAGCCAAAAGAAAAAAAACACCAAAAAAATACAACTAAACAAAAAGTGGAGATTTCAACATGGTATTTTTCTTCATAACATCCTCTAAAGCCATTCTGTGTTAAATTGTTTAGCAAAATTCTCATTAAGATAACTACGGTGACTTCCATGAAAATGAATGCCAGAATATTGCCATGAGGAAAAGTCTTAGTTTTTGAGGACAGCTGCTCCTTCTTGCCAACCAAAGAGCTTCCAAAAGTATAGAATCCTCTCCAGACCACTGAACTCTGGCCCAGGGACCCTATATCAGGGACCCTCCAGGCCCCATGTGGCTCACCCTCCCTTTTGCCACCACCCAGTCTAAGCAGGAAGTTTTTGGCTCGAGTGGTGCATCCCCCCAAACAGAGAAAGTCCTAACTCTGTGAACTGCTCAGACCTTGAACCCAGCATTTGGAGAACTTATCCTCCGTTTTTGCTTTCCCAGTCTCAAGTCTCAAGTAAGAATACTGCCATATATTTTCCTGAAGAGAAGACACACAACGTAAGATCAAGTCATTTTTTTTCCAGCTAAGCCTCCCGCTGGGTTCCCCAGCCAACTTTCTGAGGCTCATAAAACAAACACAATTCCCATTCATCCTCCCAGCTCCAAATCCATCATTACTTGGCTGTGGACAAATGGGCAGGTGGTGCAACACAACGGGGCTTGGATGAGCTCTTTTTTCCTTCCTGGACGGAAGATGGAGGATTAGCACAAAATCTTTTCTATTAGTGAATGACAGGGCAGACAGCTGGAAGGTTCCTGTGAATTTCACCCTGGGGGAACGTGTGGAGGTGATCACAGAACAGTTTTGCTGTCTCCACAAAGGCAGTTGTGGAACCTGCTATACTGGCCATCCTCTCACTGCCTGGTTCAGACCAGCTTTGTTAGATGCAGACGAGCAACTAGATGGGGAGGTGGGCAAGGGAAGAGTAATGTGAGTGGGTGGAAAGTGGGTCCTTGAATGAAAACATGAAGCCCTACTGTAAAGCTTTCCCTACTTCTAGCTTGGTTTCCTTTTAAATATTGAAAATCGGGGGAACGTCCATGAAGTAGCCTCAGGAAAGGGAAGACATGTGAACGGATGTAGATTTGTCTATAAAGTTTACTGGGCTTGCTCATCCCTCGGTGAGCACTGAGAGTGCCTGGGAGCTGTGGAAGGTTTTAGGTGGGGATGGGGAGCCAGGTTGTAATTAGATAGTATTTCCAGATGAGCACACACTGAAAGCTGCCAGGTCTTTGTGTCACTAAGAGGCGGCTATCAAGGGGTAGAGCCTGAGGAATGGTCCCTTCCTGGGACACCTACAGGCTCCGGGGCTTGGTCTGGAAGCTGGAAGAGGAACAATGTTGTTTCTGAAGACTACTTGAGGTAGACGTCAAGGGTTCAGGGTCCCAGGGGAGTGTGAGCTGTGCAGGGTGAGTGTGGCCATCAGGAAACAGGGGCTTCTCTTCAGAAAGATCCTGGACTTTCTCTCGGAGATAGTAATGCTTGTCCTGAGGCCTTATGACACATGACAGTGTACCATGCTTGATCCAATGATTACCTATGGGGAGACCTTGAATAGTGAGGAGAAAAGTCCATACCTGTAGGAACATCCTAATTGGCCTGGACTTGAAATGCCAAAATCTGTCCTGAACTGTCCAAATATCCGAGTCCCACTGTTTTCTGGGGGAAAGATGGGATGGATCCCAGGCTAGGGTAATCCTTCTAAATGGGGAGGGGTTATTTCCTTAGAGGAATTCACATATAAAACTGTTAAGTGAGAGTTCATGAAAGGTCTGAGATGTCTATCTTACGTGCAAACTAACAAGTGAAACTGCCACACTTGTATTTCTGTGTACCATACCATATTTTTATTTAAATGTAGAATATATACACACAAATATATATAAATTTAATAGATACACAGACACACACACACATACACACACACACACACACACACACACACACACACAAGTATGGGTCTAAATATGTATGGACCCATACTTATGTATGCGTATATATGCACACATGTATTCACATATTATGTATTTGTATATATACATACATGTATATTCATATGCATATACATATACATATATTACAGATATACATAGGGAAAAAAAAAAGAGATTTCTGGGTCAGAGGCAAAGACCGTTTCTTGCTTTCAGCAAAAGCAGCATGACGTTTAGGCAGTGTTCCCCACAGGGCTGTGCCATGAGGGCTACACACTCATTGGTTCATTACACTGGGGCGCGTTATTAGAAAGGATTCCTCATTACGAAGCTCTGATTTTGCATAGGGTGGCCTGCATACACTCTCCTCCGAAAAGAGAAAAATCTTACTTTTTTATTCTGGAATTTAAGCTACTTTGGGGACAGGAAGCAGAGGTTTTATCTTTCCTGCCTTGAAACATCTCTAGGTTGGGGACATGTTGCTAAGCTTTGGTATCCTGGATTATCTCCTTATACAAATTCTCTCTTTTTTATTATTTAAAGTTTTTTTATTGTGGTGTAATTGTCATATAACATTATGTTAGTTTCAGGTGAACACAAGAGTTCACTGTTTGTATATATTGCAAAATGTTCACCATTATGTCCAGTTAATAGCTCTCACTATACATAGTTACAAAAAAATTTTTTTTCATGTAATAAGGACTTTAAAGATCTACTCTCTCAAGGAACTTTCAAATATACAATACAGTATTATTATTACTATTACTACCTTGGCTATGCCTGTGGCACACAGAAGTTCCTGGGCCAGGGATCGAACCTGAATCACAGCAGTGACAATACAAAGTCCTTAACCACTAAGCCACCAGAGAATTTGTGCAATACGGTACTACTAACTATAGTCACCATGCTGTGCATTATATGCCCTGGACTTATTTATTTTATAGCTGGAAGCTTGTACCTTTTGACCCCCTACACCAATTTCACCCATCCTCTACCTCCTCACTCGGGCAATCAAGGTATTCTTTGTATCTATGAGCTTGGTGTGTGTTTTGTTTTGTTTTGTTTGTTTTGCTGTCATTTTAATTCCTACATATGAGTAAGATCATATAGTATTTGTCTTTCTCTGACTTATTTCACTTAGCATAATGCCTTCAAGGGCCATCCACATTTTTGCAAATGACAAGATTTCACTCTTGTTTAAGGCTGAACAGTATACCATTCTATACATGTGCCACACTTCATTATCCATCCATCAGCTGATGGACACTTAGGTTGCTTCCATATCCTTGCTATTGAAAATAATGCTGCTACACTGAGGAACATATATCTTATGAAATTAGTGTTTTTATTTTCTTCAGGTTAATACCCAGAAGGGGAATTGCTGGATCAAATATTCTTAATTCTGCTTTAAATGTCTTTGCTTAGAAGACCCGGATAGTTCAGAAATGTGAAGTATTCATGGAGACTTGTCTCTCAACAAATACATGAAGGTAAAATAAAAACCCTACTTTCTCAGTAAAAATCCCTTTTGTTATGCACAGCCTTTCAAGAACATTTTATATAATTATACCACCCCATGTATATGGATAGCATTTTGGAGAATAAAAGTAAGGGCAGTAAAGGAAAGTGTGGCTAACTGCCACATTTATCCTTCTGTTATTGACCACATGTGGGAAGTAACATTCTTTTAAGGGATATTGGAGTCCAGGTATTCCAGAGAATGAGGGAGTTCCCACTATGGCTCATCAGGTTAAGAACCTGACTAGTATCCATGAGGTTATGTTCAATCCCTGGCCTTGCTCAGTGGGTTAAGGATCTGGCATTGCCATGGGCTGTGTGTAGGTCACAAATGTGGCTCAGATTTGGCATTGCTGTGGCTATGGTGTAGGCCAGCAGCTGCAGCTCCAATCGATCCCTAGCCTGGGAACTTCCATATGCTGCAGGTATAGCCCTAAAAGGCAAAAAGAGAGAGAGAGAGAGAATGGGGGTCAGGGAATGGCAATAACATATACTGTAAAGAACATCTACCCAGTGGACTACAGCTCTGTGGAAGACATGAGATAAACTCCTTCTTTCTCAAAGCACACTAAAGAATGGGACTCCTGAAGCTGGGGAGATTTACTCTGGGAGTACAAGGTAGCTTTATTTGCTCCAAGGTGTAGCTGGCTTGCTTAATGTTTCTCCTTGACCTAGGAAGGGCCTGGACTATCCACAATCAGAGGAAGCCTTGCCCTGAAAAATCCCTTTTTTTTTTTTCTTTTGGTCTTTTTGTCTTTTTAGGGATGCACCTGTGGCATATGGAGATTCCCAGTAGGGGTCCTGTCTGAGCTCTACCACTAGCCTATGCAAGAGCCACAGCAACGCTGGATCCGAGCCACGTCTGCCCACCACAGCTCACGGCAACACTGGATCCTTAACCCACTGAGCGAGGCCAGGGATTGAACCCAAGACCTTAAGGATGCTAGTCAGGTTCACTAACCTCTGAGCCACAAGGGGAACTCTGCAGCCCTGAAAATCTTGGCTCTTCACCCACCTTCTTCAGACCAAAATACTTTTGACTTATCTATAGATGGCTCTTTTGCTAACAACTATCTCCCTGGGCTTCACTAACAGGGAGACGGGGGACTTATTTCTCCTGAAGATGTGTAGGAACTCTGTCTCAAGAATAAACCCTTCTTGGTAGAGCAGTCAAGTGCTTCATCAGTACTCACTTCCCTGAGTGTGGGCTGACTTTCTTTGGCCTGACCCCCGAAAGACCCTTGGAGTGTCAGGCTACCATTTTAGTTTTCCAGTTTCCACCCAACAGCACACTCACCTCTTCTTCCCTCTACTCAAGCAAGAGATTAATGATTTAAATTCATATTGCAGGAGTTCCCAGTGTAACGCAGTGATAATGAACCCGATTAGTATCCATGAGGATGCAGGTTTGATCCCTGGCCTCGTTCAGTGGGTTAAGGATCCAGCGTTGCTGTGAGCTGTGGTGTAGGCTGCAGACGTGACTTGGATCCCAAGTTGCTGTGGCTGTGGCGTTGGCTGGCAGCTGCAGCTCTGATTCGACCCCTAGCCTGGGAACCTGCAGCCTTAAAAATAAATAAATAAATCCGTATTGCAGAGGGTGAGTGCATTTTGGGTTTTGGACCCAATTATCAATGTGTGTGTCTGTGTGTGTTGTTGGGGGGGGGGTGTTTCCCCCAACCCTGCCAAGCAATACTCAATACACCAGCCTGGTGCCCTACAAGTCAACTCAATCCTGACAGAATCCACCTGAAGAGAGCATCAGGTCCCACAAGACTGCCCTCTACTTCAGACACCGATTGCAAGCCCAGATTGTTACCTCTGCTTCTGACTGACTGGCTATAAATCAAAAGTTCCCCCTTGGGTTTAATTAATTTGCTGGAGCAGCTCACAGAACTCAGGAAACCCATTCACTCACTAGATTACCAGCTTACCACAAAGGATATTAAAGGACACGAATCAACAACCAGATGAAGAGATACAAAGGGCAAGGCCCCAAACAAAAGAGCTTCTGTCTTCGTGGAGTTGGAGCCCAGTAAGGCGGCAGGCAGGAGCATTCTTGTTCCCCAACATGGAAGCTCTCTGGACTGTCTCCTTTTGGGTTTTTATGGAGGCTTCATTACATAGGCATGACCGATTGAATCATTGGCCAGTGGTGACTGAACTCAATTTTCAGCCCCTCTCCCCTCCTTGGACATCGGGGGGGGGGAATTAAAAGTTCATCTACTCATGGTTGGTTCCCCTGGCAACAAGCCCCCATCCTTAGGTGCTTTGCTAAGTCACCTCACTAATATAAACCCAGTGGTAGTGGAAAGGAGCTTATCATGAATAACAAGAAGCCTGTTTCATTTTTATGGCAGTGAGCGATTTCCAGAACTGAGGACAAGAGACCAAATATGAAAAAAGATGTTCCCATCGCTTACACCGCTCAGGAAATCCCAAGAGTTTGGGGATCTGTGAGTCAGGAATTGTGGGTAAAGACCAAATATGTATAAGAAATACATTTTGGTCATCTGAGTGATCGCAATATCGCAGAGGGTGAAATTAATCTCAGATATGAAGATGGGGTGGCTTTTCATTTGAACCATATGAAACTAGTTTTTCTTACCAATGACCGTATTTATTAATATTTTATGTATTACTCCAGAAATACATATCTAGTAATACATGTATGAGTTTTCAAAAACAAACAGGAGTAAATTTCGCATTTACTTTTCTCCATTTATAGTATACTTAGAGACCATCGCCTAATAGCAGAGATAGTTCTAACTCATTATTTTAATGGTTTCATTGTATAGCAGTTCCATGTTTTATTTACTAGTGTCACAAATTTTTTTATTTCCATTGCAATAGAGCCTTGTCACTGAGTAACTACATGCATCCCAGATAGTTTTCACACCCTTAATACAAGGCAGTCTCAATTACTTCCCAAAATATCAGGGTCTTTGATCTCCAGACTTCCTCAGTGATCTCCTGCATTACCCCATGCGAACATTCTGGGGCCAGCTTGTCCCTAACTTGACTCTTTCTCAAGGCTTCCTACCAAGATACTCCTTCAGCCCCGACAGGCCTTAGAGTCTTTGGGATCCATGCAGCCGGGATTTTCATCAGTTCTTACTTACCAGCAACTGATTACTCCTATTAAAAATGACCAAAGAAGACAATTTAGGTGAGACAAACAAACATTATCTAACATTTCGTGAAATGAACAATCTCCTTTAGGAGAACGTTGAAATGGGGTATGAGGCAGGAAGTTTTGTAGGTTAAAGAAGGAACAAGGGAGTAAATACAGAGCCCAGAGTTGGCTTCAGATTGGGGGAACCATCTTTCTGGTTAAGCAAAGCATTTCTGGGGATAAAAACTTGCTGATATGGCCCCCTGGGCAGAAGCAACTCATGTCAGCTCAAGAAGTTGATTTCAACACCACGCAGGAAGGACAGCATGGAAGTATATGTTCACAGGTGGCTGCAGCTGGGCAGAAGGGGGAAAGAACACATTCTTTTGCCTTTCTGGAAGGGGAGATGATTTATAACTATCTGAAATCTGATAAGAAAATCTTAGGAGTTTCCGTCATGGTTCAGCAGAAATGAATCCGACTAGCATCCATGAGGACACGGGTTCAATCCCTGGCTTCACTCAGTGGTTAAGGATCCAGCGTTGTCGTGAGCTGTGGTGTGGGTTGCAGATGCAGCTTGGATCCTTTGTTGCTGTGGCTGTGGCTTACACTGGCGGCTACAGCTCTGATTGGACCCCCAACTGGGGAACCTCCATATGCCACGGGTGCGACCCTAAAAAGACAGGAAAGAAAGAAAGGAAGGAAGGAAGAAAGAGGGAAAGGAAGAAAGAAAGAAAATTTTAAAAGTACACAAAATCAGTTATATAAATTATTAAACATAAGTCATAATTCTCTTTGTTTCGTGACACCTTACAAAATGACTAATTTTTCATCAATATAGAAAATATAAATCGCTACAATATCCAAGAAGCTGTTCCCACTTCCTCCCTCCTGCAAATATTATACTCACTCTGCACCGATGGAAGTAATTAATGCAGGATTGGAAGTGGAGGAGACTTGGAGGGAGTGAGGCGGGGTGGGGTGGGGGTGCAGGAAGAAGGATCCAGATGGAAGAAGTGGGAAAACGTCAGAGAGAAATTTCCCTGTGTCCCAGTTTCACCCGGAGCTGCTTCTGCCTGAAGCCCTACAGCAAAAATGGCTCAGAAAGGAAGCCAAAGAGAAAAAAAAAAAAAAAAACCACCTCTTTCATGAAGCTTTCCAGGGGTAGACATATCTGAAAAGCCACCTGTGTTTCTTCCCAATAGTCCAGGTCCAAAGCCACCCACGTCCAATCAGCACAAAGACAAAGACGATAAACCTACTTCACAAAAGTTCCTGGAATCCAGGCTTCTTTGCAGAGACAGAAATCGCTTGAAATAGACAGTTCCTCTCTGGGAGGATTTGCTCATCGCAGGCACATGTTTTACTAACTGGCAGTTGGGGAGGCAAAGGCAGGAGTCAGCACCGCGCCCTGGGGATCTATCTTCTGGGGCTCTCAGGAGACACGGGGGGCTGCCAGGAGCTGTGGAGCAACAGCCTGAATTTGCCCTGAAGGAGCAGTTCATCTTGCTACTGTATTTCGTATGGAATCAACCATTTTTCAATCAGATAGAGGTTTTCCAATTTTCGTTCTCCCTGGTAGTCCACTTCCGCACAATCAGTTAGCTTAGCTGAACAGAAAGACAAGCGTGTACATCGCAGTGTCTGGAAATGCCAGATGTACTTCTTTTAAGTCCTGGACTGCTTCTCACCGAACAAGGCCAAGCCTCCATCCAGAATGTTTTGCCTGGCAAATATGCCAGGGGCTGCACCTGGGCTCCCTGCAAGTTGGGCTGCTAATGGTCAGGACCTTGTCTTGGGTTGGCAGGGCTGGAGGTTCCACCTTCCGTCTATGCGCAGTGAGCCAAGGTGGGGCAGTACAAAGAGCCTGGCTGGGGTTTAGAAAGAGTTTCTAGCAACATTTCTTACTAGTGTTGCGGCAGCGCTCCATTCATGTCAGCTATTACTATGGACAATTATTAGTGGTCAAATGTCACCAGCACTAAGACACTTTGTCCTCTAGTCCCTGGCCACTCACAGTGCATCCGTGGATTAGCCTCATCTTCCTCACCTGGGAGCTTACTAGAAATGCAGTCTCTCCAGCCCCATCCCCAGAACCAATGAATTAGAATCTGCATTTTCTCAGGATCTCGGCAGGTTCCCACATGCAGACCCCCTAAAGCCTGGTAGTCACTACCTCCTGCCACCCTGAAAAGGTCAACCCACCCACTCTGCTTTAGTCAGAAGGACAGTGTCTCTGAGCATGCTCCTTGTAGTGACCAGTCTTCTACAACCCAAATCCAGACAGGTGATCAAATCAAATATGAATTGACTTGATCTAAACAATGGGACAGATTATTTGACACTGAGGTTAACCATCGCCATCTTTAACTCCCATTTCATAGACATTTTGTTTTCTTCATTCTGAAAATGCTAGAGAAATATTTCAAAACAATCCACTTTCCCAGCTGAGTCAAGGATGAGGCTTTCTGGTGGCTTTTTCAAAACTCCCCCTTCAAAATATTTCTTTTAAGGAAAAATGTGTCCCTACCAGACACACCATGGCAATCTGCCCCCTTCTCACCTTATTTCTGGAGGTCAGTCACTATGCTGATAGAGCTGGTCCATGTGGCAACTTGGCCTTGGCCTTCAGTGAATGTTAACAGGTCCTGCCTACTAAATGCCCCTTTCTTAAATCTGCACACAGGGGACACCAGGATATCTGCAAGGGCAGTGTTTGAATGAGACCCACAATGCATTCTTGCAGCAGCTCTTCATCAGGACCCACCAAATTAAAAGCAGAGGCAGCTGCTGTTCCTAAAGCCCCAAATTCCCAGATAGAGACCTCTGCCCACCATCTGTGATGCCAGGGAGACCCTGTTTAGAAACAGCAGTGCTGCCTCCACTGTGAGCTGTACTCCGAAGGTGTGTGGAAAGAAAACTCTCGTTCATGTTTGGTAAACATTTTCTCTTTTTCCAATTTTCTATCCTTAAAAAAAAAAATGTGTATGTCCACTGTGTGAAACTTTCAGCAGATGTGGTCTTCATCACAACCTTGGGTCAAGAGCTGTGCAGTTGTGGACTTCATGGGAATTGCTCCAAGACCACAGGAATCAAGAGAGGGGCTGGCTGTGGGTTCTGGGGGTAGAAAGACACAACAGCTTGGGGGTTGGTATTTGCAGGTAATAGAAACCCAACTCAAACCAGCTCAGGTTGGCTTAGCAACTGGGAAGAGTGCTGGGTGGCTCACAGGCGAAAGGGCGAGTTGAAAAACTGGGTGTTGGGAACTCTAACAGGAGACCCAATGCTTCTAGGAATCTCTCTCCTTACTGTTTGTGCGTGCGTGTGCGTGAGCACGTATGTGCACGCGTGGACACATACGCGCACACTGGCACACACATGCTGGCTTCCTCTATGCCACAGAGATGACGGCTGCAAGGAGCTCTTTGCCTTGTTTTTCCTGTACTGTGACCTTAAGGGGTCAGCAAATTTTTGGCCTCGTGGCCTGTTTTTGCATACCCCCAGCTCTGCACATGGCAAGCCAAGAATGGTTTTAAAATTTTTAAAAGTCGAAAGACAGCAAACAAAGAAGGCTATGAAACAGGACCCCCTGTGTGGGCTGCAAAGCCTAAAATATTTACTATCTGGCCCTTCACAGAAAAAAAAAAAAATGATCTGTCTCCTGAGAAAGAAGAGACAGTTTCTCATCCCTTCCACCAATGCCAGCAGAAATGGCCCCAAGAGACATTTGCATTCCTGATGCCTTCACTGTGGCAGGAGAGATCAGGAGACTCTGATTGACCAGGCTGGAGTGATATGACCCCTGGTACCTGGAGGCAAGACAGGAGTTCTTCCAGGAAAAAGCAGGCTGTGGTTCCCAAAGGAAATGGGGAGAGCTGGGCAAGTCAATCCAATGGAAAACCCAGACACAGATGACACTCTTAAGAGAGGGCTATTTCCAAAGGTGTGGACAGAGACAAGGGATGGGGAGAGTGCTGGGACGAGCACCAGGGGAAACTTAGGCCTGAAGGGGCAGGGAGGGAATAGCTAGTTAAATCTGCGGGAGCTGGGACCTCGAGATCCATCACAGGGCTGGAGAGAGTGGAGAACACAGCAAAGGCCAAACTGCTGCTTGGCAGGAGGAAGTTCACATGGTCCCACCCAGTCTCCAGCCTCCCACCCACGCCTCCCACTGGCCACCCAACCAGAAGCCAGTGGCGCATCCTAGAGGCCAGCCCCCCAGGCATGGAGCAGCTGGAGATGTGCCTGGAGCGGTCAGGAGAGCAAAGGGAGATGGTACACGCAGGACACAGAGAGAGCAAGTCTGTTCTCTGGCTCAGTAGAGGTAGGGCTGGCCTCTTGGGTTTATGGACAGTCAGGGGGCCTGAGCTGAGACCCCATGCTTGGTCCTATGCTCTGCTGTCACCGTCTCGAAATTCTTAATCACTTTTGAACACAGGGCCCCACGTTTCTATTATTGACTTGGCCCCACAAACTACATAGCCAGGCCTCACTCTTATGACCGCATGATGGCAACAAGTCTTTCTATCTATTCCTCTATTCAGTTTCCTGATCTCTAAAGTGATCTGGATGCATTTTCCTCTCAGGGTTGAAGAGCAAGTGAAGTTTGTACATGAAGTGTCCTCTCTCGAGAGTGAGCCACCAGCGGGGACAAGACTCTCTCCCACAAGGGTTCTTCCTCCACTTTCCTCAGACATGGACCCTTACAGGTCTGGGCTGCCAGCTCAGGGAAGGAGAGTGGGCTGCCTACATGGCAATCCACCCAGAAAGAATCCTGTCTTATCCCAGAGCTGATCAGGAGGGTAGAAGTGACAGAGGAAGGAGGGACTAACTGGTTGTCTGGCTTCTAGTCCTTCAGAGCCCATTAGAAATGAACTTAACAAAGAGTTCCTGTTGAGGCTCAGTGACAATGAACCCGACTAGTATCCGTGAACATGCGGGTTCGATCCCCGGCCTTGCTCAGTGGGTTAAGGATCTGGCATTGCCGTGAGCTGTGATGTAGGTCGCAGACATGGCTTAGATCTGACGTTGCTGTGGCTCTGGTGTGGGCTGGCAGCTACAGCTCTGAGTTGACCCCTAGCCTGGGAACCTCCATATGCTGCTGGTGCAGTTCTTAAAAAAAAAAAAAAAAAAAAAAAAAAAATATATATATATATATATATATATATATATATATTCTTCAAATAAGAACTGGGCTCTCAACGGTCAATGTTTTGTGAGTCTCATTAAGGTGAAATAATCCTGTTCTTACTGACTAGCCTGCATATGTACCTAAAGGCTTTTTCCAGTTCTCCTCCAAATATTTTTTTTTAATGCAAAATTGTCTTATACCCCACAGCAAGCTTTAATCTGGTGAGGACAGACTGTCTCTCCTGGCAACACCGTGGATAGTAGATGAATGGGGGTCAGCTGGGTGGTTTGAAGAGAAGCCTTGGTAATCTGCTAAACAAAGCCGGGAATTTTCTGAAGAATGTTTAGCAAAGATACTACAGTTTGAAGTGAATAGGAAGGGTTTTGTTCGCAAGCTCTGCCTCGCTGTTGGATTCGAAGAGTGTTCAGTCCCAGAAAAGAACATCAATGTCTTACTTGGAAATTAAACACACACACACCACAAAAGGCTTCTTTTCTGCCCACATTGAGCTTTGCTTAACTGTAGGAAAGTTCGTCATGCCTGAAAATATGTATCTTTGCCTTTGATCCAAAGCAAATGCTCTGGAAGAAAAAAAGATACCATACCTTTTGTCTTTGGGAAAATGAATTGTCAAGGATTTTCCTTCAGAAAAATCAACAAAAGACCCAAATGATTCTGCAGAGTGAGATCTCGGATTTCGGACTGCGAATTGAGGCTGGGGGTTCTGGGTCCCATTAGTTCTCACTGTATCTCTAGCTGATGGCCCTGAGCTCAGGGAGGTGCTTAAGCTCTTAGTGCCTCTATTCCTTCATTTGAAAACCAGGGATAATAGCTGCTGCCTACTTAACCTCAAAGGCATATGTGAGGATTAGCCAATTAAAGTTTGCCAAATGCTTGGAAACCAATGGAGTGAAAAATCTGTGTGAACACAAAGTATTATTATCGCTGCCCCCCAACTTCCTTTCTCTCTCTCTTTCCGAGCACTGCTGTCCTAGGAGACTCAGTGAATATTTACTTGTGCTTGCTTCCGATTACTATCATGTAAAGAGGCTTTTTCCTAATAGTGAATGCTTTGTTTGAAACTGGTCCTTTCTTTACCATTTAGGGGAATTTTCCAAACCAAAGCGTTCATCCTAAACTGATGGCCAGTGGGTCATAGTTAGCGAGGTTTCTTACAGGTTTATCTTTAGAATCCTGTAGAGAGGTACAAACAACCATTTTAAGGTAAAATAGTAAGTATAATTTGGAAAAATATGCCCATTAGTGATGCAAAGCTAGTGAAGTGTAAAAATAAAGTCCATTTAGAGCCCTTGTTACAATCCTTACAGTAATTCTCCTTTTAAGCGAAACAATAATAATACTCTATATTTACAAACACTGCCCCTCTGGTTCTTACAATCACCTGTAAAATGAGCATATTACAATTTGTTCATATTATACTCATTTTACAGTTGAAAAAAAAAAATCGGAATGCAGAAATGTTAAGTGGTTTTTCCCAAAATAATTTAGCTAATGAGTGACAAAGCCAGGACTAGACTCTAAATTTCTGTATTTTCTGGTTCCAAGTGTGGTAGCTTTTCTCTTGCTTCTCTCTGTTGACTATGGCCCAAATTATATTCAACATCCAAACCTTGTTGCTTTGGTACTCTGATCTGTTCCCTCTCCCCACTCCACTCCCACCCCTGCATCATCAAACATCTCAGCTCTGACACTCTCTACCTGGAGACAGCATCAGATCCCAAAAAGTGGTCCTACAAGGCTGCCTTTCCCCCCACCTCAGAGGACAATCAAAAGTCCAGATTGTTACCCGTGCTGTTGCTTGGAGGTTCCAATGACCCCTGTCCTCGGGTTCAACTAATTTGCTAAAGCAGCTCACAGAGAAACATTTCACTTACAGAACTGCTGATTTATTATAAAAACGATGTAACTCTGGAATAGCCCAATGGAAAACAGGCATAGGGCAAAGTATGGGGAAGGAGCAAGGCCCTTCCATGCTTCTTCAAGGGTGTCAGTCTCCCCAAATCTCCAAGTTTTCACCAACCTGGCAGCTCTCCAAATCTGTCCTTCTGGATTTTTATGGAGGCTTTATTACATAAGCATGGTTGATTAAATCATTGACCACTGGTGACTGAACTCAATCTCCAGCCCGCTCCCCTCCCTGGGCTGGAGGATGGGACTGAAAGTTCCAACCCTCCAATCACCAGGCTGTTTCCCTTGGCAACCAGCCCCCATCCTTTAGTTACCTAGGGGCTTTCCAAAAGTCACCTCATTAATGTAACAAAAGACAGCTTTATTGCTTTTATTACTTAGGAAATTCCAACGGTTCTAGGAGCTCTATGCCAGGTATGGTGGATGAAAATCAAATATATATTTCTTATTATAAATTACAATCTCACAGGTAGTCTTTCCTTTACTTCACAGACTCTTTGGAGGTGTGCAATACACCCTAATCTGGTGCGAGAACCGGAATAGAATGTTGTTTCCGAGAGCACTTCCTGTGTGCTAAGGGATCACGTAAGGAAAAATGCACAAAATTACCTAAGGAAAGCTGGGAAGTCAGGACCCAGAATTCTTACTGGAACAGCATACGTCTCTCAGTATCTCACTCTAGTGACACCAGTGTCATTGCTCTACTACATCTACAGTTGGGTAAGCAGTCAGTCTGTCAGGAATACTTGGTAGGTCCTAATGCAGAGATGGAAAACCAGCATCATGATTAAAAAACAAAATTCAATAAAGTAAGTTTTCCAATTTTACTGGCTTTACTCAATTATTCATAAATGCGGCAGCATCCATTCTAGCAGATTGAAAGGAGCTCCGAGGAGCTGTGCAAAATGAAAGACTTTCATAAGCAGAAGAGGGAAATACAAGGAAGTCACACTGGGCAAAAAAACAGGTTGGTTACTGCAAAGTTACTTTCCTTCAGGGGATGGCAAGATTCTAGCTGGCAGATAACCTAATGCTGACCAGGTGACTCCTGATGGACTGGTTTAAGATTCCATTTCTGGGAGAGCTGTTATAATTAAACCGTCTTGCTTTGGTGGCATGGAACTTAACATAAGCTACTCCATTTTGGGCCTGTTGTCTTGTTTTTAACATCAAATGGATGTTGTAGAATACCAGTCAGATCCTTCTTTCAGGACCAACACTGTCATTCCCCCATGTTCTGGGAGCTCTCAGTCAAGCTCCTCTCTAAGAACGGGCAACAGCCAAAGAGAGCTGCACGCACCACCATCACCATCCCTTCCCTGTGGCAGAATATTTGACCTGGGGGAATCAGGTGTGGTTTATGAGGGTCAAACACCCCTGCCTCAGGGCACAACAACTCTGAAGGACCATCTGATGGTCCAGAACTTTTCCTAAGATGGGTTGAGGCATTTGCTGTAATTGCATGACAGTTCAATTTCTCCCTAGACAGTTCAATTTCCCCCATCACCTCTTACAGTTATTGTTCCTGAGAGAACTCCCTCAGCAAACCTCCTGCACACAATTCTAAGGATTTCAGAATCTATTTCCCAGGGAACCTGACCTGCCACATAGTACCAGAAGGGGCCCAAGAAAACAGACTTCAGCCAGCTGGCAATCCTGACTCCATCATTTGTGGGAGATGAAGCATTAATAGCCCTTGGCATGCACTTGCAGTACAGTCATTAAAATTTTTACCAGTGGTGAACTAGGATGGCGTACTGGTGGGAGGAAATTGTACTAGCAAGTATCATATATCTGGCATGGGGGAGTTTTGCAGTAAATGGTCATCGCAAGGACTTTGGAACTGAATGGCTATTGCCAGGAGCCTCTATGCATTTGAAAATGTCAATAAAAGGCTGAAGGCAACTACCCATCATTATAAGCAAAACATAGAAGCCACACGGGAGCCTCCTTGGCAGTATTTAAAGGGACTCTCATCTCCTGCAGCAGAAAGGCAGAAAAATCTGAGGATCAGGGCCAAGATTTAAGTATAAAGATAGCAGAGCTCCATGGAGGTTGAAATTTCACCTGGACAGTTCTACACTAAGATCATGGTCCTGACTGGGAAGGAGTGGGACCCTGAGAGTTAAGATGAGGAATCTAAATCTTCATGTTCTGCTAGACTCTTTGGGCCAAAAAAAAGACCAATGCCTTCTTGTTAAAGGCTAGTTCTTTCTCCTTACATGAAATGAGGCAGAGCCTCCGACCTTGTAAGGCAATATGCTTCTTGCATAATCTACAGCCATCCCCTTGTAATAATCATCAGAAGAATAACTTAGGGTCCAGTCACAAAATAACCCAGCCAGGGAAGTACAGGGATTGCAAAGCAAGAAAAACGATTATACACCTACAGAGTTGAAAGATGTAGACAACAATTACTGCCAAGAGCCAGCAAAACATAATGGGACTGGATTCTTGGAGGTATTGGATTAAAGGAGAAAGAATATAATGCTGGATAAGGGATAGTTTACATATACTGGAGCACTAACCCTTGATACAGGATATAAGATCATGGCAAAAGCCTTGGGAGACATGTCAACATTATGTGGCAAATGATGGAGGAAGGGATTGAAAGCCCAAAAAAGTGGGCATATTGAAGTGGCTACGTTACATAATGTCAGAAGACCTGTTAGCTTATTATTTTCTGTGAGAAAGTTCAGAGGACATTGCATTTGCCAAAGAAAATGAGATGTGCTGGGGACACAAGCATTGTTAAGAATCTCAATGGTGGTTGACCTCTACAGAATAGGACTGATTTTGGAGGATGCGGTTGCAAAATTGGCTCTCAAATAGCCCAATGCTGATAGACTCCTGAAAAAATAGAGGCCAGGTGATGGCACTTAACTATCCAAAGCAAAGTGAGCTCAATTATTATAAAGAGTGGCCAGGTTGGAGGGTGAGGAGTGGCATGCTTCACACAGTGCTGTGGACATAGTTAATGGAATGCAGCATTTTCAGGGTCAAAACTGAACAGGTCACAAGGTTATTTCTCAGTCTGTGTAACAAAAAGAAACAAAAGTTAAGGGCTACTGCTACAATAAAATGTCAGAATCCCTTGCTGAGTTTCTGGACCAGATTTCAGATTTCAGATTTCAACCCAAAGACCAATGACTGAAAGCCAGGCTGGGTTTCACGAGCAAAGGACATTGCAAGATCATAGCAAGTACAATCATAATGGTTTTCCCAGGCCTTCTCTAGAGGGATCTACAATCATCTACTTGAGGAACTATGCACTGGGGAGAGGAAAATACTCAAACATTCAAGAACTGTGTGTTGACATTGGTACCTGGCTCAAAGTAAGTCAACTAAATGTATCACCCAACTAGTAATTACTTCTCCAGTCTCTGAGTGTATAATGGGAATTTGGGGTTGGCAGAATCTTTATGTTGGTTCATTAGCCTGTGAGGTAAGAATTCTCATAATGGGAAAAGCTAAGTAGAAGCCTCTGATACTGTCCCTCCCATCATGGACAAGATATTAAATCAAAACCAACATTGCATGCTTGGGGAATAGATTAGTGTCAGGCTTCAAGACCTACAGGATGTAGAGTTGGCAGTTACTACATTTAATTCACCAGCCTGGCACCTGCAGAAGCCAGATGGACCCTGTGGTATGAGAGTGGGTGACCACAAACTCAACCAAGTAGTAGCCCCAATTGTAGCTGTGGTACCAAAACTGCTATCTTTGTAGAATTGATTAGCGTGGTTGTCTAATATACTGTATGCAATCATTGATCTGCATTCAGAATAAACAACAATATAGACTGGTGATCTTACCCAGGGCCACGTTAACTCCTTCCTTATCCTATTATAGTGACCTGGCTGGGCATTGCAGAGAACCACACATTTCTTCTCTTTATTGGTGACATTGCTCAGGTCAGATAAGCAGGAAGTGCCAAGTATTTGGGGGACCTTGGTAAGACACATGAACTCCAAAAAGTGGAAGATACCTCTAAAGAAGATTCAGGGACTTCCGTATCAATGAAGTTTTCTGGATTCCGGTGGTTTGGGGCATGGCAGGACAGCTCCTTCAAGGTAAAGAACAAAGTATCATAAATGGCCCCTTCCACCACTACTGAGGAAGCACACCTGGTAGTCCTCTTTAGGTTCTGAATGTAGCCTATTACACATCTGTTAATAATGCTCCATCCAAATGTTCATTGTTATGTTCAAAACTTAATTATTTATAAATTATTTATAAAAATAATAATTATTTTATTCATGGTTTTGTGGGGCAGGAACCCAGAAATTTCTCAGCTGGTTGGATCTGACTCAGCTCTCATGTACTGCATTCTAACAGTGGCTGAAATTAGAATAACTGAGGGGGTAGGAGGGAGCAGAAAGAAGAAAGCTGGATTAGCTGGGACCCAGCAATACATTCTCTCTCTCTCTCTCTCTCCTCTCTCTCCTCTCTCTCTTTCTCTCTCCCCCTCAGGATCTTTCCAGAGTCTCTCCACGTGGACTAGGGGGAGTTGGGCTTCCTTTCAGCATGGTGAGTGGTGCCAAAAGCAGTCTCCAAAAACCAAATAAAAGTTGCATGTTCTGGGAGTTCCTTTTGTGGCTCAACGGTTAACCATACTGACTAGGATCTATAAGGATTCAGGTTCTATCCCTGGCCTTGCTCAGTGGATTAAGGATCCGGCGCTGCCATGAGCTGTGGTGTAGGTCGCAGACGCAGCTTGGATCCTGAGTTGCTGTGGCTGTGGTGTAGGCTGGCAGCTGCACCTCCCATTCGACCCTTAGCCTGGGAACTTCCATATGCCGCAAATGCGACCCTAAAGAGCAAAAAAAAAAAAAAAAAAAAAAAAAAAAGGTTGCATGTTCTTTTCTAAACCAGTGTCAAAAATCATGCAACATTACTTCTGCTATTCTTTTTGACTGGAGTTGTCAGAAGTTCCCACTGATCTGGCTTTGCTGTGGCTGTAGCTATGGCTGGCTGCTATAGCTCCAATTCGCCCCCTAGCCTGGGAAACTCCATGTGCTGCAAGTGCAGCCCTAAAAAGACAAAAGACAAAAAAAAAAAAGTTCCCACTCAGATTCAAGGGCAAGGAACATAGACACCACCTCTTGATAGAAGCAGTGTCAAAAGATTGGGTGCACGTGTTTTTATTTATTATTTATTTACTTTTTTGTCCACCCCAAGGCATATGGAGTTCCTGGGTCAGCAGTCAAATCTGTGCCACCGTTGCAACCTATGCAGCAACACAGATCCTTAACCCACTGTGTAGCTGGGATTTGAACCTGCCTCTCAGTGCTGCAGAGATGCTGCCGATCCCATTGTGCCAGAGTGGGAACTTGAAGGGGGGGACCATGTTTTAAAAATTCCATAGTGTGATAAACTAAAATCAGCACCAGTTTTAGAAAAGTCTGGGCTTGTATATTGACTCCACCACTTTCTCCTTGCCTGCCTATGAACTATAATACAAGCCATCCTCTCAGGATTTTGCTTTCTCTTTTGGTTTTAGTTTGCTCAGTAGCAACATGGAAGATAACAATGCTTTTTAGTCAAAATCCTTTGGACGCAAGGAACAAAGACTCACTCATATCACTAAAGGTTGCCAGGAAAAAACAAATAAGAGTAGGAACAGCAGCTGCTCTGGAACTGGGAGTGAATCCTAATAACCTCAGTGGCAGGAGGTCATGGAGTCCCACTCCAGCGCTCTTGTATTTATCTCACTCTTTCTTTTGGTTTCTCCCTTCTATTCCCTGCTCTCCTCTGCCATGGCTAAGTTCTTTCCACATCACTTCTACTGACCCACCGTTTTCACTCTCTTAGAACTTAAGCAGGGAGTTCCCATCATGGCTCAGTGGAAATGAATCTGACTAGCATCATGAGGACGCAGGTTCAATCCCTGGCCTTGCTCAGTGGGTTAAGGATCCGACCTCGCCGTGAGCTGCGGTATAGGTTGCAGACGCAGCTTGGATCTGGCATTGCTGTGGCTGTGGCACAGGCCAATGGCTATAGCTCCGATTTGACTTCTAGCATAGGAACCTCCATATACTGTGGGTGTGGCCCTAAAAAGACAAAAAAAGAAGAAGAAGAACTTAAGCATCATACCCTCTACACCTTCTCTCATCTTTCACCTCTGTCTTATTCTTTAGAAACTCCAGGGTTCAGATTTTCTCGAAAGGGATAATTTGTTTGTGTTAAAGTGGGTCTGTGTTTGGGTAACATCCTTTTCTTGTTTGCTGAGCCACCAATTGTAGAAAGAAAACCTCAGCTCTGAGCAATTCAAGCTAGAAGGAAATTGTGGCCATGATTTACATGGCTGTATATTCATCAAACAGAGCCAAATGTGGATGTCCATCTCCAAAGAATTGTTTTGTGACTCAGTTAAAATAAGAAAAATAAAAGGTATTATAAAAATAGTTATCTAAGACGTAATATTGTTTTGAACATGCATTCAAATGTATCCACAGATTCATTTAGGAATCAATACGTCAAGTTAATATCATTGCTAATTAATCTAGCAATCCTATTTGCAGATTAATGTTTTGTTTCCATGAACGACTATTGCAACTGTACTTCCCTAACATTTTAGCCCCATGAAAGCTATGTCAGAACCTCCAAGAACTGAAACTGACTCAAGTCTCAAGCAATTACGTATTCAAACAAATGGCATGCTAATATATTGACCTTAGCATTATATTTTCTTGGATTTTCTTATGGGGGGGGACTCAGAAATTATTCTTTGTTCCACAATAAAGTCTGGAAAATGCATCTGTTTCTAACTGCATGTGGGTATCTCCTCAAATCTGTATTGGAAAATTACACCGTGAAATGTTTAGTAGGCTTTTATTTCTCACTCATTTTGTCTCTCATTTCTTAATCAATTCCTCTTTTCTCAATACAGACCACACTGCCATTGAGCTATCAAATAATAATTTTTTTAGAACTCAAAATGAATAGAAAAACCTCACCAAACAAATAAACAAGGTTTAAGCTTCAGGAACATTTGTACCTGTACCTTTATGTAACAGCATCCATCCCTCTGTGCACGGTGGGCTGAATTCAGATAGGCACAATGATATGATATAATATGATATGATATGATATGGTGATTGCAATTTTCTAGTTTAAGAATTTTTTTTTAATCTAAAATGAATTTCCTTTCCCCTGTCTTCAGGAAAGGCTACAAATACCAACTCGAATAAGAGAGAGATTTAATTTCCCTTTTGGTCTATGACACAACACAATTATCTGTGGATGCTTGAAGAAGATTCATAAAGTGGAATGCTCTTAGTTCACACCAGATAAAGTCCCCATGAAATGATGCCATGGTTGGCGTCATCTGCTGACATTCATGCATGATTCAGCACCTCTAGACAATTTGGAGGAAATCTGCTTTTCTATTACAAGCCAGACTGTCTTTTTGCTAGAAACTGAAAGGATCAAAATTCCCAGATTTTAAGGCTGGCTACATCCTCTGCTACCCAGCACCCAGAAGCAATCCAGAGACTCTTTCCGGTGTTTCTCTGTTTGCTGCTCAGTGCATCATAGACAGGAGGCATCCAGGTGACTGACAGATTTCTCGCTTGTCCTCTGGCTGCTTTTGCATCTGTTGATACAGCCTCTGCGTTTGTATGTGTGATGAGGCTGAGACTTTCTGGGTCAACCACCCACAGATTGTATCAAAAATAATCAATCTTATTTGACTGTCTTAACATTGTGGCTATTTCAGTTGTTAAGGCAACCAGATCTGATGAAGTGTTCACTCATCAATTTGATGTTCAGCAATTGTCTGTCATGGTTCTGAAGTTGGAGGGGGAAAAAAAAAACCAAAAATCAGCTGTCAAAACAGTCAATCATGAATTTCTCCTTCACATCAGAGACCGTGTCTCCTTTCCCTTTTTTCCCCTCCTTCTCGTCCTCTCCTGAGAGCCATTCCCCCCAATTCTTTCTTCCAGTAGTGTTGATGAACAGTAGAGAAAGGAAATATTTTAGGACCACAAAGGCTTGCATTTTCCTAAAAGGTTTCCCTTTACTTTGTTTTGATGTTTTGTTTTGTTTTGTTTTCTAAATTATCGTAAAAGGTTGGCTACATTGAATGTATGGAGAATGTTACTCCTAATGGAGAGTTTCAGCAGAAATGTCCTTTGCTTTCTCTTTCAAGACAAATTTCCCTTTTTGGAGAGCATGGTTCCAAAGCCAGCTTCAGGCGGCTGGCTTGCACAGTCCCTTCCTGTCCCCTGAGCCTGCTCCAACCTCCTTGGAACAGAAGAGCTCCGAGTCTGGCCCTGGTGTGGGATGTGGCTGGCTTTCCAAGTTGGAAAATGTGTTAGTAATTACTTTTTACTGCTGTCTCCATTTGAATTTCCAGACTTCTCCCTCCCTCTCCCAGCCTGTTTCTCCACCCAGCTTCCTACCTCATTCTGGCTGCTAATTTAACCCTGGCTCCTTTCCTCCAGAAACATTTGACCTTGTGCAAGAACTTGGCATCAATTTCTCTCCTCCTACTTCCCCAGAAGGGAAGTGCCAGGCAAGGGTAATTAGCATGAGCAGGCAGCCCTGCCAGACGGCCTGCCTCTTGTCCCCTGGGCTCCGCCTGGTACAACAGCAGCGCCCTTTCTCCTGGCAAAAGGGCAGTGGCCACTAGTTGCCAGTTGCCAGGAGACCTTTTCCAACATTTGGCTTCAAGATGGTGTTACCAGGGATGTGAACTAAGCCCAATTAGCTCGTTTAGTGAGGTAAACTATAATAGGGGAGAAAAGGCAGAAGGGCTGAAATTCCTTAGTTCACTTATCCCTGCTTTATTATTTTAAATTTTTTATTAAAGTGTAGTTGATTTACAATGTTCCTTCAATTTCTGCTGTACAACAAAGTGACCCAGCATACATATATATACATATTCTTTTTTTTAACGCTATCCTCCATCATGTTATATCCCAAGAGATGGGACATAGTTCCCATTGCTTATCCATTCTAAATGTGCATCTGCCAGCCCCAAACTCCCCATCCATCCCACTCCTTCCCCTCCCCACTCCCGCCCCGCAAACCACAAGTCTGTTCTCCAGGCCCGTGATCTGTTTCTGTTTTGTAGATAGGATCATTTGTGCCATATTTTAGACTCCACATATAAGTGATATATGGTGTTTGTCTTTCTCTTTCTGACTTACTTCACCTAGTATGAGAATCTCTAGTTGCATCCACATTGCTGCAAATGGCATTATTTTGTACTACCCAGACCATAAAAAAAAAAAAGCACATATCCCTGCTTTAGATTTGAAATGACTCTATTGGTTTTTCTTATCAAGAAAGGTTATTCTATGTCAATTGATAATCTGGAAAGGGTTATAAAGAAACTAAGTGTTGTTTTACCTGCTTAAGAGAACAAACTTTGCAATCACTTAAGAAATGCCCATTTCTCCTTTCTGTTGATAAGCTGATTACATACCACTTTCATCTCCCTATTAATTAAGTCCCCAAGGGAGATTATGGGGTATATTTTTTAACTAAAATTCTAGCATGTATGTATTTGAAAATAATGCCACTTCAGTTTTTTTAATAGTCCACACAATTCCATATTTTCATTAATTCAATCTCACCTTCCTTTATTACTCACTGAGTGTGTTTCATGTTACGTTTGTGAATGTGTGTTCTTGAAGTTTACAGAATAGAATTATCTTTTGTGTTGGAGTTCTCGTCAGGGTGCAGAGAAAATGAACACGACTAGGAACCATGGGGTCGCAGATTGGATCCCCGGCCTTGTTCAGTGGGTTAAGGACCCAGCATTACCCTGAGCTGTGGCATAAGTCACAGACGCAGTTCAGATCTGAAGTTGCTGTGGGTGTGGCATAGGCCAGCAGCTACAGCTCCAATTAGACCCCTAGCCTGGGAACCTCCATATGCTGAGCGCACGGCCCTAAAAAAATAAAATAAAATAAAATAAAAAGCAATCTTTGTAAAATGCCTCAGGTTATAAGGATTCAGTAGCAAGCTAGAAATTGGTTGAATAGAGATGGAATAGAAATTACAGATAGGAACATGGACTCTACTCATTACTGTATACATTTTGTACCACTCAGACCATGAAGTACAAAATACATAGTACAAAGATACACGTATATAAATACTATGTATACCTATAATATACTTATGTACAAAATGCACAGTATGAAATTGTGGATAAGCCATCCCATCCCTCTATTTATTGGGCAGGAGGAAGTAGCAACTGTATGATTCCAGTTGACAGGCCTCTGTGTATTGGAGATGCACATCCAGAGACGGGTTCCTTAGTATAGTTCCCACCTCTCAGATAAGTGAAAACTGAGACTGTTTACTAATAGCGTTCTTTCCCCTGACCCCTGTTGAAGGACTGGCTCCTTAATTAAACACGGGTTTCCAGTAATGAAGCACACATGAACGTCTAAAAAAGAGTGGATGTGAGAACAAGAACATGTGCTCTGGAGCTGACGCCCTGATTTTAACTGTGGGGCTGTCAAAGTATGATTTTTAATATGGGAAAAACTTGACTCTCGTGCAAATAGGCAAACAGCATGGGTGTCAAAATTTATTTAACCGATGTAATACTGGTTCAAGAATTGGAGAGACTATGATAGATAGATGATAGATAGATGATAGACAGACAGATAGATAGATAGATGATAGATATAAAAAATAGATGATAGATAGATAGACAGATAGATAGATGATAGATGATAGGAGACAGATGATAGCTAATGACTCTCTGAAATTATATTTTCTACTGAATAAAAATCATTTGCATTTTTATCAGACAAAAATCTACAAGTTAATGTATAGTTTCATAGAATTTAGTGCCAATAAATAGTAAATAGTAAGTCAAACAAAAGTACATTCTGTCAGAGAATTAACAATCTGTGGGCTCTGGTTAGATAAAGCTCCAGTATAATGTTAAGAGGACATACTAATTTATTTTCGCCTTATTTACATGTTTGGGATAAGTTTTCTTAACACCGATTAGGGTAAATTACCTCAAATCTCTCTTAACCCCACTGCCTTTATTTAAAAAGTGGGAATAACAATATTTACGTTATAGGATTGCTGTAGGACTTAAATGAAACTGCATATCTGAAGTACCTCCCACAACACCTCAAAAAATGGTAATTCTCGTCTCTGTGTGTATTCCTTTTATTCCATATTATCTGACATTTTGCCAGTCAGATCTCTTGCAATTGGCACTTCCACATATTATCAAAATAGTGGTAACTGATGGCTAAGATGACGTTCCTGCAACTCTTAACAGCCTCTGAATCATTACAGATTAAAATCGTGTGTTCAGCATAGAATTACTGTGAAGTGTAACTTATTATGTTTTACTTTTAAGAGTCATTATCCATGGAACTTGACTCAGTTAAAACTTGACTCCAGTTAACCATAACTATATTTTCCAGATCATTAAGCATAAAAGAAAAATCTACCAAGTGTTTTTACTTGGAACAACAGCTTGTGTTCAAAAGTGCCTATGTTAAGTGGTGGATTTGAACAAATGCCTTCTAATTTTTTTATATTTTTTTATTAAACTATAGTTGATTTACAATGTTCCTTCAGTTTCTGCTGTACAGAAAAGGGGCTCAGCCATACATCCATATATATATATTTTTTTTTTTCATACTATCTCCCATCATGTTCTAACCCAAGAGACTGGACAGAGTTCCCTACTGCTATACAGTAGGACCCCATTACTTATCTGTTTTATTTTTTAAGATTTTTATTATTTCTTTTTTTTGCCTTTTTGCCTTATCTGGGGCCGCACCCGCCGCATATGGAGGTTCCCAGGCTAGGGGTCTAACAGGAGCTGTAGCTGCCGGCCTTCGCCACAGCCACAGCAACACGGGATCCAAGCCGCGTCTGCAAACTACACCACAGCTCATGGCAACGCCGGATCCTTAACCCACTGAGCAAGGCCAGGGATCGAACCCGCAACCTCATCGTTCTTAGTTGGATTCGTTAACCACTGAGCCACGAAGGGAACTCCAGATTTTTATTATTTCTTATTACAGTTGGTTTACAATGTTCTGTCAATTTCTTCTGTAGAGCAGAGTGACCCAGTCATGCATATATATATACATTTTTTCCTCACATTATCCTCCACTATGTTCCATCACAAGTAACTAGGTACAGTTCCCCATACTATACAGCAGGATCTCATTGCTTATCTACTCCAAATGCAATAGTTTGCATCTACTAACCCAGAAGTCCCCATCCATCCCCGTCTCTCCCCGCTCCTCCCTGGCAAAAACAAGTCTGCTCTCCACGTCCTCTCTAAATTTTCTTCCAACTCTTAAGATGTATAGTAAGTAGCAAAAGATACCTAAGGTAAAATAATATGCACAAAGGAGAAAGTTTATAGTTCTCAGGGGAAAAAAAATACAGTTGTATGCTTAAAATAGTGACTGTGGAGATAGCATTTTTATTTCTTTAAAAATATGCAATTATAGACATTTTCAAATATATAGAAAATAAAACTTTTAGGTACCCAACTTAAGAGTTAACATATCTTAATATATACCCGTGTCTTCCTGAGACTGAAAAAAAATGTAAGATATAGCTAAATTTCCCTTCTCATCCTCCACTCTCTCCCTTTCCCCACCTCCCATCCCCCAAGGAAACTGTTATCCTGAAGTTGATCTATACCCTTAATGCAATGTTGTGCCCCCAAAGCACCAGACAGCATTTTTTTTTTTTGCTCAGCAATTTATTGCTCTTGACTTTAAAATATGTTTCCAAGACACAAGTGACCTCCTAGTCATCCTTTGAAGACAGCTCAGGTTGTCATATCTTCACATCCTCCACCTTGCCCCCCACATTTGAGGCCAAGGTCCTCCCTAGATGCTTTCATAAAAGTCTGCATATATTTCTTACAGTATTTCTCACAGTATGCTCCAACAGTCTATTCAAATGAGTTACTCTACTATACTATACACTCTTGGAGAAGAAGGGCTCTATCTTTTTTGTCTCTGCAATTCTAACACAGTGCTAGCAACCATATCCTTTTCTACTCTTTTTATTGCATGACTTAGGCTTACCTTTCCATTATGGATTGCTGTTATATTCTTTATCCTCTTTTTTTAATTTTATTTTATTGAGGTATGGTTGATTTACAGTGTTGTGTTAATTTGTGCTGTACTGCACAGCAATCAGAGAAGAAAAAGAAATAAAAGGGATCCATATTGAAAAGGAAGAAGTCAAACTATCACTTTTTGCAGATGACATGATACTATACCTAGAGAATCCTAAAGACTCTACCAGAAAACTGTCAGAGCTCATCAATGAATTTGGCAAAGTTGCAGGATATAAAATTAATACACAGAAGAAATCAACTGCATTTCTATATACTAACAATGAAAGATCAGAAAGAGAAATTAGGGAAGCAATCCCATTTACCATCACATCAAAAAGAATCAAATACTTAGGAATAAACCTTCCTAAAGAGACAAAAGACCTGTACTCTGAAAATTATAGGGCGCTGATTAAAGAAATCAAGGATGACTTGAACAGGTGGAAAGACATACCATGCTCTTGGACTGGAAGAGTCAATATTATCAAAATGACTATACTACCCAAGGCAATCTACACAATCAATGCAATTTCTATCAAATTACGGAGGACCTTTTCAACAGAACTAGAACAAAATATTTTAAAGTTTCTTTGGAAGCACAAAAGACCCAGAATAGCCAAAGACATCCTGAAAAAGAAAAATGAAGATGGAGGAATCAGGCTCCCTGACTTCAGGCTCTACTACAAAGCTACAGTCATCAAAACCGTATGGTACTGGCACAAAGACAGAAATAGAGATCAGTGGAACAGGATAGAAAGCCCAGAATTAAATCCACGCATCTGACAAGGGATTAATCTCCAAAATTTACAAACAGCTCCTGCAGCTCAACACCAAAGAAACAAACAACCCCTCCAAAAAGTGGGCAGAGGATCTAGGCAGACAATTCTCCAAAGAAGACATGCAGATGGCAAATAAACACATGAAAAGATGTTCAACATCGCTCCTCATTAGAGAAATGCAAATCAAAACCACTATGAGGTACCACCTTACACCAGCCAGAATGGCCATCATCAAAAAATCTACAAACGACAAGTGCTGGAGAGGGTGTGGAGAAAAAGGATCCCTATTACACTGTTGGTGGGAATGCAAATTGGTGCAGCCACTGTGGAAAACAGTATGGACATTCCTCACAAAACTCAAAATAGAATTACCATTTGATCTAGCAATCCCACTCCTGGGCATCTATCCAGAGAAATCCACGACTTGAAAAGACACCTGTACTGCAGTGTTCATTGCAGCACTCTATGCAATAGCCAGGTCATGGAAACAACCTAAATGCCCATCCACAGAAGAGTGGATAGGGAAGATATGGTACATACACACAATGGAATGTTACTCAGCCATTAAAAGGAACGAATTGCCAACATTTATAGCAACATGGATGGACTTAGAAATTATCATGCGAAGTGAAACCAGTCAGACAATGAGACAGCAACACCCAATGCTATCGCTTACATGTGGAAACTAAAAAGACACAATGAACCTCTTTGCAGAACAGACAATGACTCACAGACTTTGGAAAACCTTGGTTTTTCAAATAAGACAATCTGGGGGGTGGGGGATGCACCGTGGGTTTGGGATACAAAATCTGTAAAATTGACTTGTGATGATTTATGTACACCTATAATTGAAATAAAATCCATTAAGGAAAAAAAAATTTGTGCTGTACTGCAAAGTGATTCCATTACACGTCTATATACACTCTTTTTAAAAATATTCTTGGAGTTCCCGTCGTGGCTCAGTGGTTAACGAATCCGACTAGGAATGGGTTTCGATCCCTGGCCTCGCTCAGTGGGTTAAGGATCCGGTGTTGCCATGAGCTGTGGTGTAGGTCGCAGACGCAGCTCAGGTCCTGCGTTGCTGTTTCTCTGGCCTAGGCCGGCAGCAACAGCTCCAATTAGACCCCTAGCCTGGGGACCTCCATATGTTGCAGGTGCAGCCCTAAAAGATCGAAAAAAAAAAAGGAAAAATATTCTTTTCCATTATGATTTATCACGACATTGAATACAGTTCTCTGTGCTATACAGTAGGACCTTGTTGTCTATCCCCTCTGCGTATAATAGCTTACTATATGCTCTATCATCTTGGCTATATAGCATTATTTTCTGAGACTCAAAAGGTATCGAATGCTCTATGACATTGTTCAACATCATTTGTTTACTCAGCATTAGGTTTTTTAACTTTATCTTTGTCGATATATCTAGACCTACTTTACTTTGCATTCCAAAATTGAATAATGTAATTCTTCTACAATTCGTTGAGCCATTTCTTTACTGAGTTATTATCTCCAATATTCTGCTAGAACATCTTGGCAAAAGCTATCTTTGTGCACACAAAGAATTTCCTGGATTATAAGGAAGATGCACTTTTACTTTAATAGATATTGCCAAATTGACCTCCAAAATGATTATACTGATTTATAAGTTGACTATCATAAAATTTTCATATGATTATGGCCATTTGACTTTCCTTTTCAATGAAATGCCTGCTGATAGCCTGTGCCTGCTTTCTAAGGGAGTGCTTCTTTTTCACGTTGATTTGTAAGTGTGCCATCTGTGTGTGTGTGTGTGTGTGCGCATGCAATCTTCTGATGGTTATATGCCTTAAAAATATTTTCTCTCGGGAGTTCCTGCTATGGCTCTGTGGGTTAAGTGCATTGCTGCAGCTGTAGCTCAGAGTCTATCCCTGGCCTGGGAACTTCTATGTGCTGGGGGGGGGGGCGCAAAAATGTATTTCTCCTCGTATTGATTTGTTTTTAATTAATTTACTTAATATATATTCTTTTTATTTGAATGTGATATTTTCCCCTCTTGAGAGGTAGTGTATAGAGCAGTGACTCTAGAGCCAGAATATCTAGGGTCAACTCATACCTCTGCCACTTACCACACAGGGTAGGGAAGTTAATAGTCTCTCCAGGCCACAATCTTTTATGAAGGTCATAATAATAACAGTCTTCCTCCTAGGGTTTTCATGAGGACTACATGAGTTAGTATATATAATGTACTCAGAATGTTGTAGGAGTTCCCACTGTGGTGCACTGGGATCAACATCATCTCTGCAGTGGCCAGGACTCAAACATGATCCTTTAACCCACAGCCTGACACAGTGAGTTAAAGGATCCCATGTTGCCACAACTGTAGCATACATCTCGCCTGCACCTCAGATCTGATCCCTGGGCTGGGAACTCCATGTGGCGTGGCGAGGGGCAGCAAAAAAATAAAAAAAAAAATTATTCTGTAGACATAGAATATCTAAATAAATATTGGCTTGTTGTTACTATTTTACTTTATGGTTTGTGTTTTTGTCTCACTTAAGAAATACTTATTCTCCCTTATATAAAAAATATTATCTTAAATTTTCCATTAAAAGTTTTTATGTTGCTTGTACATTGATCCATCTGGAATTTATTTTTAAGTGTGGTATGCATAGGAAGTCTATTTTTTTCTCACATTTATAGCCATTTTGTAGTAGTGTTTGTTGATAATTTCTCTTGTAATGCTACCTCTGTCATGGATATTTCAAATATTTATAGTCTGACAGTGGGTTCTTGATGTGTTCCAATGATATTTGTCAATGCCATGTTGCTTTCATTATTACAGTTTTAAAAAAACACTTGCAGATATGTTGTATGGGTCTCCCCTCCTTAATCTTCCTCAAAATCGCCTTGACTCTTCCCAGTCTTCTGATCTTCCATATGAATTTTAAGATCAGGTTTTCAAAGTTCTATGCAAAATCCCACTTTGGTTATGAGGAAAGTTCAACTACAAGGATAGATTTCATCCTAAGAAAGTTCATTGGTACTACATGGCAGGCAGTGTATTATGTGGAAAGAGCCCTGGACTAAGATTTGAATATTTGGGTTAGAATATCTAAATATATACACGCTTCTTTGGCCAAGCCCAGTCGTAACTCCAGACTTCAGTTTCCTCATTCTATAGAAGAGTCTGGACCACGGTCATACAGTAGCATATCTAGGACATATCTAGTAGTAGCATATCTACTACTCAAAAAGTTACCCCTGAAAGAGGTGTGTCAGCATTGCCTGGAAAAAAGACAGCAAATCAGAATCAGAATCTGAGGGTGGAGCCCAGGAATCTATGTTTAACAAGCTCCTCAGGTGATTTTTATATACAGTGTGATGGTTCATTTCATGTGTCAGCTTGGCGAGGGCATGGTATCCAGATATGTGTTCAAACACTATTGTAGATGTTTCTGTAGAGAAATCTGTTTGGATTAACGTTTAAATCAGTGAACTTTGAATAAAGCAGATTACTCTCCAAAATGCATGTGGGTCTCACCCAGTCAATTGAAGGCCTTAATAGAAAAAAGACTGATCTTCCCAGAGGAAGAGAGAATTTTATGACCACTTTGTCTTTTTTCTTTTTTCCTGTTTTTTTTTTTTTTTTTTTTTAGGGCTGCACCTGCAGCATATGGAAGCTCCCAGGCTAGGGGTTGAATCAGAGCCATAGCTGCCAGCCGACACCACAGCCACAGCAACGCCAGATCCAAGCCACATCTGCAACCCACACCACAGCTCACAGCAATGCCAGATCCTGAACCCACTGAGCGAGGCCAGGGATGATGGAACCCACATCTTCATCGATACTAGTCGAGTTCGTTACTGCTGAGTCATAACAGGAATTCCCTCTATGACCATCTTTGGACTCAAACTGCAGCTGTTCCTTGAGTCTCCAATCTGCTGACCTACCTTGCAGATTTTGAACATGCCAAGCCTCCATATTCACATGAATAAATATATATATATATGTTATACATACACATGCTATATTTTTTACATGTATGTGTGTGTATATATATATTTATCTTCCTCTTATTGGTTCTGTTTCTCCAGAATGCACAGACTAATACATGTGGTAAAGTTTGAGAAGTTCATCCTCCAACGCAACTGCACCTGGCACAACTCTATTTCTCTGTATGACTTGTCTAGATACATCATTTGTGGAGGAACTATGTCTAGAATCTAGGTCACAGGACACCCAGTTTGATGTATTTTCTGCTGTGCTGGGCTCATTAGGGAAAATACCTTCTAAGGAAAATAAACTGTTTGAGTGGGTAGGCTAAAGAGAGCAGAAATTTTATTTCCACAGTGAATTAATTTGAGTTGCATTTAAACAAGAAGCTCACCCGGTAATCAATAATAAATTTCTAAATGCTTAACAGAAAAAGCAGCAGCAGGATACTGAAATATTAGGGCTAAACACCCATTGAAAGCTGAATCATAAATAAAAGAAACTATCTCTGAAGTGAAAATGTGAGACAGGAGTTCCCTTGGTGGCACAGTGGGTTAAGGATCCGGCATTGCCACTGATGTGGCTCAGCTCGCTGCTCTGGTGGGTTTGAGCCCTGGCCCTGGGAAATTTCCCATGTCATGGGCTCGGCCAAAGAAAAGGAGAGGACAGGACAGGAAAGGAAAGGAAAGGAAAGGAAGAAAGAGACAGAGAGGGAGAGAGAGAGAGAGGGAGAGAGAGAAAGAGGAAGGAAGGAAGGAAGAGAAGGAAAGAAAATGTGAGACAATATTAGCTTCTTTTAGCAAAATATTTTATTTCTCTTTATGATGTAAGAGTGTGTGTGTGTGTTAAGTGGATCCAGCGCAGTGTCGATGTAAGTGTAGACCTAAGCCCAGCATGCTTGAGCCTGGAAAGCATTTAGTGGGAGAAATTAACCACGCAGACCCCGTAGATTTGAGAAACTCCATACGCCAATAAAGGAACGTGAGTAAATGCAGCTCTAGACTTCATCAATTTCCCAGTAACACACCCAGACGTGAGGAGCAGAGTTAGCACAAAAGGATCTAGGGTTTGCTCATTAATTAGGTCATAGGGAAAATATCCACAGTGTAAGCATTTTGACACAGTGGAACGTACTCTACACAAGCTGGATTCCGCTCAACAAGCCAATGACCCTGTGGCCCCCACCCGTTCTCACACTTTGTTTCTGAACTTAACATGGAAGAGATTTGCTGACTTGCACTCCATGATGGATCAGGCCTTAGCGAGTAATCAGTGGATTTAGGGAAAAGAAAATAAAAAAGAGTATCTTCCAATCGGGCAGATCTCTTTTCTCACTGTGTGAAGCACAAAACACACAAAACCATGACGGCTTGTAACCACCGGGAGAGTTTGCAGAGAGTGGAAGCTAATCCTCTCATGTTGAATATAAGCTTGGACACACAGGCATTTATAACCCTTTATCTTGACCGAAAAGTCTTCGGTGTTTTCAAAGGGCCCTGGGTTGTCTGAGGCTGACCCAGGGCCTTGATGGAAATTTAGCATCTCTTCGGGCACCAGTCTCGTGCCAGGGGAAGGAGCTTGCACCGAGTCAGTAGCTCAGTAGCAGAGATACCGGGAACACGGCATGAATATTTATAAATGAAAATGTACTAATAGAGCTTAGAGAACCTCTATCCCCAAACCTCCAAGAGTCAAAAGAAATGTCCAAGGGAGATCGCTGACTAGAATTTTTTAAGCTACTGATATTTTAAAACCTATTATTTTTAAATGGCACCTCTCCTCCCAGCATCTGAATGGGGAATTTCAAAAACACACTGCCCATTCCCTGCCTTTATCAGCTGTCCTCTTAGGGACCCTGTTGGGAAACTTTCTTTTGAGTTTGTCAGACCTGACTCTCCAAAGAGGAACCCACAAAGCCGGTGTGTCTCACAAATGCATATGCTCTCGTTAAAATAGCTGTCCGTTCTCCCAGAGAGCCTCCCATAAAAGCATTTTAATTCTCTAACCACAAAGCCAATTTGTTTACGTTTCCAAGTTCAATCACAATCTATTTGTAAAATCTATTTAGAATCAGAGTCACATAGCCAGAAATGATCATGCTCTAATTTCCTTATTAGAGAGCTTCTTGTTGCAGCTGGCAGCCTGATTTGCCTGCTCCCAGGGTCTGGAGCCACCCGTTCTGACCCTCGCTTCCTGATTCTATTCTTCCTTCCCTTTGTTTTTTTTTTCCCCCCTCAACATACAAGTATCAAGCCAGAGAGGAACAATTCCCAACATGGTGGCTTACATGGAAGTGAAATAAAGGGACTGCACCTTTTTATCTGTCGAGAGATGAACAAAATTGGGTTACTCACAGTATCTGCAGGAGAGAAAGGAAGGAAATGTTCACAAAACACACCATGAAAAGAGGAATGCTTTAGGATTCAGGGAAAAGGTCGATTATTTCAAAGGACTTGGGGGAAAGAATGTTTTCTGGATAATTGAATCAGAATTAAAGCAGAAAGCCAATGTAGCATTCGAGAAAATTTATTTCATCTACTTTTCCTTACATTTTTTTTAATAAAATAGGTGAGTCGATCTTTCTGACATAGAAAGATGTCTTTTCAAGGTAATTTAATAGCTCTCTAACAATGCAGGGTCTTGAAGCCTCTCTGTCCGTGTCGGTTAGCAAAATCTTACTCACCCTTTAAGGTCTGGTTCAAATGTTATTTTTTAAAGTTTTCACCAACCTGTCTCCATTTTCTTGATGTAACCTCGCCATTTGTTTTATGTAGCATTATAGATTCCACTAGTCCAAGCAGAGGATGCTGTGAAAACAGCAAAGAGGCTCCCATTTTGCTTGTAATGATGGTTAAAGTAATGTCATATCATAAGTTCACCCTGTAACAGATATCAATTGCCCAGAGACTTTGCCTACTACGTCTTTCAAATTAAACCAGACTGAGAAGCAACATTGTCAACTAATAAGTAAGCATCAAATAGATACATAGCACTGGTCACTCAGCACCAAGCTTCTTTTCCAAAAGGAAAAGGAATCAGAGAATCAGGCAAAATGGCATACTCCAGATCTTAAAAATGGAGGTTTAGTTTGAATTGGGTGATTTGACCCGACTTGAGGTCATATGTTAGTTTGCATGAACAACCAACCTGACACAACCTCTTTACCCATGCTTCCAAAACTCTGGGATTCCTCAATCATTCACCCATTCTTTCTCTTTTTCTTTCATCCACCATTGAAATACCACCTGCTCCATAAAGTTTTTAAGACACGCACTACTTATTACCCACTTAATATTCGTTCATCCTTACCTTCACTAACAAATGAACTTTGAATTTATACAAGGTGCATGTGTCTAATTTCCCAGAGTCCCAGAAATCAGGAATCACCAGATGACCAAGGAGATGAGAAACGGAATTCAGAGTGCAATTCACAGACACTTTTCTTAGAGACAATTTCAGCTGGCATGCTCTTCAGCCCTTTAACCTTGGTCTTGCCTTTTCCCTTCATCTTGCCTGCCACCTAGACTTAGTGTCTGGAAGTACAGCCACGATTCTACAATGTTAACGGTGATAAAACAGGAAGCTGGACCCTTGATAACATAGCTGACTCATGCTGGTCTTGAACTTCCTAACTTTGATCTTCTGTGGCACAAGACCAGTAAACTCCTTTCCTGCCTAAACTAACTTTTGTTGGATTTCATGACTTGCAAATGGAAACAATCCTGATAGACCTACCCTTCTTAACCAGCTGAGAGACCCAGAGTAAATTTGCCTGGGCCCGTCCCTGTCCAAGCATATAACTCCAGCACCTCCTATTTCAGTCATCACCTCACAAGCTCCCCTTGCAATTATGCTTGACAGGCATTTCAGAGAAACTGACTATCCATGTCAATGAAATTCCCAGAGATTATTGAGTCCTCTTATTTTTAGGATTTCCAGATAGAATATTTTTATTTACCAAGTCTAGTAACCCAACCATTTTGGGGGGAAGGCTGTCTCAAATGTTTTACATGCTTTCCAAATATCTTGAATGTTTTGTGATTTTATTATTTTCTGCATGTTCTGTGATTACTGTATTTTGCTTTATATATAATGCTCTTTATTGATGTTTACCCATGTGTTTCCACTCTATTAAATTGTTCCAACCTGCAAAATTTTATATATGTGTACATACACACACACATACTCTCTCTCTCTCTCTCTCTCTCACCAGTATGGCTTTTATGCCCTGAAAGTCTATCTGTCTGAACATTATCTGTGCTAATGTTTAAGCGCCTAGATGACAGGGAATCATTTTATTTAATTCAATACCCCAGCACCACTCACCAGCTGTGCTTAACCACTGCTCCTGCTGGTGTTACTTCTCTTTATATTCCTGCTATTTAAGCCAAGTCCAGCAGCATAGGTGTAGCCAAAGAGTTTGCTAGAAATGCAGGATCAAAACCCCTCCCAGATCCACTGAATCACAACTTACATCTTTAAAAATGTTCCCAGGTGATTCCTATGCACAATGATGTCTGAGGAGCATTGATCTGGAGCAACAGTTTTTAAACTTCAGTGTGTATCAGAATCATGTAGCAGGCTCATTAAAATGCAGATTTCTGGGCCCCACTTCCTGAATTTCAGATTCTGTAGGTCTGGGGCAGAGGCTAAGAATTTGCATTTCTAACAAGTTCTCAGATGGTGCTGATACTCCTGGTCTTTGGACCACACTTTTGAAAACCACTGGCTCTCAAGGAAACCGAGTGGCAGAGTTAGCAAAACTACAGGGGCTTAATAACTGGAAGGCCTGGAGGTTAGATTTATTCCTCAAGTAACTAGCCGTGTGACCTTGAGAAGGTCTTTGCTGCTCTCTGGGGCTCTTTTTCTCATTGGTAAATATGATGATCGGAGGATCAGCTCAAGCACAGCACTTATCTTCTTGGTTCTGTGTATGTCTCCCCTCAGCACTGTCAGCTCCTTGAAACCAGGAACCATATTTTAATTATGTTTCATCCCCACTGAGATCACAGAAGTCTCTTGGTTGAATGAGGGAATAGATGAGCAAATAAGGAAATGAATCCAAGATATAAGATCCTGGGAGTGAAAGCATTCTAAAAATGAAACGTATTTTTATTAGTGTCTCAAGTGGTACCTAGTTCTTTTGAATTGTTCATTAAACTACACGAGTTTCAAGGACACAGATGACTATAATAAATAATAATAACAGCAGTAGCAGCAACAGATACATATATGGTGATGATATTGGACTAGATGCAAAAAAATAATAGTAATTGGTGAGGAAGACATAACCGAGATATTGAATCCGGTAGGCATGGAAACCATAAGAAGCCAAGAGGTGTGATCTGATGTGTCAAGGGAGATGAGGATTGGAGCAATTAAGCCAGACTCAAGGCTAGCCAAAAATTCCAGCCAACTGACAGCCAACTCCTCTTTAAGGGTGGGACTGATGTGTGGGTGAGAGGATTTCTGGGATAAGGACCCCACAGTTTCAAGTTAGCAATTCTGCGTCCTCTGTTGTGGGGTTTGGAGGGGTGAGCGGTAACACGTTGAGCTGAGCACGTCTTTGTATGTGTTCCAGCCCCGGTCCCTCTTGGTTGCCTGTCTGACCTCAAAGTGTAACTCAAAGCTTAAAGTCAAGCCTAGGCTCTCACTCTCAGGGTCCTGCTACTTGCGAGGGACTCAGCTTGGATTAGCATCCTTCTGCCCCCAGGGGACCCAGTGCACAAGGATGATCCTAGGAAAGTGTTCGACTTCCTTGTTACTTTAGAAACTGCTCAAGTTTCCCTGTGGCCCACAGCGTTACCACGCCTGATAGCAATAAAACCAAGAAGCAAACGTTTCCGCCTGTGCCAAGAGAATAACGCTCGTCGAAAGGAAGATTGGATCAACAGCTCTATGTGTAAGAAGATGAGCAGCCGAATGTGATCAGGGACTAGAACATCGTTTTATTAAGAGGAAGTAGATGCCCTTGGTACTTGAGAACTCAAATTTGTTTCTTCAAGAAGTTTTCATTTTCCTCTGCCATGTACATCTGTCACCTACTTGCTTGTACTGATTTTCTTTTTTTTAAGAAAAAAATGCAGCATATAACTAGGCTACAATGTGTGGGGTTTAATTAATGTTTGGGAAGTATTTTGAGTTGCTTTGATGAAAGATGTTGGCTGCCACTCAGGGTCTTACAGCACAGTTTTCCTGGTGGTTGTTAAGGTTTTCAAGGAAAATAAAAATTCAATTGGATCCGAAACACTGCTGACGGGTGAGTTTTTATTTAATAAGTTAAAGAAAATAGCACTTTACAATCACCTAAGCACATGAGTTTCTCTGTAACACTGCTAAGCTATATCCCAATATATCTGCAGAAGAAAAAAAAAAAAAAGGTAACAAAGCCCAGAAAAGCAGGTATCAGCTTCCTACCAACAGATAATTGTTGCCAATTGAATGCCAATGCAGGATCCTGAAAGAAACGCCAATAAAATTACCAGGAGTCAGTACCTGGTGTTTTAGGCAATTTATGTGGGAAAGTTGTATAGAGCTACTATTTGAGTCTGTATTTGAGATCAGCAAGGAACAGAACATTTAAGCAGAGCCAAATGCTGGTACAGCAGACATAAACATCTATGTACTTATGTATGCAAATTAGTATAAACATTTGATAGGCTTCAAATTATTTTGAGCCGCTTTTCCTTCTCTCTGATGACACTGAAATGTCACAATCCCCGAGCTCTAACCCTTCTTTGAGCACACCTGAGGGACTTTTGCAGAGTACACCTAACTCTTATTCAAAGCACAGTTCTAACAAGTTTGGTTAGCTGGTTTCTGAACCCAGGGTATATTAGAAGCAAGAAACTAGATAAGAGAGGAGGGCCCTGAGAGCATCAAATAGAGATGCAGACATGCTTGTTAGATATTTCGTCACCGTCAATTCAGTCTATATGATGTGCACCTGTCTACAATGTCCGCCAGATTGGCTGGAAAGCCATCTCCCCAGTCAGTCAGCAATTCCATAACTCCCTGTCATTCACTTGTGTCCTCTGTGAGGCACTGTCCTGTCATTCCTGGGAAATTCCTAGCTTCCTGGATTGGTGCCCTGTTAGTAAAATTCGGGGCAGGATACAGCCCACCAGGCACAGTATAGGTGGTGCCCGCTTCGGTCAAGGGCACCGAAAGTAACCACTGAGCAGCTGTGGTACAAGGATCCACTGCACGTGGCTCTGAGCCCCACAGTTCAGTGCACTGATTTAAGGTGTAGGCTCTGGGTTCATCTTCGTTTCCTAGCAGTCAACTTAGCCTCACGCTTCATTTTAAAAATGAGGAAAATGGGTTCCCAAGAGGCTAAGTTCAATAGACGGAAACATTGGCAGACTAGGAAACTTGATGGAAGAAAAGAAAAACAATCGCATACCTAGTCTACACCAGGAACATCGTATCTACCATCACTTCCGATCCGTGAAAAATTGTGAGGTGTTTTCATCTCTGTTTCGTGGAATAAAAAAGCTCAGAGAGGTTCAGTAAGTGGCCAAAGGCCACAGTGTGCACTAGAACTGGGATGTAAACTGAGGTTTGCTTACCTCCAAAGTTCATGTCCCTTCCTCTTTACTGTCTCAATGTAGCAGGCAGGATTCCTATCTTTTTGGTAACCTATTTGACACCAGATATGAAATGCTTTAAACAGATCAGAACATGGAATTGCCTTGTGGCTCAGCAGGTTAAGGATCCAGGTTGTCACTTCAGTGGTTCTGGTTACAGCTGTGGTGCAGGTTCGATCCCTGGCCGAGGAACTTCCACATTCTGTGGATGCAGCCAAAACACCAAGACGACAACAACCAAAAAACAAACAACAAGTCAGAACACTCCCAAGTTCCTATGTCTGACGAGGAGAGATTGCATTGTATTCTAGGGTACTCAGTGGGACAGTCACTTTTTAGCTGAAATCCCAATATTAAAATGTTTCTTCCTGGCAAAGGCAGAGGAATATGGCTCTTTGCACAGCTTTCATGCAGCAGAGAATGCTAATAGAGGAGAGGAACACAGACAGGGCACGAAGGCCGCGGTCTGAGCAGACAGAGCCACAGTGCCACGTAAACAAACCCAGAGAGAGGCATTTCTTGGCAATTAGAGGCAGGTATATTAAAGAAAGTATTGAGGGAGCTGATCTCCATGGAAATCAGCAGACAAAGGCTGTATCAAAGGGAAATATGAGAAATTACATTAGCAGAGATGGAGGAAACCTCCAGGTAGTAGCAGAGTTAACCAGGGAGCCACCACCGTTCCTGCACAGGCTGCCTGTGGCAAAAACAGTGGGGGAGCCGAAGCAAGGATCAGCAGACCTGAGAGCGGGGGGTGGGGGGTGGGAGTTCCGGACCATACGTTAGCAGCCACTATTCCCTCAGTAACAGGAGACCGGGAATTTTTACTGCTCCATCGTGTATCTTTTGCAGAGACAAATGCAGTTGATTGCACAGGATCTGAAATTCAGACTGCTGGGTTTGAATCCCAGCTTCACCACTTGCCAGCCGTATGACCTTAGGCAAGTTACCTAACCTCTCTCTGTGGACCTCATCTTCCTCATTTACAAAATGGGTCCAAAAACTCTATCCACATCATAGGGCTATTTAGGAAGATCAAAGAAGTGAGTTAGTACGCAGGAATAATTGGAATAATTCCTGCCACATCGTGAGAATGAGATAGGAAGCAAGGGGGCAGAGCACAACCGTGAAAAGAATGACAGCCATTAAAAAGAACAGGATACCACAAAAACCGGTTAGAACCTGCTAGACTCAAGACGGTGGAAGATTTGACTTCCCGTAGGGCTCGAGCCTCATTATACGCTCACTGTAATACCTTGGCAGCTATATGACACAACTACTGGCACCATGACAGTTCTGAGGCCACCCAGAAAAGGCCAAAAAGTGGGTGGTACCCCAATTCCTGGAAATCCCCACCTCTTCTCCAAGATAGACCTTCCCTTCCTCTCGTTAGTTAGCATATGAAATTATCCAGCCTGCAGAAACTAACCACCCCCACAACCACGGGTGCTCTCACTTTCTCAGAGAGCCCCATGCCCCGGGGCTGCCTCCCTAACATCTGAGATGGGCCATCTATGGAGTGTGTGTCTCTCTAAATAAATCTGCTTTCACTTGACACCCATCCCAGGGCGTCACTTGAGACCTGGGACATGACCATGGGCCCCATTTTTCCTGCAACAAGAGCTCAGTAGATCCCTTTATTTTTTTTTCAGGGCTGCACCCACAGCATATGGAAGTTCCCAGGCTGGAGGTGAAATCAGATCTGCAGCTGCCAGCCTACACCACAGCTACAGCAATGCTGGATCCTAGCCGTGTCTTTGACCTACACCGCAGCTCAAGGCAATGCCGGATCCTTACCCCAATGAGCGAGGCCAGGGATCGGACCCATATCTTCATGGATACTAGTCAGGATCGTTACTGCTGGGCCACCAGGGGCACTCCGAGAGCTCAGTAAATCGTATCTCATAGGGTTACTTAGAGGATGAGGTAGGATTCGCGGCTGGCATAGAGTAAATAATCAATGTTCAATTTTACTCTATATTTGTATATATTTATCTCTCACAGGCCTGGGGTTCATTTACTGTTAAATTCATAAAGTCCCAGGTTAACTCATTTGGTGTAGTTGTAGATGGATATCTGGCCTGGGGAGACCCTACCACCAAGTGCCACCAAGATTCAGGGACACAGAGAAGGTAGGCTCACTCCCCTCTGCCACCCACCCTGGAGAAGATTTCTGCCTGCTGCCTACAGTGTAACCCACCGATAGGAGATTATGCCGTGGTTTCTTTCTCCGATGCCGCTGGTAATTAAAGGACACTAACCACAAAGCAGGCTTCAACATTCTCTTCTGAAGAATCATATGGATTCAAGACCACCACGGATCCTCTCTCATAAACCTCTTCGAAAATTCTCCCTAAGAGAGTAAGCACTGACCTGCTGCTTTGCCAGGGAGAGAGGGGGGACCCTGCACAATACCAGCAAAAGGCACTTTATTTTAAAGATCATACCCGATCCTAATGGGCGAAAGCTGAAAAAAGCGAGAGTCTTAAAAGTAGCAGAAAAACATACTGTCTTTGCTCCAGTCAGTTGAGATTCAGAATGAGGTTCATCCAGAGGTCACCCTCCAACTGGTGATTTACATGGTCTGAGTTAAATAATAAAAGCAGCGACAGGGAAGCACACTGGGGAAAAAAAAAATCATTGCTTTCTCTGCTTGCCTAAGGGAGTGGAGAGCTAAGTAATATGATCCCCAGAGAAAGTAGGAGAATGTGGGTGCCTGTCCAGTGGGTCAGGGAGGAGAAACAGGTGAAGAAGGCTTTGCCTTAATGCAAGAAACAAAGGAAGCCGTGGCACCCTGAGGTCCATGATGAATAAAGTGATACGCAATCCTGTGAAGAATAAGACTCAAGCAAAAGGTGTGCTGTTTCTGATCGGCTCTTTAAACCTACTGCATCACGGGTCCAAAGGCAAAAGCACTTGTGACACTGAATAACCCACATTTAAAACATCCAGTGTGGAGTTTCTTTTATTGTAAAAGAAGCAGGTTCGTGTTCCCAGGCTGTGTTTAGATGCCTGCGCGGTTGCTTTGGTCTTGGTGAGGGACCCCACCAGACCAGTTGATGCAGCTGAACCGGATCAGATAAGATCAGCTCCTTGGTGAAACCACTCTTTGGGGTTGAGGCGCACACGTCTCTCAGAACTTTCACACAGGTCGAGACAGTACGTGGCCAGCCAGAGAGTCAACCTATTCAGAGGGGCAATCTACAAATCCCTCTAGAAGATGCCACAGGGTACAGTCTGGCTCTAGTGCAAACCTAATCTAAAGAGATTCCCAGATGACCAGCCTGGAGCCATTCTGTCCTGAATACAGAGGACCCCGGGGGCTGTGTGTCTTCCCTCTGACATGACTATCAGCCACTTTGATTCCTCCTGGCAAGAGAAGCAGAAGTGAAATTTGTGCAAATCCTCCTTTCCACATAATGAAGCATTCCATAAACGGAACATCTCAGGACTCAATTATAAAGGCCAAATTGCTATTTTACTCACTAAGATAAATAGCTCTGGTCTCATCAATCTTGCCCTTTGTAATTTACTTTATCTCCTAGACACCTCACAGTAACTCCGCCAGAAAAGTATTTGTTCTAGTCAGGGACCTGTTGGTCAGGGGAATGGAAACTCGGTTCAGCCCAAGAAAACAGGTAGAAACAGGGGTAGGGCGGTTATTGTAAGCTTGTATCACAGTCCCGCGGGAAGCTAGAAAAATTAGGCCTCGGGACAGACAAAAGCGAGGAGCTCAGGGACCTGTCACTCTCTACTTCCCTCCCTTGAGTCAAGTGCCCACCTGGTCTGAGCATTTAGAGGCAGAATCATGAGGTAAGAGGACGATGCCCAGTTATCAGGGCTAAGAGGCAGCTTGCCAGAGGGGAGGGGACAAGCGAAGCATTACCCCCAGATGATTCTAGGTCAGCCTTCTTCTCTCCATTTGTGGCAGAAGGAAACTGAGGCACAGAAACGTTAGGAGGGCTTAGTCATAGACTTAGCAAGTGGCTCCAGGCTTTCGGAGAGCTTGGGTGCTGTAACCAGACAGATATGAGTTGAAATCCTATAGTTCACTTGCTGTTGGATTCTAACAGTTTATTTAACCCCCCCCTTTTTTTTTGCCTTTTCTTTTTAGGGCCGCACCTGCAGCATATGAAGTTCCCAGGCTAGGGGTCGAATAGGAGCTGCAGCTGCAGGCCTACACCACAGCCACAGCAACGCAGGATCCGAGCCTCGTCTGCGACCTATGCCACAACTTGTGGCAACGCCGGATCCTTAACCCACTGAGTGAGGCCAGGGATTGAACCTGCCTCTTCATAAATACTAGTCAGGTTCTTAACCTGCTGAGCCATGACAGGAAATCCCTATGTAATATTTTTGTGCCTCAATTTCCTCACCATCAAAATAGGCTCATGTCAAAGGTTTATTTTTAGGATTAAACTATATGAGATAATCGATTTAACACATAGAGTTTAGTGCCTGAAATAGAACAGCAGGCAAAAAATGATACTAGCCTTTCTCTCACCCATGAAACCATGCCCTAAGCTGTGCCAGGGTTACCACTGAAAGTGACGGCTCTTTTGCAGTCCTTGCTCCAAGTCTACTTGCTGCCACTCCCGACTTCCAGCTCCACAGAGACCAAGTCTTGTTCCTCTTGCGTCGCCCCCCCCAGGCTTGCTGAGCACGTTGGCAGTCTCATCAAACATTTGCAGAATTAACCTGGTGGAATCAGTTCATATGCTGCTCTCTGCCCCACAAATCCCCTAAGGACCAAACACCATCTTTGTGTTTCATTTTATGTTTCTCGGGCCATCTGCATATCTGGGGCGCCACCCTGGTTTTTTCTCTTTTCCCATCTTTCTGTCTTTCATGCAGCTCCACCTGGAGGCCAATGACTTGAGTTTGTCATGAAGACAAATTTATCACTGCAGGAAAACGCCCCCCATTCAAAGAGGGCTGTTCAACTTTGGATGACTACAGATGAAGAAAAGGAATCCTGAATTCTATTTCTTGGGTTTGTTATCAGGGAATTTCTTTACTGGGGGGACAGAGGGCAGGAAATCTTTATGCCAAATGGGGAAATTGGATAATATTTAAAATGGAGGTCTACTCCCAAAGCAAGTACAGTTTATCCTTAAGCAGCACATGTTTGAACTATGCAAGTCTACTTGTACATACATTTTTTTCAGTAAATATGTTGTTAAAAATTGGGGAGATTTGCAGTAATTTGAACAAACAGACAAACCACATGTCTAGAAATATCAAAAAAAGAAGAAAAAATTAGATATGACATGAATGCATAAAATACATATACATACACATACATCATAGAAAACGTGTTAAATATATTATCAGTAAGGTGTTTGGTCATCAGTAAGCTATTTGTAGTCAAGTTTGGTGGGGAGTCAAAATTCATCCCTGGATTTTCCATTGCATGGAGGTCGATGCCCCTAACCCCTGAGCTGTTCAAGAGTTAACTGTATTAGAATTATGAGGACAAAATAATAAGAAGCGAAGAATTGCTTGTCTAAAGATGACCTCACATTAGGCATCTCACATTCCTCTCCCAGTTATTTTCAAGGTCATTATCAACGATGTGCTCAAAAATCTCCTAGACGAAATGCTAACTTTGAAGAGACTTCCCACAAGGATGCATCCATAGATAACGGGAACAGGAAGAAGGGAATTCCTATGTGACAAATGCTGTCATGTGTCTGCAATGACGTAGGCACTTTACTCACAGTATTTCATTCCCACCCCCTCCCAGCCTTGCAGCACCGGTAATGTTCCAATCTGACAGATAAGGAATACCAAAGTTAATGCCCTCAGGCTATGCAATTAGTAAAGGGTGTGCCAGAGCCCAGCAAGGGGGCTGCTGCAGAAAAGATACCAGGCCAGTCTTGCTTCCAAAAATAGCTTGCTTCCTTTTTCCATGTTTCAAGTATCTCAGCTTGACCACCATTATCTGAGAGAGAAGACTGGCCCCCAACACGACTGGCTGACAGTAGAAGGAAGGAAAGGAGTTGCGTAGGAGCCAACCACTGACTGACCATCATCCATAAGGAAAGTTTGGGTAGTTTGGAACCTGATAAGTACAAAATTATTAGCACATGGGCGTTTGGATCAGGATGAACTGCGCTCTCCTCTTTACTGTATGTCCTTGGGTAAATTACTTAACCTTGCTAAAGTCTCAGATTTTTTTAATTTAAAAGGAGAAAAATAGGCGTTCCCGCTGTGGAGCAGCAGAAATGAATCTGACTAGTAACCATGAGGTTACAGGTTCGATCCCTGGCCTCATTAAGTGGGTTAAGGATCTGACGTTGCCATGAGCTGTGGTGTAGTTTGCAGACGCGGCTTAGATCTGGTGTTGCTGTGGCTGTGGTGGAGGCAGGCCGCTGTAGCCCCAATTTGACCCCTAGCCTGTGAACTTCCATATGCTGAGGGTGCAGCCCTAAAAAGCAAACAATAAAAATAAAAGGAGAAAAATAGTGGTACCTACCTCATAGAACCTTTGTAAAGATGAAATGCAAGAGCTTACAGAAAGGGTTCTTGCTTAGGAAAATGACTGGTGCATATCAAGTACTCCAGAAACTCTGGGTATCATCAATAGTGGATAATTTTAAAGAAATGGGGATTTCTTCATCCCAGAGATTGCTGCAAGAATGATAAATAAGAGGTCCTTCCTTAATGAAGAGATGTGAATCATTTACAAATAGCACACATTTGCATATAGACAATAATGAGATGATATCCTAAAATACAGTGTGTTTCTCTGAGAAGTTTAATCATACTACTTCCCACTGATCCTGAACCCCATTGTGTTACTTATTTACATTGTTCAGTTGCTTAGCAATGGCTGTTCTAGGCTTGAGTAGAGATAGAAACTTTCAATCAAGAAAAGGATAAAATACGACAAATGTTAAATAAATACAAAACCACCATATCAAAGATTAAACATAAAGATCACATTTATTTTAAAGTATCTTCTCATGATTTTGACATTATGTGAATTCAAATGATTCTTCCTGCTCCATGAGTGAGGTGAGGGCTGACCACAGCAGCCTGGTGTGATGGCGCAAGTGTGAAGGACAACTTGAGATGAGATGGGTTTTACCTTTTTATTTTTCTAAACAAGTTAAGGATTTAATTGTCTCAAATGACAAGTTAAGAAGTCTGGGGAGGCCATTCCAAGGATGGAATAGCAGCTAAACTTGTCTGTCAGCTCTTCCATTCTTATCATGGAGCTTTTGTGTCCATGGTACCTGCAGGCATTGCTTCAGGAAAAATGAAAAAATAAAGGCCAAAATGGCATACATTTCTGGAAGCTGTGCCCAAGAAGTCTTCCCAGAAGCTCTTTATTCATAATAGGGTTCAGAGGACTCTGTCTCCCGGCTGGGCGGTGGGGGTGGGGGGTGATGCATCTTGGGAAGGGATAGGTCTCTCTGTTTCCCGTTCCAGAATCCCATCGCATTAATCCTGCACTGTCTTTCATTCCTTTCAAGCCTTGACTAGCTCAACAACGGTAGAGGGGAGAATGGTGACAGTGATAAACTCTCTCCCTACAGAAAAAGATAGACACACTTACTTTTTATGTTTTTGAGGACATGAATCCAGTCTTTGTCTCAGTTACTTTGTTGAGCAGAGTAATTCATAACCTTCCAACACCTCCAGCACCCTGAAATTTCATCAGCTCCCGACATCCTCCTGCCAAGGATAACATTCTCAGCCTTTCCTAAGCTTCACACATCCATCCTATTTGCCCCATCTGTAATCTTCCCTGGAGGAGCTCTTATCATTGGCACTCTGTTTTGAATCCTGTCTCCAAATAAGGTGGGAAAAAAAGAAATAAGCAAGTGCTAGATTTTATGATTGACTCAAAAGACCTTAACCAGGTTTTCTAGCATGAATTTTTTTTTTTGGTCATGCTCACAGCATATGGAAATTTCCGGACCAGGGATCGAACCCATGCCAGCAGTGACCCGGGTTGCTGCATAGACAACACTGGATCCTTAACCCATTGCACCACAAGGGATCTCCCCCCGCATAAATTTTTGAGAGCTGATCTACATTCTATAGCATGTAGAGTCCATGCTACAGCAAGGACTTCAAAATTGTTCTCCGTTTCAGGTGGAGTCCCTCTATAGTATGTCCTTTTTATTCTGACTCTTTTTCTCCTTCGTGTCCTCTTGACTTGATTGGGGATCAGAAGACCCACCTCAAGGCTTACCTCAGTTCTAATTTCTAGCATGATTAGTTTGGGGTCTGAAATAAATCACTTTACCATTCTGAGCATCTATTTTTTCTATATGTCCAATGAGGTAACTACATTAGGTAAATGCCAAAGTCCTTCCTTTCCAGCTCTAAAATTTCTAACCCTTTATGCATCTGAGAGGGATTTTCACTTCTGAATAAAATGTAGAAGGTCACAGCAGGCTAACATTCACACTATAGCAAAAAAAAAAAAAAAAGTACATTTCAAATATCACTAAAGACACTGAAGAGCTATGGATGCAAAGAGAATTAGATGAACTAAAATTCCTAAGTGCACTTACAATCACCAGCTGTTTGCTCCCCAAGGAGCATTTGCCTATTGTGGGTACAAGCCAAAGACTAAATTTAGGCCAAGCAGGACTCTACTGGAAAAGAGAATCCAACAGAACTTTTGGTGAATGTGTGGGACTGAAATAATGTATTAGAGAACAGAGAAATGTAAAATGTAAGATGTGCTCCCTTATGTTCTGGGGTGGTAGGGAAGGATTATGTGGGCTGAACCAAAGAAAGAAAGTAAAATCTCTCTCTCTCTCTCCCTCTCTCTCTCTCTCTCTCTCTCTCTCTCTCTCTCTCTCTCTCTCTTTGTCATTTTAGGGCCGTACCCATGGCGTGTGGAGGTTCCCAGGCTAGGGGTCTAATCAGAGCTACAGTTGCCAGCCTACGCCACAGTCACAGCAACACAGGATCTGAGCTGCGTCTGCAACCTACACCACAGCTCACAGTGATGCTGGATCCTTAAACCACTGAGTGAGGCCAGGGATCAAACCCGCAACCATGGTTCCTAGTCAGATTCATGTCCACTGCACCACGACAGGAGCTCCGAAAGTAAAATCTCTTATAGTCTTCAGTGCCTAGGAGACAAAGGCCCACTGAAAATAAGGGTTTGCAATGAATGCACAACAGTTCTTCCCCTTAAACCATTTGCTAAATTTTGAAGCCGTGTAAAGTGGAAGTCTAAGTTGCAAGTTCAAGACCTCTAAAGAGAAGAACTTCTAGAGCTGAACAGACAGGAAGCTGTTTCCCCATCAAAAGCCCAAAAGAAACTCTCTGCAAAGAAAGGGGACAAAACAGAAGTTTACTGACACTTACTAAAAACTGCAGCCCAAGCTCACACCCAGCTCAATTTCTATCTGCCTATCAGAGAAAAGCAGGAACCTTGCTGGTAGAAGATTTCAGCTGAACATTCTCTGAAGTTTTTTGTTTTTTTGTGTTGTGTTTTGAGCTATTTTTAATACCCAATGTCTATACTACAATTCAAAATTACTAACATGAGAAGATAATGGAAGATATAATTGATACTCAAGAGGAAAAAAATAAAATAACAGCATATCCACAGATAATCCAAATATGGTAATCAGGAAAAGGACTTTTAAATAATTAAGATTACTATATTAGATAAAATAGAAGAGGAGTTGATTAAAAGATTAAATATTCAACACAGAATTGGCATTGCTTCAAAAAATCAAATGGGCATTCTAGAATTGAAAAATGCAATAATATAATATCTAAACTGTAGAATGCACTGGATGAGTTTAACACAATGTGGAACATGGTATATTTAATTCAAAGACAGGATTCGTTTTTTTTAAAAAAAAAGAGAAAGGAAGGAAGGAAGGAAGGAAGAAAGAAAGAAAGAAAGAAAGAAAGAAAGAAAGAAAGAAAAAAGGAAAAGAAAACCCAAACTGAAACACAAAAGTGGGGAAAAGAGAGTGAGAACAGAATAAAATGTAAAAGGCACATGGTGCATAGTCAAAAGATCTAATGCATGTATAATTGAAGTTCCAGAGACAAAACGAAAGCGACTAGTGAAGAGCAATCATTGTAGAGATAACAACTGAGAATTTCCCAAGATTGGTCAAAGACATCAACCCCCAGATCCAAAAATAGGAAACACTAAGAAGAATGAAAACCACATTTAAGGGCATTATATTCAAAGTGCTAAAAGTTAAAGCACATTTTAAAAAGAGCCAAAGAGAAAACAGAACAAAATATACTGCTTGCAAAGAACCAACATCAAGACTGAGAACTGACTTTTCAACAGAAACTATGGCAGTCTTAAGATAATGCTTTAACATCCTTAAAGGGCTAAAAGAAAAATATTACACCAAGTGAAAAAATACTTCAAAAGTTAAGCCAAAATAAAGATACTTCCAACAACAACAACAACAACAAAAAAACCTTGACAGAATTTGTCTCCAGAAAATGGCATTATAAGATTTACTAAAGGAAAATTTCCAACCCAAAGGAAAATAATCCCAGATGGAAATATTAAACTTTGGGAAGGAAGAGCGAGCACCACAGAGGGTGAACATATGTGTAAATATTTGAAAATACTGACTTTCTAAAACAAAAATAAGGGACAATTTGTGACAACATAACAATGTAGAAGTAAAACTGTAAATAATATCACAGAGAACTTGAGGGTCTAAATGAGGTTATAAGGTTCTTGAGTAACCTGAAAAGTGGGAAAAATACTAACTTTGGATATATTTTGAAAAGCTAGGAAGGCATATTGATTCTCTGGGATAAAAGCAAGAGAAGATAAAAAATGTATAATAAAAAACTAATAAAGGAGAAAATGGAATATCAAAAGCAGGTAGGAAAGGAGGAATAAAAGAATAGAGAATCAATGTGATAAACATAAAAAAATGGCAAGGAGAAAGAATTAAGCCAACTATTTCAGTAATTATACAAATTGGAATAAACAATCAAAAAAGAAAAAATGGATTTTTTAAAAAACACATGATTCAATTATAGGCTCTTTCTAAGAAATATATTTTAAACTTTGACACAGTTATCTGGTGGGTAGCAAGGTGTGGGCTTTGGAGATGAAGTGCCCTGGGTTTGAATTCTAACTTCTAATTACAAACTTTTTTTTTTTTGTCTTTTTGCCTTTATGTAGAGCCGCACCCACAGCATATGGAGGTTCCCAGGCCAGGGGTCTAACAGGAGCTGTAGCCGCTGGCCTTTGCCATAGCCAAAGCAACGCGGGATCCGAGCTGCGTCCGCAACCTACACCACAGCTCACAGCAACGCCGGATCCTTAACCCACTGAGCAAGGCCAGGGATCGAACCCGCAACCTCATGGTTCTTAGTCGGATTCGTTAACCACTGAGCCACGAAGGGAATTCCCCACTGAGCCACAAAGGGAACTCCTAATTATAAACGTTTTTGAACATAGTTTAGTTACATAACTTCCCTGAATCTCAGTATCCTTACATACAATTAAAAGGGCAACAGTCCCTATCTGCTAAGATTTGTGTGAGAATGAAATAACATTATTAGAAAACTCAGGGCAGAAGATCCTCGGTCAACAACAGGTGTTACTGTTATTCTCATCACCACCACTCAACATCCTAGCCTCTAATGTGGTGGTTAATGGCTTGGGTGCTGGAATCATAGTATTCGCCCTTTAATTTCAGATCTATCAGTTATTAACCGTGTGATCTCAAGTAAGTACTTAAACTCCCTGCACCTTGGTTTTCTCATCTGTAAAATGAGTATCTCTCAGACCTGTGAAGATAAAATGAGGTCACTTGTTAAAACACCTAAAACATTGCCTGGAACATAAGTGAGTGCTCTCTACACAGCAGCCAGAATGACTATCAAAACATAATCAGATAGCGTCAATCATTTGCTCAAAAGCTTCCAGTGTCTTCCCAATGTACTTAGAACAAAAGCCACAATCTTTACAATCGCCTATAAGGTCCTTTAGGATCCATTACCCCTCTGAACGCATCTACTAATTACCCTCTCACTCCTTTTACTTAAGACACACTGGTCTCCTTGTACTTCCTCAAACAAGTCAGTTATGCTGCTGTCTCATGGCCCTGGTCCCCGTACAGTCTTCCTCCTGGAGAGTTCTTCCTTCCGCAGTCACCCACCAACCCCCTCAGATCAGCATCGCTTTCTCCTTTAACACTGCTAGGTATAATTCAAGTGTATTAGGCAATGAAGGCAGATGGGACTACACTATGTACAACTGTACCTTACTACCCACTCCACCCTACATCCCTAACTTATTCCCTTGATTCATTTTCCTCCTTTGCAGAAATCACCGTTTTATATTATTTTCTATTATGATTCTTTATCAGTGTAGTATATGTCTTCCCCCCGTTTACACTGTAATCCCATGAGAGCAGGATTTTTGTGTCTTTGACCACTGCTGTAAGCTCCAGTACCCAGGAGGCAACCACCCGGCACATAGTAGGCACTCAAGAAATACTTGTTAAATAAAAAAATTTAAACGTTAGTCACAATGATTATTATTTACTTATTTGCTCATATCTTCCTCCTCTTTCCTCTTTAGTAACCATCAGAGGTATTGAATCCTACCTGAACTCAAGACATAGCCCAGGTTACTCATCACTTCAACAGGGAATTTTCCCCTGAATTCCCTATGTCAGTTCCTCCTGTTTAGCCCTCTCACAACATTGACCTCTATTGTGTGATTCTTTGGTTTAGGTCTATCTTTTCTACTAGATCCATATCACTAGAGACCTCATCAATTGTTGCTTGCCTCTGTATTCCCAGCACTGAATACAGAGCTTGGCACTCAATCAATAATGAATGAATGAGGAGTTACCATTGTGGCTTAGAGGAAACGAATCTGACTAGAAGCCATGAGGACGCAGGTTCAATCCCTGGCCTTGGTCAGTTGGTTAAGGATCCAGTGTTGCCTTGAACTGTGATGCAGGTCACAGACGTGGCTCAGATCTGGTATTGCTGTGGCTGTGGTGTAGGCTGGCAGCTACAGCTCCAATTTGCCCCCTAGCCTGGGAACCTTCATATGCCGTGCATGCAGCTCTAAAAAGACAAAAAAAAAAAAAAAAAGGATAATGAATGAATGAATAATCAGAATAGGCTCGATTCCTTTTGCCTACTGTAAAACTAATTTTGCACATTACTTGACCACTCTGGCTGTGCTATGTTTGTTCATGATTGATAAGCTTTGGCATTTTACGTGACATTTCCTCATTGACGCTGAATGGTATAACTCAAGCTAAGCTGTGTTCTGGCAGGTAGTCACAAATGTTTCTCATTGGTTTGTATTCAGAGTAGAAGATGAAAGAGCAATAGGCTGTCAGTTAGCAAAAATCCATTTGCTACTGCTCAGATCTGTGAAAGTAACCAATTAAAGTTATGCGTTAATATTTCAGAGTAAGCAGGATCCTGAAAATCAGTCCAGTATTACAATGAACAAGTGAAGATGGGTGCACTCTTCTTTATGGGGATAGAGAGGCGATGGCAACTGTGGTGTAGGTAGCAGGAAGGAATGGTCATTTCTTGGGAGCCTGTCATATGCCAGACTCTACTCAAGATATTTTGCATTCGCGATCCCATTTGATGCAAACTACAAATGTGGTTGAGGAGGGAGGATGTTGGCAAATGTGGATATGTCTGCATGTCCTTTCATGTGTACATATTTGTGGGTGTTTGAAATGAGCAAACTCCACCCCCCGTCTCTGCTTCATATTAGCTGTGCAAGCGTAAGCATGTCAATTAATGCCCCTGAGCTTCGGTTCCTATATTTGTAAAGTGTGGATCATAAGGCCCATCTCACAGACCTGGTACTAAGATCAAATAAAATAATGAATATGAAAGTTCTTTGAAAACAAGTTGGGGGTGGGTGGGCGTAGGGTGTTACAAGGATCAAAGCAATAATCTATCCCTCTGGATATCATAGTATTTTTGCATTTTTCTCTGGTGAAAGCTAGGGAAAGCCATATGATATCAGTTGGTGAAGCCATATGATATCGGCTTATTACCTATTCATTTATTGCAAATCAATTCAACAAATACACTAAATGACTGTCGTATGCCAGACTCCATAAGGCCATGGAAAATCAAATGAACTAGACATGATCCTGCCTCAAGGAGTTCATACTTGAGAGGAGGAAGTGTATGCATCCAAAAATAACTATAAAACTCAAGGCAAAATATGCATAATGCTATACATACTAAGAAATCACAGCAAATAATTTATACAATAACTATATATTGAATACCTACTATGGACCAGGCACTGTTCTAGAACCCAGAGAGATAGGAGTAAACAAGAAAAACAGGGGAGCCAGTTTTCATGGGACTTACATCTGATACCTAAAAAGAGATGCACAACCCAATTTCAGTTACTCGTTGTGCTGAAAAGAAAACACGGTGATGTGATCAAGAGTCCTGGAAGAGCAGGAGAGGGTCAGCCAAGGTCTCTGACACCTGAACTGGGACTGGAGTGGTGAGAACAGGGCAGCTTTGAGAAGCCCTTCTGAAAGTTCCAAACAGGGAGAGTAGCAAGTGCTAGGAGCCTGTGGGTTTGAGGCTGACAGAAAATGAAAAAGTGGGGTGTGATGAGAAGAGGCCAGCAGGGGTGGACCTGGCCAACTCACACACCACCGGTCTGGCTGTGCTGAAGAATTTGGTGTCTAATTGAGGTACAACGGGAAGTGGGGAAGCTTTTAGAAAGAGCAGAGATACAATCTGATTTACATTTTAAAAGAGCACTCCGCTTGCTAAGGTTGCTACATGGAGCAGGTCGTCTGCAGTGGGTAGAAAGCCAATCCCGGAAGCCCAGACAAGATGCTATTTTTGTAACCCTGGTGAAGGATAATGAATGGTGACTTGCAGCTAAGCTGGAAGCAGTCTCTATAGGGTTTCTCTAGATAGGGACAGATGCAGGCTACATTTTGGAGGTGAGTCAACAAGAATTTGAAGAGGAGGGAAAAGGTTGTTTCTAAATGAAGAATGCTTCAGTTTCTATCTTCAAAATCCTTGCATGTCAAACAGTAAATATGTCTAATGCATATTTAAGCTAATATTAAAATCCTTTGGCTCTTTAACACTTTTTCTTGGGTAAATTTAATTATTAAAGTTGTAAAAATTAAGAAAAACATATAAATATATCATATAAAATGTGCTGTATACATACCTAAGACTAGAATGCTGAATGTTTTCCAATGGAACTATGATATGATCTTGTGTTTCTGGTGGGGGGGGCGGTGCTGTATCAGATTTTGCCTCTTTTTCTGCAGCATCTTTCAAAAACTGAAAACAGTTGGACAACTTTAACACCAATGCTAGGTGTGGACGTTTCTTTATATATTTTTGGAAATGACTTCCACCCATTGGAGAAAATGGGAATGCACCGTGTCCTGATAACGTTAGGAGCTGGATGGAGCCCGCAGACAGCTCACCAAGGCCTTAAATTTAATGCAACCAGACAGACTATTGTAAATCCATTCCCACCCGAGCTCTGAGGCCGGAGGAGGGAGACTGTACCTATTTATAGCAACAACTGTCTGGGTGAGGCCTGAGTAACGCAGTCCCTTGGGGAAGCCAGGTTGGCAATCTTTGTCTGCAGTCAATCAAGTCCTGGATGGTAAGAAGCGGCCAGCGCGGACTCTGCATCTGCAGGAAGGCCCCTGATGATTTTTCTGCCTTTTGGGTTTTTTTTTTTCCAATTTAAAGACTAAGGATTCCATCGAGGTAAGGAATAGGCGTGAGTGAGTTCTTAAGCGGTCGGTTCGCGGAAAGGGTCCTGTAGAGAGCAGTGGGGCCACCGACCGCGGGGGTGTTTCCTCCCACGCCCACCCCGCGCGCAAGGGAGGCGGGACGAAGCCGGGACCAGCCAGCGAGGCTGTGATGTGGCGCGCGTTGGCCCCTTGCGGCATCCTCTCCCCTGCCGCGGCTGTAATGGATCTTTGCGTCCTAAAAGGGGAAGATAATGCCAGGTTTAGCTTATAAATAGATGGTTGTACGCTCTCCCTGCGAAGCACTGATTGAGAGCCAAGCTGACTATTGATCTAATTTTAACTTACATTTTAGCACGCAGCTGCTCCGCCCCCCTGTCGCTGTTCGGCGGAGCGCAGGGCACAACTGTCTCACGCGACCGCCAGAGGGCGGGCCGCTAGTGTTCCTGCCGCCCTATCCGTCTGGCCTCTGTTTACGCAGGCATACAATGCCGGCCTTTATTAGGTTTGAAAAATAGGAGTTTGATATTCCTGCGCCAGGATGACCTCATCACTCATGAAAGTCAGAGGAAAGCGGGGAATTGGATGACAGGCAGTCGGGAAAAATAAAGCTTGCATTTCACCTTCTCCCACTCCACCACCTACACAGAGCAATGGGGATGTGTTTCTCTTTTAAAAATTACGTTCGTTGCTGAAGCCGGGAAGTGGGGGAGGGTGGTAGGAGTGGAATGTTAAATTCTTCTCGGTACTGGGTGTTCTGTTTAGAAGGTTACTATCACCTACTCTCTGCCTACAAGAACTCTCTGTTGAGCTGTCACCAAATGCCAGTGCACCAACACTCTCTAGGAAAGAGTGTTTCGAGGTTAACGCATTATTTGTTATTCCTAAACATGATTCATCTTGCCACAATTTAAATAATGGTCATCAGCAATTTTATACTGATAGCGTGTAAACTTCAGATCTACTTATGCCTTCAAATGAACAGGGTGGGTATTAAGGACTATCACATTTTTGTTGGCACCTTTTGGGACTACGGGGTATAGGGGAGAGTATAATGTGACCGGAAGGGGGACAGAAGACAAAGAAGCCTCCTCAGTATTTGGCCTTTCCTTCTGGGGTTGAATGAAACATAAATAGAAGCCAATGTTTATAAGGCACTTGCACGCCACTGTACCAAGCATTTTACATTTGTTAAATTCTGTCATTATCCCCATATTAGGGTTGATGAAACTGAAGCTAAGTTACTTGCCCAAGATCAGGTTAGCTAGAAAGCAGTAGAGCCAAGATTCAAGGCTCAGCAGTGGCTGACCCCAGAGCTGGTGCCATGGATCATCATGTTATGAAATATACCAACCCTTGGTGAACTCATAAACCACCTGCATCCCTAAGCAAAGGAGGATGCATGTGAACAGAGGATGGCAACTTTCAGAGAAGGTCTGCCAAGGCCAAAACCAAAAGGTTCTACACAGGGAGAGTTCTTGAAAAAGTGAAAAATGTACAAAGATTATCATCAGCAGCATTGCTTCTGACAATAGCTTGTAAGAGAGAAAAAAAAAAAAAAGTGACCAGAAGAAAGAGACATGCACTAAAGGGTCCTCATTTGGCCAATCATTCAACAAATATTTCTCAAGGTGGACTAGCCAATGTTGTGAGCACTGGGATACTGTGATGAAAGCAACAGACATGGCCCATCCTTTTCTGGAACCTCAAGAGGGAGGGGATTATAAAGAGATGAACAGTGAAACATAAAGTTAGCACTGGTGATGACTGTAAAAAGAATGTGGATAGCCAAGACTTGGAAACAACCCAAATATCTATTGACAGATGATTAGATTAGGAAGATGTGGTATATATACACAATGGAATACTACTCAGCCATAAAAAAGAATAAAAAATGTCATTTGCAGCAACATGGATGGAATTAGAGACCCTCATACTGAGTGAAGTAAGTCAGAAGGAAAAAGACAAATACCATATGATACCACTAATATCTGGAATATAATATACTGCACAAATGAACCTTTCTACAGAAAAGAAAATCAAGGACTTGGAGAACAGACTTGTGGTTGCCAAAGGGGTGGGAGAGGGAATGGGATGGTAGGGGGGTCTGGGGTTAATAGCCGTAGGCTGTTGCCTCTGGGCTGGAAAAGCAAGGAGATCCTACTGTATAGCCCTGGGAACTATGTCTAACCACCTGTGATGAATCCATATATGTATGTGTAACCCTGTCACCATGCTGTGCAGCTGGGTATAATGGAAAAAAATAAATAAATGAAATTAAAAAAATAAAAATAAAAAAATGTTTTAAAAAAATGTGAGTGATTGGGGGAGAAGGGGACAAAGATAGTCTGCAGGAATTAGCCAAGTGAAAGACGGGAGTGAGCATGTCATGGTTGTGGACAGACATGGGAAGGCTTTGAGGAGGAAGTGGTGTCGGGAACACAGTGATCTAGCGGGGGAGGGAGATGAGAGGAGACTGTGCACCAGAGTGAGGATTTTGAACATTATCCTAAGTGCAGTGGGACGATCCCGTGAAGAGCTGGAAGCATGAGAGTGAAGTGATTTAATTTACATTTTTGTGGTGGGAAGAAGGGGGAAGGTGGGACAAGGGAGTGGGCAAGGGAGACCACTAGGAGATCAGTGCAGTAGCTCAGGTGAGAGAAGCTGGGTGGACAAGGCCTGGCATATGGGAGGAGGAGAGAAGTGGATGAATTAGTTGAGGGCTTAATGATGGGTTGGACAGGACAGTGAGGGATAGAGAGAGGTCACGACTCTCTCCCGGTTTCTGGTTTGAGGCACATGATTGAATGTGCATCATTTATAAATCCATTGAATGGGAGTTCCCTGTTTAAGACTTGGTGGTTACTCCATTGCGGCCCAGATTCAATTCCTAGTCTGGGAATTGAGATCCCACATCAAGCTGCTGCACACCACGGCCAAAAAAAAATATAAATAAATAAACTCAGTGGACATGAAAGGAGGAGAAAGCTGGGGAAACACTTGATTTGGGTTTCTCTCATTTTGAAGAGCAAATGCTGCTGGCTACCCAGACAGAAAGGAGACTTCAAAAGGAAACCTTGAGTGACTTTCATTTTTTTTTTATGGAAATGTCCTTATTGTTGTTGTTGTCAAAAAAGATAAGCATTGATATTGTTGTGAGTAAAATGGTACAAAGAAGCTTTGAGGTGAGGTGATACGTATTTGCTTTTGCCATAAAACATGGAGTCTGTGAGCTCCAAAGGAACCTGAAGTAACCAACCAGCAGCAACTCTTGACTTGTGCAGGACAAGACCAGGCAGGGGCTCTGTGGTTCACAGGCCCCTGTGTGAGGAGAATCCCCTGGTGTCAGAGTTGGAAAGGATCGCATTACAACCATCAGGAAGCTAAAGACCTAGAGAGATGAAGTGATTTTGTCTGAGATCAGTCACAAATCTGTAAGTGAACAGCAAATCTACTGGTTCTTCTTTCCTGGGCCACGCTACCTCTCAGGGGTTAAGCCTTTCTCTGGAGCACAGAAGTCTTCATCAGGGGAGGTTGCTGGACCACTGTGATACTGGGAATACACTTTCATCCCAAACTCCATGGGAGAGGCAAGTCTCTGGAGTCTCCCCACCATTCTGCAATTCTTCAGGGACAAGAAGCCCAACTTCCTGCGGCATAGCTTGGGCCCTTGGCCCTGCAGTGCTGCCCAAGGTACCCAGCTCCTGGCAACAGATCACTCTTTCCTCACTCAGAGGGGTGGATGGATTATTTCCTGCTCTTGGGGCCAGAGAGATGCACTCCTGCCCTTGTGGGAGGCACCCAGATAAAGGAAGAGTTGATCACTTGCTGTGCAGCAGAGCTTTTACCTAGGGGGCTCTTCCAAGTCAATGAAGTAAACAAACCTACCTTTTGCCTACTAGCTGTTCCTCCCCTCCCCCATTCTATTTCCCTGCCTTTTTTTTTTTTTTTAATTTTAGAATTGGACAGGAACTGAAAATCATTATCCAAGGCTTTCCTATCCCAGTCTGCTTTAGCGTCATGGAAACTTCTGTTTCTTTTTCCCAAGTTATGTAAAAACATGAGATGCAATCAATTGTCTGACCAATTTGACTTGTAAAGAGTAGAAATATGATTAAAATTTGCTTCTATCAAGGTAAAGCAAGAAAGATGAAAATGGAAGAGTTTTTCACAACTATGAAAATATGCCACACTATATAACTATATAACAAAATACAGTCAGTCATATTTTATAGTGGTATTGAATAATTAAGAACCTTAGGTGTTAGATATAAAGTCCTATCCACTCAAATGCATTTTAATTTAATGCATTTATTTTAATCTCTTCAAGTGGTAAATATTTTTGTGTGTAAATCTTCTTTTTGCAGTTTTATTGAGATATAATTAACATATAGCACAGTATAAGTTTAAGGTATATGGCATGATGATTTCAAGTGGTAAATATCATTGTCCTTATTTACGCAGGTTTCTTCTGAAATAGTTAATGTCCAGAATTATCATAGTCTCTTCTATTTCAAGGACAGTAATATTCAATGGCACTAGTCTTCTAAAGAAGGATACATTTTAATGTACGATTTATAGGAAATTAACTGATAGCATTTTTCAGCAGAGATGGACATGTATGCAACAGAAAACAGCCATAATGATGTTTTAAATAAATTACCAGGTAAAAACAATGGCATGAGGAGATAGTTATGAATCTTTCCTATAGCATTGAATTTAATCAGAGGACTGTTCATAATTTAATGAAAGCACTTAAATGCTAAAATCTGCTTTATCATTTAGTTTTAGTTTATTTTTTTTAAAAAGGTCTTCTCACATTGACTAAAGGAGGCTTAATTTTTTAATTTATACTTTTCTATATTTTATTTCTATAATGCATATATATGACTTTTACTAAGAGAAAAAAGCAAAAACATTAGGGAAAACTTATTCCATGTAAAAAAAAATCTTCAAAATCAGAGGATTGTTGTATAATGAGAGGATCCCCTTTGGCATTAATTTCCAACAAGTCATTTGGGGCAAAATGCCTGTCAAAGCAGAGAGACCATATAAGCAATAAGAAGAGCCTAAGAGTTGAGAGTTCTGTTGGTCAGGCTGCCTTTAAATAGGAAAATGTTTATTCTTTGATACCAGGCCATACTTACATTGATTTCTGATTCATGCAAGATGTACACTACTTCGAATTGTTTCTGCAGTGGAGAGGCTGGGATTGTGCTGGCCCTGAAAGTAGGCGTTAAATAGAAGGATGTCTCCTGGGAGGATTAGCATCCAGTTTGTAGCTGAGCAGTGCAGCAAGCTAACTGTCCCAATTAGGTGTAGAGTCCATGCCTTGACCTCATTAGCAGACAGTGACCCTACCTGCTCACTAGCAAGCAAAAGTGTTCATAACCTAAACCTCACAGATTCACAAAGGAAAAGGACCATTTACCACTGTGGCTGTAGACCTTTCCCAACCAGGCAGTGGATGAGGGATGGCAGTCTCCTGGAAGCTACAAGCAAATGAATTATTAAGAACTGTCTGAAAAAAACAAATAGAAACTTTTTTTTTCTGTTTTTCATGCTCTTATCTGGCCTTGGCAAGCTGTTCATTGATGAGAAACCACTTCTTTAGCAGCAAAGTTTTGGGGAGGTCCCATTCTTTTCAAGCAAAAACATGGTGATTTAACCATCTCTCCCTGCTGGGCACACATATCTTGTCTTTTTGTTGTTGTCGATTTTTTTTTTTTTTTTTGGTAGGGAATTGAATTTGACTTAAGGAAAGAAGACTGGGAATGAAAATGTTTTCAAATTCTTTGCTGTGGTGTTCAGGTAAATACACCTTTTCCTACCCTTTAGTCATTTTCACTGTCCCCTCTCCATCTTTCATGCCTTTAGCTTGGAGCAGTGATTCGCAACGCTTTTCCTGCAGAAACCGACACAGGCGTGTGTCACCCCTTCCCTGGGTGCAGAGATAAGTGGGCTACAGATTGTTTGCCGTCCTCCTCCTCCCCTGCTCTGTCCTCCCTCTGAAAGCACATGGGATTATGTGAGAGTGAGAGCGACTTTAGCACAAGGATAGTCTCACATCCTCTGCAATTTATATGAAAAGTACCCCATCTGCAAACTTCAAAACTTTATCACGTATAACAAATTGCCTGTGGAAAACTCCACAACTGACTGGACAGTATGTCATAATACTGTGCTTAGGAATTAGAGCTGCAATATATTCCGATTTTCAAGTGAAGTGAGGGACAGAGTCTGCAGGATTTTTGCCACAGAGGCCCCAAGACCCGCCAAGCACAGTATTTCCCATTCAGAGCAAAAGTTTTTCCATGATTTAGTGTTTAATCTGTAAGAGTGAAAATGATCTCTGATCTGATCTGATGCAAATGGAAAGAAATACAATGTGCAGAAATACTGAGACAATCCAGGTTATGGTTATACATATTCAGACAGAGAAACTGCACTGATCGAGGTTCTTATCCTCTTTATGACATGGTTTCCTCTTCTTTACAATAATAGTAGTTACCTCATAGGACCGTTAATGCCTGTAAAGTAGTGTAAATGCTGTCTGTCATCTGATATTCTCTCGGTAAAGTTTAAGTCCATCACTGTTATTATCATGACATGTACATAGCCATTCTTGAAGTTAAACTGAGGATAAATTCCAACAGTGCTAGTATTGACATTTTGACTAAATTCACCATAATTATGATCTAATACTGAAAGGGAGATGGGCTTATGGCCATCCTTTTAGCCGGTTCTATTAACTGTTTAGCTAAAACAGAGGTATGGCTGAACAGAAAATTAGCATTTAAAAATTGTCTATTTCTAGTGGAAGTATAAATGGGTACAGACCTTCTGAAGAGTGTTAAAAAACTTTAAAATTCAAACACCCTATGTGGTACATATATACAATGGAATATTACTCAGCCATAAATAAATATTAAAAAAGAATGAAATAATGTCATTTGCAGCAACATGGATGGACCTAGAGATTATCATACTAATTGAAGTAAGTCAAAGACAAAAATATATCACTTACATGTGGAATCTGAAAAATCAGTACAAATGAACCAAATTACAAAACAGAAACAAACTCACAGACTTAGAAAACAAATTTACCAAAGGATAAAGGTGGGGGGAGGGATAAATTAGGAGTTGGTGATTAACATATATACACTACTACATATAAAATAGATGGCCAACAAGGACCTGCTGTATAGCACAGGGAACTCTGCCCAATATTCTGTAATAACCTATATGGGAAAAGAACCTGAAAAAGAATGGGTATATGTATATGTATAATGGATTCACTTTGCTCTACACCCGCAACTAATACAACATTATAAATCAAGTATACTCTAATATAAAATAAAGGTTAAATTAAATTTTTAAAAAATTGTTGATTTATAGTGGTAGTGTAAATTTGTACAAACCTTTTAAAGAGTGTTAAAAAAAACCTTAAAAATCAAATACCCTATGTCTGAGCCATTCCTTAACTGTGACTTTATCTTTGGAAATAATCAGAGGTGAGTGAAAAGATACATATCTAAGATTCTTTATCAAATTTTCTTATAACACTAAAAACACTGGAAGAGCCTTAATGTCCAAAATAAGTTACTAGTTAAGTAAAACATTTACATTTAAATGATGGAAAGCTGGAGTTCCCATCGTGGCTCAGCAGTTAGTGAACCCGACTAGCATCCGTGAGGATGCAGGTTCGATCTCTGGCCTTGCTCAGTGGGTTAAGGATCCGGTGTTGCCATGAGCTGTGGTGTAGGTCGCAGACACACACGGCTCAGATCCCGCATTGCTCTGGCTCTGGAATAGGCTAGCGACTACAGCTCCAATTCAACCCCTAGCCTAGGAACCTCCATATGCCACTGGTGCGACCCTAAAAAGACCAAAAAATAAAATAAAATAAAATAAAATAAATGCTGGAAAGCTACACAGACATTAAAAAAATATGTAATAGAAGACTGTATAGTGACATGGACAAATGTTCCTTGTATGTAGCCCACTGAAAATAGCAAGTTACAAAACAATATAAGAATTCTATTCATATATAAATGTAACAGAGGTATGCCAATGGGGGAGGAAGTTTACTGAAGCTCTCTATGCTCTCAAAACTTTGATGATTTTCCAATCTACCCAGAGGATACGTATTTTTTGGCCCATTCTTATTTAGATCTTAGTCTAGACCCCTGCTTTTTACAATCCAATCTGGTTATTAAAATTTTGGGCTCGCTCTCTGGACTGTTCTGTCAAAATCCATTGCTGTTAGCTGTTGCTAATCATAGTCCCAGGCTTTCTCTCTCTGAGAGAACACTCTCTACCCCATTTTCACCAACTCCAAGCATAGCGGGGAAGAGAGAGAAATCCCCTTTGTGTGCCCGCCTGAGAGCATCAGTGGTGGGAAGAAGACCTGGTCCTGAGCTGGGGCCACTTTATTTGCACGGCCTCTGCTGCTGTGTGAGCCCCACGCAGAGTTTCCTGAGACCCTATTTTGTTCCACCCCAGGGTCCCCACAGAGTGCTCCCTCACCGTGTGGGGACATCCATGTACCCTACGGCCCCCACCCTAGAGGCGCTACACCTCCTCCCTGTCTCCTCATCTCTGTGCTCCCTTTGGACCCTTGGGTCTTCTCCTGTGCCCTCTGAGAGTCATGGGGAACTGGAAGAGGTAGGTCCCCTTCCTCCACTCTCTTCCAGGCACACTCCAAGATGTCTTTGAGTCCCACTAGCCTGGATTGTTCCATCCATGTTTCTGTCTTCTGAAATCACCCGATTTCCTGAGCAGAACCCCTCCATCTTTAAAGGCCACACGCCATACAGCTCCCTTGCTCCCTGGGATGGGATGGTGGAAGGGCCATGCAGCCAGGGAAGACAATTTGTCAGCCCTGAAGGATCTCAGAGAACCACCTCCCTCAGAATCCCGGCCAAGATTTTCGAAAACTAAATAAATAAGTAAATACGTACATAAACAAAGTTTTAAGTATATTTACATAAGACAAAGTGCTCCATTGTAAATGTACAATTTGATGAGTGTTAACAAATGCAAACACCCGTATAATCACACAGCCAAGATACAGAATATTTCATCTGTCCAAAAAGTCCCCTCTTGCCTCTTTAAAGTCAATTCCTGCTCTCCTATCTTGGGCAACTCCTGGTCTGCTTTTTATCCCTTGAGATTTGCTAGAATTCCATGTAAGTGCTATAATACAGCCTGCACTTTCTCCTGTCTGGGTAAGCACAATGTTTCTGGGATTCATCCCTGATGTTGCTGTAGTTTGTTTCTTTTCATTGGTAACATTCCATTATGTGGATATATCACAATTTGCTCATCCATTCACTTGTTGATAGATATCTGGGGTGTTTCCAGTTTAGTTTGGGATTATGACAAATAAAACTGCAATAAGTATCCATGTACAAGTCTTTATGTGGATATCTATTGTAATTTCTCTTGAGTAAATACCTAGGAGTGGAATGAACTGGGTCATATGGTAGCATTCATATAACTTTATAAAACTGGCAAACTGTTTCCAAAGTGCTTTTTTCATGTCCACTGGGACTATATAAAATTTCCGGTCCCTCCACATCCTTGCCAACACTTCTTTTTGTCAGTCTTTATAATTTTAGCCTTTCTAGCAAATGGAATGTGGTATCCCATTGTGGTTTTAACTTGCACTTCCTGATGACTAATGATGTTGAGCATGTTTTCATGTGCTTATTAGCCATTTGTGTGTCTTCTCTGGTAAAGTGTCTGTTCAAATCTGTTGCCTACTTTTTTAAAAATAAGCTTTTTATTTTATAATACTTTTTTTGTCTTCCAATTAAACTTTATTGGCCGTGGGCCAGATTTAACCTGAAAACCATCCTGGGCCAGTTTCTGGTCTGGATAAATCTATACAACATTGTCAAAAAAAAATTTTTTTTTTTTGCCTTTTGTCATTTTAGGGCCACACCCATGGCATGTGGAGGTTCCCAGGCTAGGGGTCTAATTGGAGCTATAGCCACTGGCCTATGCCTCAGCCACAGCAACGCAGGTACCGAGCCGCGTCTGCAACCTACACCACAGCTCACGGCAATGCCGGATCCTTAACCCACTGAGCAAGGCCAGGGATCGAACCCACAGCCTTGTGGTTCCTAGTCGGATTCGTTAACCACTGCACCACGACGGGAACTCCAACATTGTCAAAACACAGGATACATAAATGGCAACTATCAATTGAATGATATATAAAATAATTAGGCAAATAATAAAAATTTTTTTATTTTGATACTTAAAATGGTTGATTTTTTACTATCATAGTGTTTTGATGTATAAAAAGTTTGCAAAGATAGACCAAAAGAGTTCCTTTATACCACACACCAGTGTCCTTTACCACTAGCATCTTAACTTTAGTATGATTTATTTGTTACAACTAATAAGCCAATATTGATACATTCTTATTATTAACTAAAATTCACACTGTACTTCTGATTTCTTTGTCCTAATGCCCTTATCTCCTCAAGATCCCATCTAGGTTACTACATTAACCATAGTCATGTTTCCTTCGGCTCCTCTAGGCTGTTCATTTCTCAACCGCTCCTTGCTTTCGGTGCTCTTGATAGTCTGGGGGGCTATTAGTTAGCTGTTATATAGAATGTCCCTTAATTGGAGTTCATCTGGTATCTTTCACATAATTAGACTGGGGTTGTAAGTTTGGGGGAAAGAAATACAGAGGGAAAGCATCATTCTCATCATGTCATATCAAGGGTACATGCTATCGACGTGACTGATCACTGCTGATGTTAACCTTGATCACATGGCCAAGGTTACGACTGTCAGGCTTCTCTACCATACAGTTACTCTTTTTTTCTGCCTCCCATAATGTACCTTTTGGAAGGAAATCACCATGTGTAGCCCACACTTAAAGGATGGGGAGTAACACTACACTTCTCTGAAGTACAATGTCTGAATAAATTATTTGAAATACTGCTGTATGGAAGATTTGCCTATTAGCCTGACTTATTTACTTATTTATTCAATCCTTTACTTATATCAGTATAAACTCATTAGTATTTATTCTGTACTTTAGATTATAATCCAATACTATATTATTCATTATTCATTTCACTGTTCAAATTGTTTTATTGGGAGTTTAGTTAACTCCTGTGTCCACCTGCAAGAGCCCATCACTGTATTTTTCTTTTTTGTTTTGTTTTGTTTTTCTTTTTTGGGGCATGCCCACAGTATGTGGAAGTTTCCAGGCCTGGTATCAAACGCACACCACAGCAGTGACAATGCTGGGTCCTCAACTCACTGCTCCATAAGGGAAGTCCCATTATGTTTTTTTAAGTACTTTTTCTCTGAAACTACAAGATGTATCTGGGAGAAAAGATTTGGTGAGTTAATTTGCATTATCTCCTGCGTAAGTGCTTGCAAGGCTAAGATCTTCCCACACTCTGTGGCCGCTGTATCCCTTACTCCCCACAGATACTGTCTTTTATTGAGAGGATGTAGTGCAAGATGTGTAGAGAAACATTTCTCTCCATGTTTGAATTGTGCTTGAATGGTGCTCATAGGAAAAGAGATTACCCTGTGACAACACCAAGAGTAAGATTCTGCACATCCAGGCAGTGTGTCCTGTAGGAATTATACAGTATGTGTGGGAGGCAGCACTCTCTAAAGTTGAACAGTGGTACCAAGTGGAGGAATTATCGTAGATAGGTCAACACATGGGACTGCCCCTTCTGTTTCTAAAAATCTGCTATGGAGCACCTCAGTCAATCTTTCCAATAATTTTTAGATAATTTTTTCCTCCTGTTAATCCACATCAGTGGTCAGAGAACTATATAGCCCACAGGCCAAACCCAGGCCACTCACTGTTTTTTTAAATAAAGTTTTATTGGAACACAACCCCTCGTTCATTTGCACATTTTTTACGCCCAGTCTCACACTCAAATGGCAGAGCTGAATAGTGACAAAGTCAAAAGAAGTATTTCCCTAGCCCTTTACAGAGAAAGTTCCCTGACCACTGCTCTATTTCATGACTTGTCTAGTCTTACAAAGCAATAGAGGGCCATTTTCATGAGTTACAGCCTCCAAGGGGACAGAGAACCACCCCTCAGGGCCACCTCTCCAAGGAACCTTCACATGAGACGTCTTAAGTACCCACTTGTAAAATTAAATAACCCTGTTTATCTAATCCCCTTGCTTTGACCTTCTCTATCTTAAAACTAAAACTAAAATTTACAATTATGCTTAATTGCTGAATAGGCTCACAGGTTAGGAATACATATGCAGAAGCCTAATATGTTGATCCAATAACTTGAAGAAATTTAGGAGTGAGACAAACTTTCTCCTTAATCAGAGGCCATCAAGCATTTAAAGACGTGAAGAGCACCTAGATATCGGTGAGACTTGGATCATTTCCACTTTTCTAAATTCAGGACGTTGTATTGATTTTCAAAAGGCTGTGGGTGATCAGTGTGGAGATGTGGAACACAGGATAACACAGGTGTAACAAGGATTTTCCAAATAAAATGCAAATTGGATTTAACCAAGTACAACTATCACAGAACCATGAAGTGATCAGGGAAATTTTGTTCTACCTGCATGACCTGGGAGAGCTTTATTTTATTTACTTTATTTTCTCCTATGTACACATTTCTTTGTCAAAAATGCCGACAGTACTGAGAATGGTTAAGAGAGCTGTAAAGAAGGGGCTAGGCCACCGGGTAGCCCTCCAAACTCAAGGACAAAGTGATTGCCAGAGACCTCTGTTGCCCCAGGCTGGCCAAAAGTGTGTTTGTCGTTGTGGGCAGGTGGTGCCGTGTAGTGGGAACAGTCTTGCCTGGCCTTGGGTTGCTGGTTCAGCCCCCCATCAACTCTGTGACTTGAACAAACTCTGTAATCTCTCTGAGCCTAACCTGTAAAATGAGGATTGCCTGTGCCTTGCAGAGTTACTATGAGGATAAAGTCTAGGACACGTGATAAATGACAGTTTACATGACTGGTATTACTGCCAGGACACTGTACAGCTACAGACACCAAGAGTAATTGTGGCAGAGAATGACATGAGATGACGCAGACCACAGGCATTCTAGAAAAATCACTGGGATCATCTTGCCTCTGAGAACCCCTTTAACATTTAGAGTCTCCTTGGACCTGGAGAAGGCTAAGGAGAGCCCTCCTATAATCTTTGTCCGACCCCTTGTCGCTTCTCCCTCTGCCTGCACTGAGTCAGGGACCCCATGACAAATTGCAGGCATGCTCGGGGGAAATGCAGATGCCAGCGTAACAAAGACCTAGATCACAGGGAATCTGCAAGCACGCCACCCCCTGGCTGGGCCCTGCCTCTGGTCTGAAGGTCCATTTTCTCTAGCTCCAGAGCAACAACTTAGGATCCAGGTCAGAGTTTTATTTGGTTTCTCTTCTGATTTCCTTCAAGGCTGATAAGCCCTTGGTTTAATCCTGAAGGTGCCCAAGTAGGTCCATATTCTGTTGATCTTACTCTGAAATTCAGGAGGCAACCCAAGGTCATGGACTCCATGCTCCTCAACAGGCCAGACCACGGAACGATTATTATGATAATAATCTATCATATTTAAAATCTGTGGTGCTGAGTCAGCAGCAAGGCAGCCTCAGTCAGGAGTGGCAGAGGTGACTGCCTGCAGCTTGTGATTGATTAGGGGTGGGGTGGGGGGTGGGGTGGGGGTGGAGAGAGTATATTCATTTTCTAGGCCTGCCATAACAAAGTATTGCAAACTGGGTGGCTTAAAGCAATAGCCATGTATTGCCTCACAGTTCTGGAGACTAGAAATCCCAATCACGGTGCTGGCAGGGTCCTGCTCCCTCTTGCAACCTATAGAGGAGAATGGTTTCTCACCTCTTCTAGCTTCTGGCATTTGCCAGCAACCCTTGGCATTCCTTGGTTGCAGATGCGACATTCCATTCTCTCCTCTGCGACCACATGGCACTCTCCCTGTGCATGTTCATCGTCTTCCTCTGTGTCTCTCTCTGCATCTCATCTCCTTTTTTTTTATAAGGACAAGTCCTATTGGACCAGGGCTCACTCATCTCCACCATGACCTCACCCTAACTTGATTACACCCGCAAAGACCCAATTCCCAACTAAGGTCACATTCACAGGTTCGGGAGATTAGGACTTCAACTTTTCTTTTGGGGGAATCCCATTTAACCTATAACAAAGGGAGGGGGGAAGAAGCAGACCAGTTCTTTCCAACCACTCACTCCTCCCGGAGGAAAGACCCTTGGTGCTTCATAGCTTTGACCTTCAGCCAGTTATTTCCAGTTGGGACAAATAGCCCTGCAGTCCCCTGTGGGTGCTTGTTCACAGTGTATCTGCTCCTGGATGGAGCAATGTGTGGTCAGAAAAGCTGAACTGACATTGTTTTAGCCAGCCTGAGAATTACAGCCTTTAGTTTAAAAAAAAAAATATATATATATATATATATGTGTGTGTGTGTGTATATATATATATATATATATATATAAAAAACCAACCACTTTCACTATATGGTGAATAGATCCCAGATTCTTTTGGAGTTAAGATATGGATAAAGTAAAGGAAAAAGAAGGTTTGAGGAATTCTGTGTGAAATAAAGAGGAAAAAAAAGATTAAAAGAAGAATGCTGGTATCTTAGGGGGAAAAAAAAAGAAAACCCTCGATTTACTCTGTTTTGCCAACAGTTGGCTCTGGACACCAGCCTTTACGTGCGAAAGCCAAGAGGAAAATCATTCAGCTGTGTGATTTCAGTCAGTCTGCTGCGTTGTCTCCATCCCCAGGCCATTTGGCAAGTTGGGGTGGTTGGTTTCTTAGGCCAGGTCCCAAGTTCCGCATTCTTCTTCCCAGACTCACAGGGCACAAGCTGGTCCCCAGTCGGAACACAACCACGTGAGTAGACCCTGCCTATTTCTTGCTGATGTGGAAATGTGAACATGCGTCAGAGTGAGTAGCAGGGCCCGTCCTGCCCTACCTCTTAACAGGCAGAATAAGCAGCAGATGCTCAGGCATCTAACTAGAAATAAGCCTTATTTAGGCGCCACTCCAGGGAAGGATGCTGCAGCTTCTGCTTCCGGTACTCTCTGGGCACCAGGATTTTTATTGCAAACCACACCTGGTGGGGGCAGCGGCAGGGGAAAGAGTGGTCAGCCCACCTCGCTACCTCTCCTCTGTAATATCTGAAGATGCCGTTTTCTCTGGAACTTGATGAAAACAATAAAAAGGAAAGCTGAGAGTTATTGAACCAGAACAATGAAATGAATTATTAACCATTCACTAAATGCACCAAGCTATAAATAACACAGAGTTATATCCTTGCTGTACCTCAGATTCTTCCTGTTAGAAAGGTCCTGGCCTCCCACGTATTTGACGGAGACCCTGAATCCCTCTTCTTCAGCCTCTTTTCAATATCGCTTAAGAATTTAGCCTCCTGGAAGGCTAGTGCTTCTTTTATAGAGGAGGAATATATAGGAATGTATTCAAGAAATTTGTCGTTGGTCTTGAGCAGAGAAGAGAAGGGAAGATGTTCCAGGAGGAGGTAATAAAAGGACCAAATAGACTCTGCATTTTCAAGAGGATTAGGGTTGGTAATGTTCCATGTAGATGAGCAACAGAAATGAGAAAGAGAAGGGAATTCCATGACCATTGTAGGAGGATGTGGGCTGGGGTTAAAGATGTCTGTAATTCAGAGTTATGAAACTCTAGGCAGTCTTTGCCTCCACGCTGGCCCAGGGTGGTAGTATTTCTCCTAGTGGAGGGGGGGTAACATTACTTGCAAGTGTAACTAACACCAGCTCTGGATCTAAGACTCCCTGGGTTTGAATCCTAGCTCTGCCACTGACTAGCTACATGACTCTGGCCAGATTTAATTATGTTATCTGTTCCTTAGTCACAAAGGACTTAACTGTAAGAAGGGGATAAAAATAGTACACACCTCAAAGTGTTGGTGTAAAATTGAAGTTATCTGTATAAAACAGAAGAGTTCCTCGAACGTAGTCAAGACTCGGTAAGTCTTAGCTATGAGAAAAAAATAATTACCCAAAATTGCCTTGCCTTCAGGGTCTGACCTGACTATAGTTTTGTGTTGAGGTCAGATTCTACATTGTTTTCTGATCTTTTTCTCGATGTTTTATTTGTCCACATTTTCCAATGTCATGCCATAATTCGTGCTGAATGAGTCAGGTCCTTATAAAAGGGATGAGTCGTATTTCAGAGAACCTATCTGCATTTATTCACAGCTCAGAAATTTCAAGTCTTTTTTCTTGTTTGTTTGTTTGTTTTTTACCCCAAGAATGAAACATAGGGGCTACTGCACAGATTTGGGCAAATTTTCTGTCCCCTGGAGGAGGTCATTTCTCAAGTTCTTCAGATGTCCACCTCTAGCTTCCTGAGAATGCTTTTACCCACTTTCCTTGCTTTTGTGGAATGGGTTTGTGGACTCCCCTAGCTTTTGGTGGGAAGAGAAAAACTTGCAGGATGAATTCAGCCTTAACCCTCCCCCCCCACTCCACTAGTTAGAAGTCATCTATTCTGTGTGTCCTTCCCATATTGTACTATTTTTGTCCCTATCCTCCTCCTCTCTCCCTTTCCCCACTTTACCTCCTGCCCTTCCCATCCTCCAGCTCTTTCAATGTAATTAAAACGTACACAGAGAGCAGCGCCCCAACCTGTTACTGTTTAAAGAGTTCACGTCCATCTGTGCTCCATACCCAGTGTGATTCGATAGGGGCATGAGGCTCTCTCTACCCCCAAACATCACCTATTTTGGCTTCTCCCAAAGTCTGAAATCTTCCTGACTGAGCCCCTTCCTCTGGTTTAAAGCATTTTCTCCCCAAGATTCCTGTAAAAATGCGAATACCTTCCTAGGAAAGGTAACTCACTGGTAAAGTCCCCACTGTTCATCAGATTTCCCCTTGATACAGTTCCCAAGAGCTTGATAGGGAGTCGCAAGGGCACCAGATTAGTCTGTAAAGGAGGAAGAGGAATGCTGTGATAAAGCCGAAAATCCTTCCGCCCGCCAGGCTCTGTCCAGCCCCCGGCGCGGGCTGCAGACTGGGCTGGCCGTGGAGGGAACTACGCTGCGTTCGGTGAGGGGACTTGGGCAGGATTTGGGCATCAGAGGCGGGTGAGGGGGCACACGATCCGAAAGGGTGACTTGGGAAGCACCAAAGATAGATTCGATTTGTTGGCAAAAGGCCCTCCATGAGAAATACTGGTTAGCTTTAGTTTTAATTTCTAAGTCATGCCTTATGTTTTAGAAATTTTCCTTTTTTTTTTTTTACAACGTGAAAAAACATGTTTTCATTAAGCAACACTATACCAAAGATGACATTGCTCGAGATGTTACTATTGATATGCAGACATTTCCTTGAAAAAAAGATGTACTTCTGTTCCTTTGCTTACTTTCAAAAGCCTTGAGAGGGACAGCCCCAGGGCGCTCAGGTTTCCTTTCTTGCTGGGGTGTCATTCTTTTCTTTGTGATTCTTTCTTCCCTGCTGCCCTGGCCCCGGGGGCTCTTCTCCCTTCTGTACAGGGCACCCTTGGACAGTTGTTTCTCCGGATCCTGCCTAGATAAGATTGCTTCTCTGAAATTTCGTTATTGTGGATTATTATTGTGCATTTTGAAATGAAGCCAGTGACAAAAGAGCAGGTTTATAGGACTAATATGACATACACATACAATACAGAGTAATTAAACAAATATAATAAAATCTCTTAAAATCCTCTCTGAAGTTTTGTGAATCTCTGCTTTAGGGCAATTTGAGAAATTCCTTTTTTCTCTTATCTTTTCTTTTTTCTTTTTCTTTTTTGTTTTTTCTATTCCCCCCCCCCCACTCTTTAGGGTCACATGGAACCCTAAAGAGTGGCATATGGAAGTTCCCGGGCTAAGGGTCAAATCAGAGCTGCAGCTGCCAGCCTATACCACAGCCAAAGCAATGCGACATACACCACAGTTCATGGCAACACTGGATTCTTTAACCCACTGAGCAAGGCCAGGGATCAAACCTCATGGATACTAGCCGGATTCTTAACTCACTGAGCCACTACAGGAACTCCCTACTTTATTTTATTTTATTTTTTGGACCACACCCTTAAAATAATAAAATAAAATAATAAAATAAAATAAAATATGGAAGTTATCAGGCTAGGGGGAGCGAATCAAAGCTGAAGCTGCCTGTCTACACCACAGCTAGAAGTAACGCTGGATCCCCCACCCACTGAGCGAGGCCAGGAATCAAACTCTCGTCCTCGTGGATACTAGTTGAATTTGTTTCTGCTGCGCCACAATGGGAACTCCCTTTCTTTCTTTTTAAACGAAGGCAACAGGGAAGAGTGGGAAAACTATGAACTTTGGGCCCAGAGAGACATGAATTTGTGGCTGGACAATTCTGTAAGCTGTCTTTGAGCTGTGCCCATTCAACCTGGATAGAAATCTCTGTGTTGCAGAGTTGTAAGGATTAGAAGTGATTCTTAAATCCTAAGGTTGTTTTGAGTACTAAATAAGTTAATGCATGTCAAGTAACTAGCAAAATGCCCAGCACTTAGCAAAAGCTCTATAAATGCCATGCATTCTTATTAAATTAATAAATTATAAGATATAATTTATATCTTATAATTTAATTTTATTAATAAAATTATAAGATATACCTCAGAAAGCTAGAGATGAAAAAGAAATTAAGCCAGACAATGGAATATTATTCAATGTTAAAAAGAAATGCATTTATCAAGCCATGAAATGATATGGAGGAAACTTAAATGCAAATTACTAAGTGAAAGAAGTGAAAAGGCTATATTCTGCCTGATTCCAGCTATATGACATTCTGGAAAAGGCAAAACTATGGAGACAGTAAACAAATCAGTGGTTGCTAAGGGTTTGAAATGGGGGAGGGGGAAGAATAGGAAAAGCACAAAGGATTTTTCAGGCAGTGAAAATACTCTGTATGATTCTATAATGATGGATACATGTCATTATACCTTTAGCCACGCCCATAGAATGTACAACACCAAGAAAGAAACTTAAGATAAACCGTGGACTTTGGATGATTATAATGTGTCAGTGCAGGTTCATCAATAACAAAAGCACTACCCTGATTGGGGGATGTTGATGATAGGGAGGCAGGAGGGATATGGGAAATTGCTATATCTCCCTCTCGATTCTGCTGTGAATTTCTCTAAAATTGTTCTCAAAGAATAGTCTTTTTTAAAAATGTAGAGAGTTCCCATTGTGGTGCAGCAGAAAAGAATCCGACTAGTATTCCATGAGGATGCTGGTTCGATCCCTGGCCTCACTCAGTAAGTCAGGGATCCAGCATTGCCATGAGCTGTGCTGTAGGTCACAGACGCATCTCAGATCCTGCGCAGCTGTGGCTGTGGCGCAGGCCAGCAGCTGTAGCTCCTACTCGACCCCCAGCCTGGGAACCTCCATATGCTCCAGGTACAACCCTAAAAGAAAAAGAAAAAAAAATCTAGCCAGATAAGGAACAAAGAAAATACCCTGAGCAGCAAGAAGTAAAGCTGCATTCTTTCCTACTTCACATTAAGGTCCTGACCTTTATGGCTCTGGACATCCAGCAGTGAAACAAAGATGGGAAGATGCAGCTTGGAAGAAGATGACAGGAGGAGAGGAGGGGGCACAGGCTTTCAGGCAGCTACAATCTCACAGCATTTGGTAATAGCTTAAAAATGGGTGTTGCCATTATCATAAAAGCATACAAACAAAGAAGGGAAATATCCATTGTTTTAAAGTCACTTAGTGAATAACGTTTATCTTTCTGATTATGAAAATAGTATATCTTTCCTGAAAAGTTAGAATATACAGAAAAACACAAAGACTAAAATGAAAATAATCTGTAACAGAAAGAGGAGAATCCATCACTTAGGGTCAGTCCTTGCAGTCTTTAATATAAATATATATACATATAGCTTTCTTTTCCTTCTGCAAATTCAGGTTTGTTTTATAAGAGCATATCAACCTTTTCATTCAATTATATAATGTAAACATTGTCCCATGTCATAAATATTCTTCTAGCACATCTTTTAAAAAATATGTTATTAAAATTTTTTAAAATAATTTATGTTTATTTTTTACTGAAACAAATCACAAGAGCAAATTTATTTATGTTAGATATTAGAAATCTAAACCAACCAACAACAACAAAAAAAAAAGCTAAAATATTTACTGTCACACATCATAGCATGGATAGCCATTTACCAATCAAAAAAATTTTAATTATGAAGATATGGAGTCCAAAATAATAAGCCTCCACCTACCTCTCACCCTGATAACAACAATTAACAGCTCAGGACCAGTTTTCTGTCATTCACACATGGTCCACTTCTCCCATCCAACTCTTGGATTCACCTGAAGAAAATCCAATGTAACATGGCATTTCATCTGTAAATACTTCAGTGTGTATATCTCTCTAAAGGACATGGAGATTCTTTTAAAAATATAATTATATAACATTATCACATCTAAAAATAGTAATAATTTCTTGGTATCAAAATATTACATTCAGCGTTTACTTTTCCCTGGTTCTCATATTATATTTTAACCACTTGTGTCAAGATTAGATTTGGGTATGTGAGCCAGTAAGCAAAAACCCCGAGTTTGAATTGATATGCACTCACGATGTATTTTTATCTAAAAGCAAAACATCTTTTTAAAACTCTGTACACTTAAAAGAAACAATGACTAACCCAATAGCAAAGAACCCTTCTAGTGCCAAGATTATAAGCTCTAAATACCATTTTTCCTCTAAGAAAAACTAGAGTTTCTGGGAGAAATGTCAGATTCCAAGTGTGGGGCAAAAAATGTATAAGACGAGCCTGAAGCATCTCAGACCAGAAGGCAAGGAAAGTGTGCCAGAACCCCAGGTCATGTCCAAAGGCACCTGAATAGGCTCCCATGGGTCAATGGTATGACCATTTAATAAGGATAACATCAACTTCGATAGAATGAAATATATCAAATATGTGTCAGTCCATGAGTTTACAGTGAGACTCCTCCAACTTCAAGGAGTCATAGGTCACTTTGAAAGACAGTAGGAAAAAAACTGTATTTTGGTAATAAGCAAATTAGAGGAAGTGTCAAGTATTCGCCTTGCCTTTCCTTTCCACCTAGTACCTTAAGATACACAGTTAATGAGAAGTTTCTTTTTATATTAAATTCCAACTCCAGATAGTAAAAAGGTAGGACTGAAAGTCATAAAGGCTATCCTTTTGTCTTTACAAACAATAATTGCAGAGTTCCCATCGTGGCTCAGTGGTTTATGAATCCGACAAGGAACCATGAGTTTGCGGGTTCGATCCCTGGCCTTGCTCAGTGGGTTAAAGTTTCAGCGTTGCCGTGAGATGTAGTGTAGGCTGGCGGCTACAGCTCTGATTAGATCCCTAGGCTGGGAACCTCCATATGCCGTGGGTGCGGCCCTAGGAAAAGGCAAAAAAGACAAAAACAATAATAATAATTGCAAGGGAGTTCCCTGATGGTCTAGTGGTTAGGATTCGGCAATTTCACTGCTATTGCCCAGATTCAGTCCCTGGTCTGGGAACTGAGATACCATATCAAGGCACTGCACACAGCAGTGGAAGGAAGGAAGGAAGGAAGGAAGGAAGGAAGGAAGGAAGGAAGGAAGGAAGGAAGGAAGGAAGGAAGGAAGGAAGGAAAGAAGGAAGGAAGGAAGGAAGGAAGGAAGGAAGGAAAGAAGGAAAAAAGAAAGTAAGAAAGAAAGGAGGAATGGAGGGAGGAATTGCAAGAAATAAAAAGGAGGTGACAGAGGAAGAAATTATAGATGAAAAGACTTGAAAGACATTCAACCAATCAATTGTAAGCATTCTATAATTTACTTTAATCAAGATCGTTTAATGGACACTCCTAGATGCAAGAGTGGCCAAGGGGTGACCATTTTCAGGTGGAGGCTCCAGGGTTATGGACAGAATTTGGTTGTAAGCTGGGTGTTTACACACACCTCCTTGGCCCCTTGTTGGGAGTGGGGGATAAGTTGAGAAGAGAAGGCTTCCAATTGTACAAATATTAAGGATTTGCTGAATTGGTCTAAAGAGTATTCACACTGTCTTCCATAAGCAATGGGAGCCAGGGGAAGGGTTTTGAGCATGGCCGTGCCGTGATAAGAACAAGGTTTAAGAAGACTAACAGCCTTCAAGAGGATGGCTTGTTGGGGGTGGGAAAGGAGGCAGGTAGCTCAGCTCAGAGGCTCCTGAAATAATAGAAACAAAAAGCCGGGATGAGGATGGAAACAGAAATAGGTGAAAATTCAAACACCATTAATTAAATAGTATACTGATGGAATCTCCATTTCAGAAAATTTACAGTATTGTTCAAATATTCCCAGGTCATGAGATGATACTAGTAACTATAGTCATGAATCATATTTAAAAATTTGAATTTGGGAGTTCCTGTCATGGTGCAGCGGAAACAAATCCAACTAGGAGCCACGAGGTTATGGGTTCGATCCCTGGCCTCGCTCAGTGGGTTAAGGATACGGCATTGCCGTGAGCTGTGGTGTAGGTGGCAGACGTGGCTTGGATTTGGCGTTGCTGTGGCTGTGGTGAAGGCCGGCAGCTACAGCTCCTGTTAGACCCCTAGCCTGGGAACCTCCATATGCCGCAGGCACGGCCCTAAAAAGCCAAAAAAAATAAATAAATAAAAATAAATAAAATAAAAATTTGAATTTTGTACCTACATATGGCTTCAAAGGAGGAAAAGCCGAGCAGAAGTTAAAGTGTAGTATCAGGAGAGAGGACCCGGCGTGATGGCCGCAGAAAGGAAGCCCTAACTGCTAGATATACAGGATGGTACGAGAAAGCTCACCATGAAATTATGGTGATGGAGAAAAGGAAACTTTCAACAATGGAGATGGATGGCAGGTGGGACTACCGTGAAATTAAAGAAGGAGGCAGCATAGTTATTCATAGCTATTCTTCTGTTATAGCTCCGAAATATGTGTTCTTAAAGAATGAATAGAAAGTAATTGATTTGAAATAGCAAAGCATTAAAGCTTAGAAATATGGAAACATAAGAAATGACCCTGAATTAAAAGAGTTTAAAATGGTTTTTAGGGCTTTCTTAGGTCGGTGGAAATCACCTTAACAAAACATTTTAATAAAACTCTTTGGAAAATAGTCACTGGACTTTCTGCAAGAAGATGTCCCTACTAATTCAGAGCAAATTGTATGGCTAAAAATTCTGAAAATTATCACAGAGCTCCAAAAGGCAGTCCCTGCCTCCATGTGGGTGCTGTTTTGTTTTGTTTGTTTTTTGTTTTGTTTTGTTTTTCCTACGGAGGGTGTTTGAATTGTCAACACTGGCGCTTGTTCCCTGTCTGGACGCAGGCTTCCTAACTATAGGTCCTAAGGTGAGTGATGTGACCCCAGGCCTTTCTCTAGAGAAGCGGACAGTTATCTGTGGTCACCTGTCAGCACCACAGCACCTGGGGGACAGTTGTGCCAGTTGGGAAGGTGGACCTGGGTGGGCATTGAGAACACCCACAATCTCACTTTATTACTTCCACCTGCAGACACATCACACAGCAATGCATAGTATGCTTTTACCAAATCAAAACTGAAAGTCAGTGAAGCAGCTTAGCATGGAGAAAAGAATCCCTTTGATGGAGGTGGCATACCTGGCCTAAGGTTTGCCTGCCCCCAAAGTTGTGAGATTTGGGCTAAATTACTTAGCCCCTCCAAGCTTGTTTTTTGGTCATAATATTTGGGGGGGAAATGCTTGTTTTGAGCCCTAGTGGGAAATAAATATGTTATATATACAAAATATATTTATAGATGATATAGTAGTGATTCACATATTCTTTTTTTTTATCATAACAGAAAAAGGCCTGGAATGTTGTCCACTAAGCTTAATTGCAAGCGGTCAGTGAGTGAGGAGCATTGTGGGTAGTTGCAGACAGAAGCACAACAGGTGGCAAAGAGCATAGATTTCGGAGCCAGTCTGTCTGGGGACTCGGGGAAAGTTGTCTGGGGACTCAGGGAAAATTGTCTGACCTCTCTGTGACTCAGTTTCCTCATCTCTAGAATGGGGTGAAAAACTAGCCTACATCAGAAGGTTGCTTTGAGGAGTTCCCGTCGTGGCGCAGTGGTTAACCAATCCGACTAGGAACCATGAGGTTGTGGGTTTGATCCCTGGCCTTGCTCAGTGGGTTAAGGATCTGGCGTTGCCTTGATCTGTGGTGTAGGTCGCAGACGCAGCTCGGATCCTGCGTTGCTGTGGCTGTGGCGTAGGTCAGTGGCTACAGCTCCGATTAGACCCCTAGCCTGGGAACCTCCACATGCTGCGGGTGCAGCCCTAAAATGACAAAAGGAAAAAAAAAAAAAAAGGTTGCTTTGAGAATTAGTTGACCTAACATGTGAAATCATTTAGAATAATGCCTTGCACGCTGTAAGGGCAACAAACCTGTTAAATATTGATATTGTTTTATGGCTTATTCCTGCCTTCTAATTTTTCTACAGTGATCAAATGCTGGTTTTACAATATGAAAAATGTGTAAAATCTAAAAGAAAATTTCTTTGTTAACACACGAACTGTTACTTAAGTGGCAGACATTTTAATTAATCTCTGTTCTAAATAGAACTAAAATAATGAAAACTGTTAAAGTGATATATCAAACAGAACCATAGCCAAGCCCTCTCTACTGCTCCATTCAAAAAAGTAAAACCTCTTAGGCGTGAGGTTTATCTATTTGTGTGAATTTTCGCTGCTGTTATCTTTACCTTGCCCTTTGCAGAGCAGTGGACATCAAAAGTCCTGTGCTGTGCACCGCTTTGTTCATAGCCAACTCCGTGTAGCTGCACCGTCAGTACTTCAGCTGCCAGTGGTGGGGCAACCTTGCTTAGCTGTCCAAGCTGTGCAGGGCTTTTTCTTTTTTAAGAGTGTAAAGAGGTACCAGCTGCTGCCTCACTCATCCTAGACAAATGCATACAAAATGGTTGACTGGTCAGCAACTCCTGACAGACTCTAAACCCTGTGGATGACAGAGCTCCCCTGAGACCAGATACCTCTGTCCCAGCCCTCTGTTGTCATGGCCACACGCAAACTCAGCACCATCTCCAAATACCATACCGGGTGTCTCTTGCCTGAGGGGTGGGTTCAAGATAGCCAACTGCTGTTTTATTGGCTGACTGAGAAAAGCCAATATTGAAGAAATTTATTATTTGAATTATTCAAATTCCCCGGAAATTTTCCTCTTATTGTTCAAGAGAAATGAAGAAATGGCAGTGCACCAGACAGACAGATACACACACACACACACACACACACACACACACACACACACACACCGTATGATTTAGGTCAAATTATCATCAAGAAGCCAGTAGGATACCTCTTAAAATGTACCGCTACAATCATGCTTTCAATCCAGCCACTACACTTTGCAGGTAATTGCCAGCCAGGGGCAAGCCACAAATACCATTAAATACAGACATTATCGTTCCTGACGCCCACAAGCGCCATCACAATAATAAACTGCCTATATACTCAGATTCCAGATCACATGGACTATTCATTTCACAAGAACTTTTAAAGTCCAAACCAACGGAGGAATTCTCCAGGCTATAACATTTCTTGGGCGACTACATGAATTCAGAAGGATAAAGTTAACTGAGGTAAAACAGAAATAAATAAATAGGTTTATTCTAAATTTAGAGAGCAGAAAGATTTTTCCCTTTGGGGTTCAGCTCTTTTCTTTCAAGGTTCCCTTCTATCTTTCTCCAATGAGGCTATGAGCATGACTCTCTAGACCTAACTGGCAAACAGAAATAAATATACCAAGTCACCCACCCAAGCATTTTGAGGGAATTTACAGCTGAAATGTGTACACATTGATCAAAATGGGCACCCTGCCATTGTTGATAAGGACCTTGGCAGACAGACCTCGGAAAACTGAGCAAAATTATAATATCATAAATGGTAGAATCACTAAACATTTCAGCACAAATCACAAAGAAAGCAACACAGTTTCTATTAGAAGAAATTATTCCTGACAGAGCCACCAGACTGTTGTGAGGTACTGGGCATGAAAATATGAGATGCTAGGGAAATGCTTCATTTCCATATTTTAAAAAGACCTTCAACAGTGTTTTATTGCAAAGATATTTTCAAACAAGACACCTGCATTGGTGTAGGGATCCACTAAGGGGAATGTTCTGTTAAGAAATAGAGACTTTGAGATAGAAATGAAAGTTTAGAGGCAAAAATCAGTGCTTCTGTGGAAAAGGAAGCCTAAGTAGCAGAGTCTCCAGGAAAAAAAAATGCGATTTAAACTATTTTACAAAGGCTCAGGAAGAGGGAATACAAAAGAGAATACTTTCAGGAGCATAATGACGATAAATGTCTTTAGGTTGTCTACCCTTAGATACTGGAAATGTTTGACTCTGTATGGGGTATAATGTGCCATTTGAGCTTCAGGATGGGTAAATCGACAGAAAATATCTTTCAGAAAAAAAAGGGAACACAAATTACATATAAAATTATGAATACTGACAGGATCTATCCAAATAATGAATATTCAGTACCCTTTATGTTCAAAGTTCATGTATGCAAATTCTGGAAAGGAAGGAAGTTGCATTATAAAGTAGCCCAAAGATGTGGGGCCAATGTATTGCTGGAAAATAAGCCCTAGTTATCATTAGAATGAGAATTAGAAACAAAATGAAAAATACTCTTCGACCTCTGCACAAGTCCTGTTGTGCACACATCTGGAAAATTGCTTCAATATTGGACATCAGGAAATGCAGTGAAGCTACTGAGTAGGAAAAATCTGCTGGGAGGACAGAAGGCCTGATTCACACATACGGAGAGACACACATCTTGAACATTAAGCTAAGAGGAACTGGATACTCATTCAATGAAATTCCGAGATGTACTGAAAGTGTCCATATGGACTTAATCCCTTCCCTTCCTTTCTTGTGCAAACTTCTTAATACTCTATGTGTGTGTGTGCATTACAGTTCCAATTCTGATTTTCTCACCTCCATTTCACTCTTCATTTAATCACGCATCTGCAACTCCTTGCTCCAGATAAACTCTTGCTAAAGGAAATAACAATTTCCTAATTCCAAATCTAATAGAGAACTCCTTCTCGTTTCCTTGATCTTTCTCTCTTGGCCATCCCTTTATTGAAATTCTCTCCTTTCGCAGCTCCTGTGATACCCTCCCTGGCTTTCTTTCTGCCTCTCTGATTCTTTCTTGTCACTCCACTGGCTCCTCTTTACGTGTGCCTTCAATTATATTACCCTTGCCTCGGCTCAAGCTACATGCCAACCCATGATCTTAACTATGCCCAGGCTTCCGTTACAACCTATTCTCCAATTATTTCCAAAATCTCCCTCTCTTCTCATCACCTCTCCCCTGAACTCTAGATGCATATTTTCCATTGCCCTCTGGACATCCCAGTTTACTGTCCCTCACCCAGACAAAGACAACATGCTTAAAGTCAAACTCAGGGTTCTCCCTGTGCCCCCAACCTCCTCCTCCTTAATCTCTGTCCCACTTCCAAGGTGCTTACTGACATAGCTTGGGTCTTGGGTGAATTACAAAGGCATCCTTCCCTAGGCTAGTTCAGCCCTAGACCAGATTGGACGGTGGCACTCAGGGAGGATTTTAGCCCTTACGCTGAATGTCTTTGTGAGAAGTAGAGACTGCACAACAACTTGTAGTAAGTAGTCCTGTGTCAGGGAGGGGGAAATTTCCCCCTAACCCTCTTGATTCTGTTGGCTGGTCTAATAACTAGGTTGACACAAAACAGAGTAACAGGAGGGAAAAAAAACAAATTTGATTTTGTACGTATAGAGGTCTGATAGATACAGGACTCAAAGAAGTGACCAGAGTAGGCGGCCTTTACCCTTTCTGGACAAAGAAGTAATACATTTGTGAAGAACTGCCAAGACAAAGAAACTTAGGACCGAGTACTAATTAGTGAAGAATCAAAGCAGAGTTTGTTTCCACAGCCCTCTCAGCCCTCACTCCCTTTCTCTGGTGATAAGGATGTCTGCCTCTCCTCCTCTGGGTACAGGGAGGGTACCTTTCATGTGGGAGACGTATTTCCTGCTTTCAGGATGACAAAGGAGGGTCAGAGTGTCCTTCTTGAACTGTTTCTTAAGTACCCTTAATTCAAAATAATCAATATGCCAAAGCGATATATTTGGGGACAGCCTGCCCTGAACCCCATAGCTTGCCATTTTCTTATCTCTCAAAGTTAGAATTTCAGAGTCATCATCTCTGTAACTACTCAGGCATCAAATTCTGTCCACTTAATCTTAGAAATAGCTGTTCTGTATGAGAAATGTTTTTGCCTAATATACCATCTCTCAGTTGATACAGAGTATATGAGCAAAGCTTAATTTCTTTCTTATTTCTTGAGATGAATAAGCATCAATAGAATTTCTAACATTTTTCTGTCTTCGTCTGTCCAGGCTGCTCCAACAGAATACACTGGTTGGATTAAATACCAAACATTTATTTCTTACAGCACTGGGGGCTGGAGGTCTGAGATCGGGGTGTCAGCACAGTCAGGTTCTAGGTGAGGGCCCTTTCCATGTTGCATATATGCTCTCATGGCAGAAAGAGCACAGAAGCAAGCTTTCTCATGACTCTTTCGAGGGCAATAATCGTGTTTATGAAGCCTCCACCCTCATGACCCCTTCTAATGCTAATTACCTCCCAAGACCCCACCTCCTAATGCAATTATATTGGGGGTAAGTTTTCAACATATGAATCTGGGAGAAACACAAACATTCAGTCCAGAGCATTTTCTTTTCCTCAGTGCAGTCGCTCACCCCTTAAAACAGACTTATCCCACTTGGGAGACTACTGATAATAAGACTTAAATGTCATAGCATAATGTATAAGAGCTTTTAACAGCTGGCCACAAAATGCCTTTCCAGCCCATGTTTCATTCTTGCAGGCTTGCTCCACCCAGAACGCAGTACTTGGTGTTTCTTGAATGAATCCACATGGCTTCAGGCTTCTGTACATTTGTACATATGCTGGTTCTTCCTGGAATTTCCTTACCTCTCCTTTCCCTAATGCACTCTTCTTCATCTTTCGAGGCTTATCTCAAAGATTACTTTTGCCATTAAACTCTCCCACTCTCCCCCAATCCTTCCCACCCCACCTAGGCCAACACCCAGGGAAGAATTGCTAGTCTCTGCCATGAACCTACTACAGCTCTTTCTACATGAAATACGTTTGGAGTTCTGTGGCACAGCAGGTTAAGGATCCACCATTGTCACAGCAGTGGGTCGCTGCTGTGGTCAGGGTTTGATCCCTGGCCCAGGAAATTGGGCATGCTTTGTGTATGGCCAAAAAGGAATATGTATGTTCTACAACCTTCTCATGCTACTGGTTATTTTTTTACCTGACATTCTCCCCTGTTAGATTTTACTCTCTCTGAAACAGAAATTGTATCTTATTCATTTTGTATACCAAATGCTTAGGATTGTTTGACATATCATAGGTGCTTTGTGGAGGTTGCATGACTGAATAAACAAAATGGATAATTTTTTTTTTTTTTTGTCGTTTTGCCTTTATCTAGAGCCGCTAGCTGTGGCATATGGAAGTTCCCAGGCTAGGGGGTCTAATCGGAGCTGTAGCTGCTGGCCTTCGCCACAGCCACAGCAACGCGGGATCCGAGCCACGTCTGCAACCTACACCACAGATCACGGCAATGCCGGATCCTTAACCCACTGAGCGAGGCCAGGGATCGAACACGCAACCTCATGGTTCTTAGTCGGATTTGTTAACCACTGAGCCACGAAGGGAACTCCTGGATAAATATTTTTAATTAAAGCTCCCTTCCCCTATGTCAAGCAGAGTCTGTCAGAATGAATTTAAATATTGACTAGGTGTGTAGCACAGATGTGCTTCAACACATAAACAACATGTGAGCGCCAGCAAACCCCTTCAAACTTCAAAATGTCATGTCACCCCCGCAACACACATAACCAGTAGGACACCTTCAGTGTCTGTAGAAAGTACTAAGTCTGTTACTTAACTATACCAGCTATTAAATGTGCTGAGAATACTTCTATCTCCTAACTCTAGTGTTCATTGCAGTAGTTTTAAAATAAGTACACATGGAGTTCCTGCTGTGGTACAATGGGATCAGCAACATCTTAGGAGCACTGGGATGAGGGTTCAATCCCTGGCCTGGCATAATGGGTTGTGGACCAGGCATTGCCACAGTGGCAGCTTAGGTGGTAACTGCAGCTCGGATCTGATCCCTGGCCCAGGGAAATCCATATGCCGCAGAACATCCAAAAATTTTTAAAAAAAATTTTTTTTTTTTTTGCTACTATTTTCTTTAAGAGGTGAAGCCTAATTCCCCTCTCTTTGAGCCTGGGCCGCACTTTCAGACACCCTTCTAAGAAATAACGTCAAGTGGAGGTAGTGATATAAGACTTGGGAGTCTAGAACTGCAGATCACGAAAAGCATTGCAGCACTGTGACTTTCTCCTCACTTGCAAGCCCTCTCTCAGACTGCCTGCTCTAGGAAGGCCAGCAGCCCTGGGAGGACATTTAGGTCCCACACAGAGAATGCTAAGCAGTGTGTGGAATGCCACAATCCTGCCAACATCCATGTGATGAGCCCTCTTGGAAGCAGACGCTCTTGCCCCGGTCAGTCCTTCGGATGACTGCAACCCTGCACCTTGAGAGACCCCGAGCCAAAACCACACCTCAGAAACCTTGTGCGACAATGAATGTCTGTGCTTTAAACTGCTAAACTGCGAGGTGATTTATTAGACAAAGTTAACAAAATATACGCATTGATCATCTTTGTTGTGAACAACTCCCAGAATATTAGAAAGAGGCTCTCCTCCCTCTCTGCAATCCTCTGGAAATGTTACTTTAAGGCACCAAAAAAAAAAAAAAAAAAGGAAAAGAAAAGAAAAAGAAACAATATTTGCCAAGGCAGAAAGTAAATTTACGGAACTTATGAACCCACGAGTTGTAATAGCTTGGATGTATTCCTAGGTTCAAGACAGGCTTAGCATCACTTACAAACACTATTCACTTCCTCATTCATTCATAAGTCACTTAAAAGCACCTATTCTGTGTCAGTCACTGTGCCTGATATGGTAGGAGCCTACTTGGTCATTAAGGAAAACGACTTGTGTTCGGAGGGGGGCATCTGTAGCCCTCTGAGTCTGAAATGACAGCAGCCATCCACGCCTTCCTTCAAACCCTCAGGGAGTAGCCCTCAGGGAGAGGAAGTGAGTGGGTAAGCACAGACTTTGGAGAGGATTAATTATGCCCCCCTCATAGTTAGGGTTTTCGGGTTGATCACTCACCTCCTTCTAATGAAAAACCTGTGGTTTTTAATCTCTGCAGCATCGAGCAAGGTTTTTTTCATTTTCGGAGACCGAGTGCACCCTCTCCGCACAGGGCTCCAGACATGAAAAGGAAAGCCCACACATCAGAGAACATCAGCCGAGTCCCTAAACCTAAAGTCTCATCAGGCTTTTCCCAGTCAGAAATTTTTAGACTCTTTAACGGGAAACTTGTGTCACAGATGGAACATGAATTTCATCTAAGTTAAGCAGAGTAAATGAGAGAAGAAAAGAAAACCCTCAAAGATCAAAAGGCTGTGTAAGAGATACTCTGAGGACCCAGATTATATAAATGCGTGTAAGCTATAAGTGTTTTCATACAGTGCTATCAAGAAACCTGCAATTAAGGTGTTGGAGGTTTTTCTTAAACACACACGGGCACACATGCACTCGCAGGGAAATCAATTCCCTCTCATAAAAGAACAGCGGTAGGTGTCCCGAGCGGTTTCCGCGCCCCAGGGAAGCACAGCGCATGTCGTGGGCACGCAGCCCCCCTCTAGTCAAGTCAGTTTAACCCGTGGGAAGATATAATTTGCTGTACCACTGAGAACTCGAAGACAGCAACACCTCCCTAGGAGCCTGCCACTTCTACAAACCCCAAACAAAGATGTACAAGAAGCCCTGCCACTGAGCGGGGCGGGGGCAGGTGGTTCTTCTCCAGAGCCATGTAAGGCATTTATGAGACAGTCCTGTCATCTCCTAGCCAGGTACACGCGCGTGCATCACACCTGCAGTTCTGTGGAGTCATACCGTCCTGCCTCCGCTGAGCCCGATGTGCAAAGGGCGCAAAAGGAACACTTGGGTTTTAGCACTGCCAGTGCCATGGCCCGTACTCTTTCCCCAGGGCTGACTCACAGTCAAAGTGTTTTTGAACAAGTTAGACCCACTCTAGGAGGTCCCGTCGTGGCTCAGTGGTTAACGAATCCGACTAAGAACCATGAGGTTGCGGGTTCGATCCCTGGCCTTGCTTAGTGGTTTAAGGATCCGGTGTTGCCGTGAGCTGTGGTGCAGGTTGCAGATGCGGCTCGGATCCCGCGTTGCTGTGGCTGTGGCGTAGGCCAGTGGTTACAGTTCCTTTTAGACCCCTAGCCTGGGAACCTCCATATGCTGCGGGTGCAGCCCTAGATAAGGCAAAAAGACAAAAAAAAAAAAAGTTAGACCCACTCTCACCTGAAAAAGCAGTGCAGACTGTGCTAAACTTCAACAAAGGAGGCTCAACCAAAACAAGGGTTGTATGAGTAGAACCAGAATGTCATGGCCTTTCTTTAAGAAACGGTCCTCAAAGTGTGGTCCCTGGTCCAGCAGCATGGACATCACCTGGAACGTGTCGGAAATGAAGATTCTCAAACATCCTGACTGGGGCCCAGCAACCTGTATGTCCAGCGATCTCCGGTATGTGAAAATTTGAGAACTACTGCCTCTGAAAGATGAGTCATGATCCCATTCTGTGGCTACTTACAGAACCATGCAAATGGTAGAGGAGAATCTATTAGAGTAGTTCTGTTTCTGTACTTTTGGGAACGAATTTCTGGCTTCTTGTCTTCCTTAACTTGTCTCAGGAGCCACAGTGAAAATCTGGGGATACCTCCCCCAACTTGTTAGGCTGACGGCTGCTGTGGTGTGAGTGGGGCCTGCACCAGCTCAGCTTATTCTTTCTCAGGATGCTTTATGTACCATGTTTCACTCTGGAGTAATGCATTCCTAGTGGTGAGCGGCAAGCAGGCTGTGCTGTGTGGGTGTTGATATTAGGTAACTGAGTTTGGGCTGTGAAAGTACACAGAAGCCCACAACAACGGTTTGTTCAGCAATGAGCAGCCACCACCAGGCCTCACAGATTCATACTAGATTCGGGCAGAGTCAGGCAGGGGACGGAGATGTTAAGGCATCATTCTTTCCTGTCATTCAAACTTCACTGAGAAAAGGTGAGCTTCCTTCAGAATTACAAAGGAGGAGGACCCATGCCCTCCACTTAAATAAAATAGCCTCTCAATTCAAGGATCTCATAGGTATTAAGCTAATGGCTGGCACAGTGCTTCTGCATCGATGCAAAAAGCTAAATAACTGCATATGTTATTTACCTTTTATTTTACTGTATTATCAGCAACAAAAAGCAGCAGTGTCAGACTACACAAGAACCACAAATCAACCCTCTCATTGTTCTCCTTGACGTGTTTCCTCTGCTCCACAGGTATAAAAAGACCCAGGAAGCTGACCTGTAATTTCTCTCATCTTAACCATCCAGTATTATAGCTCTGAGAGTAAGATTTTTTTTCCCTCCTAATGTTTAATGTTTAGTGAGATTTCTAGAATCGTCTGTCTGATGTAATGGTAGTGAGAAAATGAATAAAAATGCTCTTCTGAGATGTTTGAGATGCCTTCTAATTTAATACATAATTGTCATCGTGTTTTGCCCTGGGTTATTTTTCCAAAAGAAGATTCCAGAATTTCTTGTACTGGGTCATCACGAACATATAGAGATATCTGTTGAGCAGCTCTGCAAAGGTGACAAAGTGGGAGGGGATTCCAGACTAGAAAGGATGCTGAGCTCCGAGAGCCATGCTCCAGCCCTGGTTCTCAACCTCATCAAAGACATCATCATCCCACTCTCCCTAAAAGAGGCCTGGAGGACCAAAGAGTACTTAAAACTCTGGTCCAGGAGTTCCTGTCATGGCTCAACATAAACAAATCTGACTAGCATCCATGAGGATGAAGGTTCATTCCCTGGCCTTGCTCAGTGGTTTAAGGATCCGGTGATGTCATGAACTGCGGTGTAGGCTGCAGACGTGGCTCAGATCTGGTGTGGCTGTGGCTGCGGCATAGGCTGGCAGGTGTAGCTCCGATTTGACTCCTAGCCTGAGAATCTCCATATGCTGAGCGTACGGCCCTAAAAAGATAAATAGATAAATAAATAAATAAATAAATAAATAAACAAACTGCTTCAGCTCTCCCAGCAACATTATAATTTCTGTAAATGTTGCCACCATAACGCCCAAAACTTTAGGCATCAATAAATCATCTACATTAGCCCACATGTCTGTAATGGTAGATCAGATGTCCAATGGTTTCCAAAAGCATCTCAGTTTCTGCCCTGTTCTCATAGAGTGGATGTGAAGTAATAGAATATATATATATATATATATATATATATATATATATATATATATGTTGCTCTCTGGCCCCAGTTCCTGGAACAGAGCTCCTGAAACCCTTGTAATTACCTGAGTGATAAGAGTGGGTTTTACTCTAATGAGGAAACTCTGGCTGGCTCCTGGGTGTAGACCGGCCACTGGAAAGACCACGCCACGACTGGAAGCTCGGAATCTTCAGCCTCACCCCTCATTTTTTTTTTTTTTTTTGAGAAATAAGAAGGAGTTCAGAATTGATCATGACTATGTGATAACACCTCCATAAAACTGCAAAAGTAAGGGACTTTGGAGAGCTTCCAGGTTGGTGAACAAGTAGAGCTTCCGGGAGAGCGGTGGGCCTGAGAGGGGCTGGAAGCTCTGTGCCCCTCTCCACATACCTTGCCTTGTGGATATTCTCATCGGGCTGTTCAGCTGTATCTTTCATCATACGCTTTAATAAACTAGTAAGCGTAAGTAAGTGCTTCCCTGAGTTCTATGAGCTGCCCCAGCAAATTAATCAAGCCCAAGGAGAGGGTGGTGCGAACAATTTTTATATCCAATGTCGGAGGGCAGAAATCCTTCTGGGGACCTACTGCTTGCAACTGGCTCTGGAGTGGGAGTGGGGACAGTTTTGTGGGGCTGAGCCCTTAACCTGTGGGATCTGACGCTATCTCCATGTAAACAGGGCCAGAATTGAGTTGAGTTGTAGGACAACCAGCTGGTGCCACAAAGAATTGCTTGGTGTGGGGGAAAACCTCCACACTTTTGGTGACCAGACCCTTTTAGTAGGTAACATTATTTGCTTAATGCAACAGTTATTCTCAGCCCCCATTTTCCTTCATCTATCTTCCAAGATAGACTATAAAAGTGAGATTATTTGCTTTCCCAAATTCTCTTTCAGCTAGGGGGAGGTAAGCATGTGATCCAGATCTAGCTAATAAGCCGAAAAGGAGTTTCTGGAAAAGCTTTTCTTCCCAGCGGCATAAAAGGTTTCTGCTTCTGCCCATTCCACCTTTTTGATTAAAATGTTGCTGTTGGAACATTATGCCCAGAATGTGGTGTCAATCATGTGACCTTGAGGGAACAACATGAGGATAAAAGCATTTTTGCTGAGGATGGTTAAGTGAAAGGATTGAAAGAATCTGAGTGTCTGGTCGGGTCTCTAAGTCACCAAATCAGACCTGGAACTGTCTGCCTGAAAATCTCTGATGTGGAAAATAATCAAAATCTTCATTGATTAAAATGTCATCAAATGGGTTATCTATTGTTTGCAGCCCAAGTCTTTCCTTAATTGAAATACATGAGGTTTTTTAAAGTTTTATTGAAGTATAGTTGATTTACAAGGTTGTGATCATTTCTGCTGTACAACATTCTCTTTCATATTCTTTTCCCACATAGATTATCACAGGGCGTTAGGTAGAGTTCTACATGCTATAGAGCAGGCCCCCATTGGCCAATCATTCCAGATACTCAGTGTGCATATGCCATCCCAAACCCCCAGTCCATTCCCCCTGCACAAGCTGTCTCATTTGAAAACCATAAGTTTTTCCAAGTCGGTGAGTCTGTTTCTGTTCTGCAAATAAGTTAAATTACATCCTTTTTTAAGATTCCACATGCAAGTGGAAATATATTGTTTTAATTCTTGGTATATAAAATATCAATCCACCATGGCTAATCAATAAGTCATATCAAAGTTTCCTTTAGGATGACCTCCTCATGTGTTCCTTTCTCTCCAGTCATGTTGTCACCTTACTTGACATGTGGATCAAAACCTATTGTTAGGGACTGAATGTTTGTGTTTCCCACACCCCCCAATTTATATGCCTAAGCCCTAGCCCCCAAGGTGATGGTATTTGAAGATGGGGTTTTGGGGGTGTAATCAAGGCTAGATGAAATCGCAAGGGTGGAGCCTTGGTCCCATGGGATCAGTGCCCTTATAAAAAGACACCAGGGATCTTGCTGCCTCTCTCTTCAACACGTAAGGACACAGTGAAAAGGCAGCCTTTTATAAGCCAGGAAGACAACCTTCACCAGAAACCAACCACACTGGCACCCTGATCTCCACCCTCCAGAACGTTGAGAAATAAATTCTTTTGTTTAAGCCACTCAGTCTATTAATAGTTTGTTCTGGCAGCCCTAGCAGAGCAATACCCATGTGTTGGTCTAAGAATCTTTTTATAAGAAGGTTTAATATTAATTTTTAGTTTGGAGACATTCCTGATAACAAATTAAGAAAAAATAAAATACTTTTTGATCAATTTATATAAATCAGGAGCTTTAATTCTTAACTTCCCCATGAGTAATAATAATAATTTTATTATCATTATTATTATTACAGATGAGGAAACCAAAGTCTAGAAATAGTAAGTAATATGTCCAAGGTAACTTTAATAAAGATCAGAGTCAGGATAAGCCTCATCCAAATCATCTTTTCCCTACATTCTAAGAGAACTTGGCTTGTTCTATTCATGAAACTCTTTATGTACTGTCTTTCGATGCAGGCATTTGTAAGAAAAGTGAATACATAATCATTGACAATATAATGAATACAAAGTCAAAATATTATTTTTTTACATACCTTCACCTTTTCACAAGTTGAGCCCTTGAGGCCAGGAACTATGGACCTGAGAAATTATGTCTCTACATTTTGAAAACCTGGTGCTTAATGAAGGACTTAATTCCTATTATGAAAAGTAAACGCTTATAATCATTACTCTGAGTTAGGCTTTTTATAACAAAAACTGTGTTAAAATAAAAAATGTTAAAAAGTGGGAAATAAAACTTTAGTGGATAATTAAGGTAGAAAATTGGGGATAAAATGTTTTGAAAAATCGATTTATTTTCTCACCACTAAAATGGTAAGACAGAGAATAATATGTTCTTCAATAAAGACTGTGAGCCAAAATGTGCCATGTTATAGATTCTCTAAAACACTTGGTGCACTAAGGAATCTCATAGATGCTAGTTGTTATTATCACTTATAAAAATATAGTAATGAGATCATCAGGCATACTGTCCAATCTAAATACCTGTAAAAAAGAAATTAGCTAATGCAAAAAGATTCCAGGAAAGTACCTCAAAATAATATTATCTGCTCAGCTAATCTAGACTTAATGTCTATTTAAATATTTATTTATTTAAATGTGTTTTTATACATAGACTAATTAGGCTTAAATAAGATAAAAACTCAAAACCCCTTTTATCTCAGTTCTTTAAAAACTACTAGTCTCATTTTAGGTGGAGGAACACCAGAAAAGAGTAAAAAGTAATACCTTCAGCTTGAACACTCTGATACTTTTTAAAAACCACCCATCCCTTGTTCTTACTGCCTAAAAATAAAAATGATTTAGGAGCAAGACGGTTTGAAGCGATCTTTAAGTCAAGTAGCATATAAAAGCAATTATGGGGGGTGACATGTTCTATGCTATGTGGGGAACGTATATAAAAATGTCAAAATAGTAGCAATAAAATGACTATAAACTTCATCCTCGTGTCCAGTCAGGAAATGAAAGATCTTTGTACAGGTCGTGCTTTGAAAAAGTTAAAGTGCTCTATGAGTGAAAGACACTATAGGACCAGGTCATTACTAGCTCCCAGAAAGGATAAGGGGGAGAAAGTACACACAATATAAAGGTGGTTATTTTAGAACTTTCTTTCCCTTTCTATGTATGTGGGGCAAATAAAAGGCAGATGGTGTTTGCTGTCATGTTTCTTCTGGCACAGAGAAGCTCTGGACAAAATACCAGCCCAGGAGTTCCCATCATGGCTCAGTAGTTAAACCCAACTAGTATCCATGAGGACTTGGATTCGATCCCTGACCTCACTCAGTGGGTTAAGGATGTGGTGTTGCCGTGAGCTGTGGTGTAGTTCATAGACATGGCTCAGATCCCGCGTTGCTGTTACTGTGGCATAGACCGGTAGCTGTAGCTCAATAATTCAGCCCCTAACCTGGGAACCTCCATATGCCATGGGCGTGGCTCTAAACAGACAAAAAGACCAAAAAGTAAAAAAAAAAAAAAAATGCTCAATCCCCTCCGTGGCATTACTGCACCCTACTCCTTGCTTCGGCAGGGAGCGCCTCCCTTTGCATGGTTCTCAGCTCCTCTCTGTGGCCCCTGCCTGGACCATAGGTTATCAGCCTGGACCAGGGCCTTGCTAGGCTTTGCCAACTGGAAATAACAATATAAGCCAAGTTATTTCTCACTAATAAATGGCAGTGTGTGTTACCCAGTCTAGAAGACATTTCATTTTAATGCCTTATGCCAAAAAGAAAATGGCATAGATGTTTCCGGCAAGGCCAATAAAGGAAAACTGTGAGTCTTTGAAATTTCTCCAGATAAACCATTTACCCACATTTCTAAACCCTCCCTACATCAGCCAAGATGGTCCAGTCTCACTGCCTTGTTCCACCAGAAAAAAAAAAAAAAAAGCTAGATCTTATATCCTAAGACCACCTTACATTAAAGATGCCTCTCTCTCTTTCTCTTTCTTATATATATATGTAATCTCTTAGAGATATATATGTGTGTGTGTGTCTGTGTGTGCGCATATATATATTTTTTTTAATAAAATGAGTCCTTCAGTTTGAGTAGAAATTTTACCTATATGAGTGCATTAGTTTTCAATGGCTGAATAATAAATTACTAGGAAAAGAGCGACTTAAAGCATTATCTACTTATCAGCTCCTGGTTCTGAGGGTCAGAAGTCTGGACAGGCTCAACTGGGTTCTCTGCTTAGGATCTCACAGGACTGAAATCCAGGTGTCGGTCCAACTGGGCTTTTAATTGGATCCTCCCTCCAAACATTCAGATTGTTGGCAGAATTCAGTTCCATGTGGTTAGGGGACTGAGGTCCCCACTTCCTTGGTGGCTGTCACTTAGGCACCATGCTCAGCAACTAAAGGCCACTCTCAGGTCCTTGCTCTAAGGCTCCCTCCATCCTGACAACAGCTTCCTTCCCGTTGACTCCTTCTCAGCCTCCTAATCTTCTGAATTCCCCTTCTGCCACTGGCCAGAGAAGACTCCCTGCTTTTAAAGGGCTCCTGTAGCAGAGTCGTGGCAGCGGGAGCGTGCTAGGCTCACGAAGGGCTCCTGTGATGAGACTGGCCCATCTGGATAACCTCCCAATCTTATGGTCAAGGGATTGGCAACCTTAGTTATATCTGGAAAGTCCTCTTTTGTCAGGTAAGGTAACATAATAACAGGACTGACAATGGAGGCAACATTCAAGGGGGCCGTTTTAGAATTCTCTCAGCCACAGGGACCTCATGGAAATTTGCTTATAATGCTTTTGGAGCAGTCTTTTATTTTCGCCCTCTCTATAGGTGATTTATGCAGATGTCTTAACTGTCTAATAGAAAGATAACTCTTTAGAACAGAGATGTCCTCTATCTCAATATATTACTTTGGAAGAGAGATAACTGAGACAAAGAAAAAATATATATATAAAGAGGGTGCTGAATTTGTATGGCTAATCAATAACAGTGCAGTAATTTGCAATTTAGGTAAAGGATTCAGAATTCTGTCTGTGGAAATCAAACAATAAAAATTTGAAAATCGGGGTCAGGATGAAACTCAAAAGTCACACAAAAGACATCCATAACACATTGAACTCTGAAACTAAATTTTATCCCAGATGAACATTGCAGGCTTGGAATCTGTCAGGGATAAAGCCTCTAAAACCAGAGGGCAAGAAGGGACTCAGAGCATGTGCTCAGATAGTGCCATCCTTGAAGTGGTACCTGGGTGCTCTTCTTAGGTCACATTCCTTACCCAGACCTGGACCAGGACCCTTTTCATGGTCCTAAGTTTTAACCGGCAAGTACAGCAGACTCTCTCTCTTTCTCTTTTTTCCTCAGCTTTATAATTGACAAGTAAAATTATATATACCTAAAGTATACAATGTGATGATTTGATGTGCATATACTTTGTGGAATGATTACCACAGATTAACTAACACATCCATAACCTCATACAGTTTCCTGTGTGTGTGTGTTCATGTGTGTGTGAGAGAGAGAGAGAGAAACACTAAGATTTATTGTCTTAGCAAATTTGAAGTATACAATACAGCACTATTATCCATAGTCACCATCCTGTACATTAGATCACAGAACTTAGAACCAAAGGCATTACCCACTGACCAGCATTTCTCCCCATTTTCCCCCATCCTCCCTTCTACTCTCTGTTTCTACAAGTCTGGCCTTTTTTTTTTTTTTAAGATTCCACATGTATATAAGATCCTGCAGTAGTATTTGTCTTTCTCTGTCACACATAGCATATGCTTTTGATGGTAATCTGCTCCCTTTAGTTAGGTAACTGAATATCCAACTCCAGAAAAGTGTGTATTCAAATAGAGTTTGTGTGAGCTGTTTTATAGTGATTATGCTGCTTTGCATATGCTTTAACTGTTTAAAGATGTTTTAAATGTCTCACTCTAGAAAAGCCCAAAACTTAATCTACATCCAGAATTATTAAATTGGAATAATAGATATTCTATTTAATGTGTTCATAAGCAGTTTTGACTTTCTTATTTGTGTTCTGATTTTCTGCACCAAACATTTACTGATTTTGTGATGAGAAATAAAGCTAAAGAATAAATGCTTTGGGGGGGGAAAAGGGAAAAAAATGATGTTTAAAATGGATAAGAGAATCTCCTTTACTAAACTTATAAGTTTGCTTTACTAAATTTACAAGAGCTTTATGACAATGACAAATATCTTGCATGTTAGATTTATAAGTTTGCCTTATCAGGAGTTTGAAATATTTGAGAGAATCAGTTTATCAAATTGGCAATGATAGAGTGAAATGTCAAAGAAAATCTAGCAAATGAAGTTTCTAAATAATGATAACATTTAAGGGATTTAATCCATCAAATTTATAAGCTAATTGTTAGTTAAATAACAAATAAAATGTTTAAAATTGTAACACAATATCGTTTATAAATATAGTAAGATTTGTGAGGATAAAAGTAATAGTTTAGAAAAACTGGGCTGTAAAATTTATATCTTTTATTAACCGAATATTAACACAAACATAAGGACCTATAAATATGATCTTCTATGCCAAAAAAGCAGATTTGGGCTCTAAAAACTCAATTACCACTATTAAACACTGACAAGCAATATAATGCTAATGAATATCAATCACAGTAACTATTTCATATCTACCGACTACATATTGGTTCTGTGATATATGCTGAGTTTATTCATTTATTTGTTTGTTTTTGAAGATGAGATAATATAAACAAAATACATTGCTCCCTAAGTGTGTGTTGAAGTGAGCTGAAAATATTTTAAATCTAAAAATATTAGTTCCTATACTAGCTGGAAGTTCTGCCGTCACAAGTAACAGAAAACTGAAGTCAGATTGTTTCAGTAATAATAATAACAACAACAACAGAGGGATTTAGTGGTTCAAGTGGCTTAAGATGTCCAGGATAGAGGAAATACACTGTCTGGATCTTTCTTCCACAAACAATGAACTGTCAACTGTGAGGAGTATAACCAAGTGACAGGACCAGCTACTGGGCATTCAGGGTTCCCCACAGTCCTGAGTTGGGACCACACTCTTTCTGGACGGCCCTGGTCCATGAGCAGTAGCAATACCAGGGCCTGGGCATTTCTGCCTAATGGGAGACTCCTCCAACTAGCAATTTTGGCTCTACAACTCCCATTTGGTTTGGCTAATACTTTATAAAATCTGCACCACAGTCTAGGCTCCCCCCGCTCAATCCTGAGTTCCCCCCTCAGCTTTCACAGGTGGCACTGCCAACATGCTTCCTCCATCTTTGCCTTTCACTGGCATCACCCCAATAAATCTTGGTCACTGGCACTCCATCTCCATGCTGGCTGAGCCAAGGGCCTGAATGGACACTTAAGCAAAGTGTGGCCCAGTGGTTTAATGATGCCACTTTATTTCTTTATTTTTTAGGGCCGAATCCAAGGCCTATGGAAATTCCAGGCTTGGGGGTCAAATCAGAGCTGTAGCTGCTGGCCTACACTGCATCCACAGCAACACCAGATCCACGTAGCTCAGAGCAATGCAGGATCCTTAACCCACTGAGCAAGGCTGGGGATTGAACCTGTGTCCTCATGGATACTAGTCAGATTTGTTTCCACTGAGCCATGACGGGAACTCCACGGTGACATTTAATTTGTTTCTCTACCCTGCCTTCCCCAGGTGGCAGAATCGACCTAAAGCTGTCACTCTTCCTAACAGCACCATGCCACAAGCACCAGCTGGAACTAACTGCGTCCCCATGCATCCCCAGTGGGACAAGGGAGCATCTTTGGATGGCATTTTTGAGAGAGAGAATAATTTTCTTCTCCAGATGCTCTTCATCGAACATCTCCTTCCTGTCCCTTTGATACAGTCTGAATCATCATCCTATCCCACCACCATGATTCTGGCCCATCCCCAGAGCTCCTGTGAAATCAGTTCCAACCAACCTGCAAAGCTGGGAAGCTCTGGATCCCGTTAGAAAGGAGATAATGAATGCTGGGGAGACAACAATTGCATTTTCCTGCGATCCTTATTTTAATGTGATTTCTCTGAAGAAGATGAAGCAATTCATATTACCCAGAACAGTAAAACTTTTAAATTGACTCCACAGGTCCATTGCAATTGTCTTAATATGAGACCATTGTCGAGGCTGGCTGCACAAAACACTTCTAGGCAGGGGTTATGCAGGTCCTGTGCAGAACCCTTATTATTACTGAGGGAAGGCCGCTCTGACACTATTAATAAGCTCTGTTTTTGATTTCCAGACTTCGAGTCCCAGATCATCATAAATTTCCTATTTCCCTCTGAAGTAAACAATAAGCCCCAATTTAACCTTATTTTTCAAGAATTTTTTATGTGTGGCCGCTATTTGCAGCTTGCTTTTTTTAAATGGTGACCTATCAGTTGAGTTTTTTCATTCCAAATGAAAACTGTAAGCATCCTTGAACAGTACCAGACATCACACAACAGAATTAGTCCCCTAAGGATACTACCGCCAATGACAACGGTCATAAAGTTTGGAGCATAAACTACTAAAAATGCAGGCACACAGGTCAGAAGCTGCCATTGGAACTCTGGCCACTGAAGCTTCTGGAGGCTCCCTGTCCTGTAACTGGTTCCTACAGACTAGCCCAAGTAGATTCTGAAGAGTTCCTCCTTCTCCAAGCCATTGGGTTCCCTTTCAAACAGGGGCCAGTGCAGCTGGTTAGCAGAGCCCAGGTCTTGCGCCCTGGCTGTAAAGGAAGCAGTGGGTGTAAAATTTCTATCAACTTCAGCTTCTGGAATGGGAGGTGAGCCCTGCCTTACAAAGGGGAAGATTCCACATGCTGGAATCTTTGCATTTACTTTTGTTCTGCTAGAGTCTCCTGTGTATAATCCTCAGAAGGACTTTATAAGAGTTTTCCTTGGTCCCTAAAGCTTGTGAGAAAAGGATACACTCCAATGTGCTCAAATGTCTCAGGCGAGCCAAGTGTCAGTCATCGTTGTCAACAATCCCATTCAGTCTGGATTTCTTTGGGGAAGCTAGTTACCATATTAATAATGCATTTATATTCCACTTTTGTTTTTGTGGGAAAAACAATAATGTGTCACCTTTATTAATGCTAAACCCATTGGCTATACAGAGTACCTGTCACTATTATCGCAGCATTCCTATAAACATTCATCTTAGAAAGATTAAATTCAACTCGGCAGATGTTTATTCGGTTCATAATAAATGCAAGACCTTGTGCTTGGGACTGGGGGATGACAAATTTGCCTTAAATTGTCACTGTGGTGACTACTTAGTTGTTATTTTAATTCCTTCATCATAGAAAAATTGGCTATTAACTATTCATGATCTACTTTTATATTTCACTGTCAATTTTCTTTTATTTCCAATTCTACAGAAGAGCTCCAAAACCCCCACAATACATTTTTAGAGGTTATCTTCACCGCAATTTCTCTCCTCTTCATATTATGAATATCGCTTTGAAATCTAAGCAATATATATTTGAATATAAAATGCAATTGATAAAAGATGTTAATTATTCATCTACTAAAGTTATTACATTGTTACTGTGCAAAAAGAACATTGGAAATTCACAAAGGTAAGTATGTGTTTAAGAGGATGTACTGTTTGTGCTTGCTTTGGTGCTAACATGATATTTAGTACGCGTTAACCACAGAGGAGTCTTATGGGGAAATATTGATTCGCACTCTGCTTCGATTCTGGGGGTTGGCACAGTCCTATATTATTTGAACTGGGTAAAAAGATAATGGTCATGACTCAAGTCTCTGAGTTGAGTTTTGAATTGGCTCTCATTGTCATCTTCATTTTTTTTTTTTTTTTGGTGGGGGGAGTCTTTTTGTCTCTTTAGGGCCGTACTCACGGCATATGGAGGTTCCCAGGCTAGGGGTCCAATCAGAGCTGTAGCTGCCAGCCTACACCAGAGCCACAGCAACGCAGGATCCGAGCCGCGTATGCAACCTACACTGCAGCTCACGGCAATGCCAGATCCTTAACCCACTGAGCAAGGCCAGGGATCGAACCCGCATCCTCATGGATACTTGTCGGTTCACTAACCGCTTAGCCATGATGGGACCTCCATGTCATCATCATATTTTTGGCACTCTATGGTCCACAGCTATTTTCCCAAACCAAAGGCCTTGCACGTTACTCATTTCTCCAACTGAAATCCAATCTTTATCACATTTGATCCCAGAGGTGTTGGGGTCACACTTTGTACTTTAATTTTCAAACCGATTGGCATTAGCTGGGAATAAGGTAGTAGTCACCACAGAAGAAGTACCATTTGAGATTTCTCCGCAAACAAGCCTGGATTTCTCCCCACTGACCACGTAATTTTAGGCAGTTACGTAACCTCTTTAAGTCTTAGTTTTCATCTCTAAAGGGAACTGACAGTAATACTCGCCAATAATACTGACAATAATACTTGGGCTGGGGTGAAGAAGTGACTAGGAAGATAAGGATTAGTTGAACAAGACTGCTGGTGAGAATTAAATGACACAGTCTGGTTAAAACTCTATGTCATATACCCAGTAATCCCAATCCTAGAGATTTACCCCAAAGAAATAGACATATGCCACTCAAAAACCTGTACACAATGATCATCACAAATAGCAATGGCATTAATCAGATACGTGTTGGATATTGGAATTGTTCTGTGTAAGGCTAAGACTGAGGGAGGCCAGGGTGACAGAGCCTTTGGAGAGCTCTTAGAGTCCTTTATCTGTCAGAATTGCACATCTAGGAACTCAATTTTTTTATCAATTCACTATGAGATGACAAGGCTGTAGGATACTGGTTTATATCAACGAGTCTTGTAAGCCATTGAAGTTTAAAAGTGACAGCACTTCCCCATAGAATTAAAACGGTCATATGGGTGAGCACCGGCCTGTGCTCTGGTCTGGGCCTCAGAATTTCTCCCTGTAGCAGATCTAAAGGAATCCTCTTGCAAATCAGCTTTTCTGGGTGGGTGGGCAAGGGGGTCAGCGAAAGGGAGAGAAGTTAGTCCTAAAGGACACGTAACCCAGGTCAGAGGAGAAGACCTGTCAATCATTCTTATTCTCAAAATTCACCAAAATCAGTGCCTTGGTTTGTTGAACAGTGGGACAGAGCCAGGCTGTATTGCCATGTGTTACCCAGTCACACAGCATCACTCCACCACACTCTCTTAGGCAGGAACCCCCACCCCCACCCCAGGTTCAAGGGGAGGAGACATAGACTCTGGCTCTTAATGAGGATGTAGCAAGGGTCTGGAGATGTACTTGGGATTGAAAATATTATTGCAGACACTGGTGGAAAATACAATCTGCCACAAAAGGAAAAGTCATTTTTAGTTATTAGAGGACAGAGGGTGTTTTATTACGTATTAGCTGGAATTCATTGTGCTTTTCTAAGAACTGTAGGGAAGGAAAAATTATTTTACCTTCCTTGGCCCTAAGAATTAAATAGATATAAGACATATTCCTAGGAGAAAACATCCATATTTTACTGAATTTTTGCATGTACATGGGAGCTTTCACAAGAGAATAAACACCTGAAAATGTGGCCAAAGCAGGAAGCTTTTATATCTTATAGAAAAAGAAATAATGAGTTCCTATCATGGCTCGGTGGAAAGGAATCTGACTAGGAACAATGAGGTTGTGGGTTCGATCCCTGGCCTTGCTCAGTGGGTTAAGGATCTGGCGTTACCGTGAGCTGTGGTGTAGGTCTCAGACACATCTCAGATCCCACGTTGCTGTGGGTGTGGCGTAGGCCAGCAGCTGTAGCTCTGATTAGACCCCTAACCTAGGAACCTCCATATGCCACAAGTGCAGCCTTAAAAAGCAAAAAGAAAAAGAAATAATAAAAGTAGGCAAAAACAAAGAATTGACAAGTCAGTGGGGTTTGGGCTGGGGTGAAGAAGTGACTAGGAAGATAAGGATTAGTTGAACAAGATTTATTTGTGCAGATTTATTGGCCCCAATTGTCCTATTTCTGGTGATAGGAAGTCTTCCTTCCTCGCAGTTCAAGGAGGGTAACTTTCACACGTGAGCAAATTACACAGACTTGCTGTCACGGAGGGACGGCTATTGAGTCGTAATTTTCAGGAAAGAGTGCTAGTTCCTGAATAAATCACCTCACCTCTTAGCAGTAGTTTTTCCCTCTTAACTCACTTCCTCTCACCTGCTGTGAAGCGGGGATGCCCAAACCAGATAAGGTAATGTGGCCACCTAGATCAAAAAGGAAAAGGCTCATCACAGAGGGCAGGCTGCACCGGGGAACTCATACAGCAAATGGTAACTGCACTTTAATTGGTCTCCATTGTCTTACTCCACAATTACTCTTGATTAGGATATGTTTACAGCAAGAAGAGAGTCTAAGCAGTCCCACCAAGGAAGATCTATACTACTCGCAGGTGTCTGAAAAATTAAATATACCCTCAGAATTTTCACAACCTGATATTCCAACAAAGCTAATTGCTCCCAGAATGGTAATCAGCAGTTATAAGATAAAGGCAGGAAAGGAAACATCCACATTATAGCTTTATTTCAATGACTTAGGAATTTTCTCACAGGTATCATTTATATACATTCTCATTTAGCCCTAGTTTAAGACTCATTAAATATTTAAGAAGAAAATTAAAAAGGCAGGAACAGAAGGTTTCGGGGCTTTTTGTTCATTTGTTTTTGTTTCTGTTTTTCAGAGCATGTGGAGACCGTGTCCCTTCTAGGAGCCAAACTTAGGGAGAAAATGCTCTCAGTTCCTTTACTCATTTACTAATTTATTCAAAACGCACATGTTGAACCCTTATACACTGCTACAGGGAGCGAAAATTGGTACAACCACTTTGGAAAACTGATGATTTCTACTGTAAGAAATTAATAAACAGAAACCTCAATCAAGTGGTCAGGGAGACCAGTAGGGGGAGCTTTCATGCCCTGTGATGACAGCAGAGGAAGAGAAAACTCTTCTTTCCTGGCAAGGACCCAGCCAATGAAAAGCCATAGACACAGTTTACTAGCCCCCTCTCATTTTCCTTTTCTTCTGTAAAATTGTTCTCCTGACCCTGCAATGGGGTACTTGCACGTGACTCACTGTGGTTACAGACCCCTGATTGCAATTCACTGTGGATCCTGAATAAACCCATCTTTGCTGAAGAAATACCTGGTGGGCTATTTGTTTTAGGTCAACACCAAGAAAGGTGAAAACATGCAAAACCTATGATCCATCTATTTTTCTCTTACAAAAGCAAATACCCATGCACCAAAACACATGGATGAGAAGGTTGATAGTAGCACTGTGCATCATTCATAATAGTCCCGAATGGGAGACCAATAAATTATGGTATGTTTACACAATGGAATACTATCAAGCTATGGAAATTAAGGTAATTGAAACGATACACACAAAAATACTTAAAAGTATCTTCTGTAGGGGATGAAAAATAATTTTCCCTCTGTATTTCTAAGTTCTTGGCTCCAACTCTTGTAATAAAAGTTCACAAGGCGGGGGGGGGGTAGTTTATTAGCATGTATACCTCGAGTATGCATGAAAGAAACTCAGGGAAAAAATAATTTACTTTATGAGATGGAGCAAGCCACCACCTCAAATACAATCTTCAGCTACAGACAAAAAAAAAACATTGGGTAGTGGAGGAGAGTCCAGTTATGGGGAATTACCAGGAAAAGCAAGATAAACAAGGATACGGTTTGTTATATGGATTTAAGTCTGTGCCTTCTGACTGATAAAAGTTTCTTGTGATGTACAACCCTCCTTCTCTTCCTGTTACAGATAGGGAGATACACTTAACAAATGGAGATTTCCTTAATACATGTAAATTTCCTTTACACAACGGAGATTTCCTTAATACATGTAAATTTCCTTTAAAAAACGGTAACTTCCTTATTTTCAGAACCCTCTCTGTCTCTGCTGTTTCTCCAAATAACCCTTATGCCCAAGAGGCAAATTTGGGGGTAGCATATTCTGCAACCCTTCAAGCCTATGAGGGATATGACACCATATTTAAAGTTCTTTCTCTACTGCTGAAGTAAACAGATTAGGCCAAAGATGGAGTCACTCATGCTTAAGCCTCCCCATCAGCAAACCAGAACTTAACTGTCTGTGCTTGGCTTTCCCAGAAAATCAGGGCCAAGGTCAACCAGTCAGCACTTGCCTCTCAGCTCAAGTCACCTGACCCAACGCCAGGACTCCCTCTCCAGTTTTTGTTGGGGCTGCAAACTATACACAGAGACTGAGATTGTCTTTGCCAATATTTTATTTAACACAGGTTCACTGCAGGAATTATAATAATGTCACAAGACAGTAGCATACAGGATAATGTCTCTTAGCCATTAAAGAAACAATGTACTCCAAACCAGTAATGGATTAGTCACACTCTTGTCCCAGGTACAGGGGAGATGAAAGGACTACAGTCCTAATTTAGTTGAGTTGTACCTTTCCACCAGTTGATTCTGGAGAAAGTCTGCTCAGCCAACCAAGAACTGAGGTCCAGCTACCAGCACACACACACACACACACACACACACACACACACACACACACTCCCTTGTTGCTAGAGCTCGTTGCTAGGAAATGAAAAATGCTGGTGTTAAAGGTTAAGATCCCTCCCGAGGCCACTGCACAGTTTTCCCCACTGCCAACAAAGAGTTGCTTTGCCCAAGCAGGGACATATGTGCCAAGGTCTTTAGAGAGTTATTTAGATCAGCAAAGCATAGCCCAGCCCAGACCCAACATTCTCAAGTCGCAGGTCAAACCTCTTGGTATCTAAAGCTTAATTATCCCCTGGCCCCCAGTCCTCCCCACGTTCTTATTGATAAGCCCCCAGCAGTGCTCATCAATTGCAGAGCTCCTGAGTTCTGATCAGCAGCCGTAGAAGTCGGTGACAACATCCCGCTGCGGTTTTGTTCTTCTTAGAACAAAACAACTTTATTCTTAGATCAAAAAAAAAAAAAAAAACAACTGAATTTGAAATCATATCAAACCAAATGCCACACATTTGTCTGCTCTGTATAACCGATCAGCAGATGCCCAGTATTCCTTCCTTGGGCCTGATTGCATTGGTTTACAATAATCTCTGCCCTTGTCTGGTTCGTCCGAGCCGAGCTCCCCTCTATCGCCTTTAGCTTAGATACTGCCTGTTTGTGACTCACTGAATAAAAGCCTACTAGATCAGTAAATGGTCTGTGGAAAGTATTCTTTTAGTACGACTGAAAACTGCCTTTCTTCTTACCACTAACCATTCCATCATGTTTATGTGGAAATAGGCACCTACGGACTTGAGCTTTGCAGGACTTCTTTAAAACCCACTAGTATCAGCCCTTCTAATTTCATTACGAGTATCTCAGGCACTTGCTGCAAATTTCTCTCTTCGTTGTTTGATTTATACTTAAATTGACCAGCCTCTTGTATGGTGACCCTAGCTGGTTCTCTGGAGCCTCTGCCTGCTGGTTCAGTTCCAGAAGACTGTTCGAAGAGTATCTCCTTGTGAGGGACCAGGAACAACCCCCACCCACGGGTGATTGTTAAGGGAGTTTAACTGTAAGCCCAGAAATTAAGGTTTTAACATTTTTGCCTCAAAAAAGGGAAATACCATAAAACACTTAAAAATAAAGTGCTCTTTTAAAATACTCAGATAGCAGGCTTCTGTACTCCAATGCAGTGTTTCCTTTTTGCAAGTTGCAGAGTCATCTCCTTTCAGTGACTAAACTCAAGAAACTAGAATATTTGACAAAATCCTTTAATTCTTCTTCACCTGTATCTCCCCCTACCATAAAACCTTGAGGCACCAAGACATAGTTAGTCCCAGGGACTGATCACTTTGGTCACTTGGGTATCCCATAGTTCTCCAAAGTAGTTTTATAGATTTAATAGCGTCGTGTTCCTGGGTTGGAGCTATATGTTAAAAGGAACAAACTCTATCTTCAAGGAGGAGACAGGATTTGCAAAATCCTTTCTCTAAAGGAGAGATCATAAACTGGAATATTGGGATAAGGCAGAGGGAACAGTGAGAGACGGAAAAAGAAAATCTGAGTCAAGAGCCAAAATCTAGTCCATCGGTGTTTCAGATGGGGCTGGCCCTAGGACAGGTATACTTCAGATGTGTTTAGAAGAAATCCAGAACTGAAGACACATGGCACTTAAGAACAAAAGTATATCAGATCCCACTGTGGCCACAGGATCGGTGGCCTCTTGGGAGTGCTGGAATGATTTCGATCCCCAGCCCAACATGGTAGGTTAAGGATCCACAGCTGCGGCTTATGTCACAACTTCAGCTCAGATCCAATTCCTGGCCCAGGAATTCCACATGCCCCAGGGCAGCCACCAAAAAAAAAAAAAAAATGGCATATCAGATCTACACAGGAGAAGTTGGGGTAGACAGTATGCATGGAACTCAGGTAAATTCATTGGAAATAACATAACATCATTATCTTCCCCTGGAGCCCATGCCTTGACTGGTGCTGAGGGGCCTCTCATGTTCACCTGCAAGGGCAAGAAGCAGTAATCATTGTCTAGGAGTCCCTACCCCCTGCATAGGGCCTTGCCTGGCATTTCTCATGAGACCTTGGAAGTCATAGGGTTCCACCAGCCCAACAAATATTTGAACAGAAAATCTGGTTAGGTACTACTTTTAGCAATCTTATAGGCTGAATTACCTGAAAATCACCTAGAGATACCAGATAAATGTAAGTGACTGTCCTTATAAATTTTCATCCGTGAATACTAGAAAATAGAGAAAATTCTCCATAGCCAAAAAAAGAGGAGGAAACTAAAAAACAGAGTAGTAAGTATATGAGTTGTGGAGACAGAATAGTACCTGTTCCCATTGCCTGGGGAATTGGGTCCAGCATGCAGGAGAAGAAAAATATGTTTTCCTCTACTCTTCTGAGTTCTTAGCTGAAGGTCCTGTTATAAAAGATAGTTAACAAGAGAAAAACAAACAAAAGTTTATTAACAGTATATACATCATGTATATATGAGAGACAACTTGGGCGAATGAGTTACTCAAAGAGGTAGCTTTGAATTCAGGCTTAAATACTTTTTTTTTTTTTTTTTGGCTGCACAGCATATTTCATCACAGGGCATATAGAGTTCCTGGGCCAGGTATCAGATCCCAGCTGCAGTTTCAGTCTACACCACCTACAGCAACTCCAGATCCTTAACCCACTGTGCCAGGCTGGGGATCAAACCTGTGTCCAGCGTTCCAGAGATGCCACCCATCCTTGTACCACAGCAAGAACTCCTTAATTACCATCTTAGCAAGGAAAGAGGAGGAGGAATGCAGGCCTCTTAGGGGAGAGTAAATGATTTTTAGGAAAGCTGAATGGACCCTTAGAAGAGTAGATGGGAGGTATGATAGTTTGTGGCAAAGTTTATCCAGGAGTGGTGTCAACTTCCAGTCTCCTTTTCTGGGGTCAGAGTCAATCTTCCTGGTTAATCGCATTCCTGAGAAGGGGATCTATGACAACTGAGTTCCTTTTGGACGATCAGCCTTTAAGCAGATGCAGTCAAAGAAAGCCTCTCCCAGCATGTGCAGTTTTTTCAAGAACCTGCAGGTCAAATAATATACCCAAGTGGCAAAATTTCAGGAGGCATAGTCTGTTCCCCTTCAGGCATTCGCCCCAGATAGGAATGGGAATGAGATCTGAGGCCTGCCTAATAGACAGAGGTGGCTAGAACTGTGTCTACAACATGAATCCAGAATCCTTGAAGGTCTTACTTGAAAAGGAATCCGTACAATGTCCAGAGTCAAGACTCTGAGCTTCTGCTCAGACAGGTAAAGAACTTGAAAGTTGTCGCTCCTGTTTTTATAACAAGGTACAGCTGGATACACTGAAAATCAATAACTTTTCATGTACCCCCTCATAGACCTGAGTTTGCAAGGTAAACCGCCATTCTGAAATCTGGAAAGGGAGGTGCGTCTGTAGAGTCATAGCTGAGATCTGATGGAGCAGAAGCTGCTGGAGCCATAACATGGAAGGAACACTGAAATAGTAATTGTGATGAATTAATAGAAGCCAAGTGTGAAATAACCTGAGGATAAGAAACTCTTGGAATACACAGTCCAGGGAGAGATGAGCATAGTTTTCATCATTTTGTGTGTGTGTGTGTGTGTGTGTGTGTGTGTGTGTGTATTTAGGGCTGCACCTGCAGCATACAGAGGTTCCCAGGCTAGGGTTCAAATCGGAGCTGTAACTGCCAGCCACAGCCATAGCAACTCGGGATCCAAGAAGCATCTGTGACCTACACCACAGGTAATGACAACGCCAGATCCCTGACCCACTGAGCAAGGCCAGGGATGGAACCTGCATCCCCATGAATGCTAGTCAGATTAGTTTCTGCATGGTTTTTCCTTCTGGGAACTCTACCAGATTCTAATGGTGAAGATCCAGAGACAGCCCCTTACAACCCTGGCAGGGAAGAGAAAGAGCCATCACTGTGGAATAAATCCAGAGACCTCCCCTCCAGGGGGAAAAACCGCCGGTTAAGGAAAATGCATTCTCCTTTTCCTGCCTCACTTAATTGGGAGGACAGTACAGTCAACAGAGGTCAGGGCTTTAAGGAAATGGATTGGGAATGCTGCGGCCAGGGAAAAGATCATGAGTGGGGGGAAAAGCTATACACTGGAGAAATATTTCTGAAGGTGGAAGACTCAAGACATAGGCTCACTAATGGACTGAGATTGAACGGGAAGACTGTAGAACGCTTTCCCTCTCACACACCTCAGCACCACGCCATGGGGGCTCTGGGATAACAGCGCTGAAAGATCTGTAAAACATATACCCTCTCTGAGGAGCAATACCAAGAAGTCAAGAGAGGAGACAAAAACAAGAACTTTGGAAGTTCCACAGTGGCTAAGTGGGTTCAGGACCTGGCATTGTCACTGCTGTGGCGCAGCTGGATCCCTGGCCCAGGGAACTTCTGTGTGCCATGGGTGCGGCCAAAACCAAACCAGACCAAACAAAGTCAAGAACACTGGAGGGATTTAGAGTCTCTGGCATGTGTAGCTACAAAAGAGATTAAACATATATTATGCTAAGTTATATTATATATATTAAGTTATATTAACATATATTAAGTTATATTAACTTCTAGCCAGATTTATATAAATTCTCATACAGGCTTATTTACCTTAATTTCTATCATTTTATATAACATATCCAGCTGTCAACAAAAGATTATAAGGGATGCCAAAAGGCAGAAAAAACACGAGAGGAAGAGACAAAGTAATCATCAAAACCAAACTTAAATATGACAATAACGTTGGAATTATAAAACAGGGAATTTAAAATAGCTATGACTATTAATTAAGGGCTCTAAAGTAAAGAGTAGACAACATGCAAGAACTAACTTAATACTAAGAATTATGCAATAATAAACTTTCATGCAACATTTAAAATATATTCATATAATTTATGCTCTTTACAGATTAAAAAAGAAAACTGTATGATCTGTCAGTCCATGCAAATAAAAGCACATGATAAAGTTCAGTCATTTTCATGATAAAACCTTAGCAAAATAAGAAGAAAGCTTTCTAAACCTGACAGACGATATCTATGACAGGAACTCACAAAAGATCTATAGTTGGCATGATTCTTAAAACATTAAAAGCATTCCCCATATGGTCAGAAAGAAGCCAAGGATTTCCATTATCCTAGCTTTCATTAAACATTTATACTGGAAATCCTAAACAATGCAGTGAGATAAAAGAAAGTTACAAAATTCATAAAGATCAGGAAGAAAAAAAATATTGTCTGACAAGTAATATCAAAGTTAAGTCTGAAAGAAGCTACACAAAATCTCTGAAAGCTAATAAGAAAATTCAGCAAAGCTGTGGGTACAAAATCCACCCACAAAGTTGGTTTTATTCTTATGGACCAGCAACAAAAAAAACGTGATTTGAAGATACCATTTACAATAATATAAAGACTCAAGGTACCTTGGAATAAAGCTAACATGAGCTAAACACAACCTTTATCAAGACATACAAAGAAAGATCTAAATAAACAGAGAAATGAATGAAGTTCATCACTAGAAAGTCATATATTGTAAATATACATTAATAGGGCAATGGATAAATAACTTGGGCTTTATTTAAAATCTGAATACTATACAGCCGTTTAAAGGAAGGAACTCCAGCTACATGCATCAATATGGATAACCTCAAAAAGGTCATGTTGAATGTAAAAGGCAAGTCATAGAAAACATAGAGCATTACACAACAGGTATACTTTTAAACATGCCAAACTATATATTGTTTATGAATATACATCGGTAGTAAAAAGATAAGCCAATGTAGGGTAAAAGTTATCTTTGCAACAGTGGGTAAGGCAGTATTTCCCAAATTTTCCACACTGTGATAATTACCTGGGAATCTTAAAAAAATCTTGAGACATTCCAATTTAACTGGTATAAAATAAGACCTGGGCAATGAGAGTCGTGAATTTCTCCAGGTGATTGGCACTCCCACTGTAGTGAAACTGGATTGGCAGTGTCTCTGGGGCACAAAGATGCAGGTTAGATCCCCAGGTTGGGATCTGATCCCTGGTCCTGGGAACTCCATAGACCGAATGTAAAACTCTATCTCTGGCAGAAAAAAAAAAAAAGGAACATAGCCCCTACTTATTTCTACTAAAAAAGAGATCGGTCAGTGCAGTTAGACTAAAAATTAGTTCTCATCTCTGGCTGCAAGTTAAGATCCTCTGGGGAAATTTTTTTAAATGTTAGTGGCACATTCTTGGAATCAGAATACGTGAGTAGGGGTGGGGGATCAGGCCACAAGGATGGAGAGCTACAGGACTTAAGCAAACTGAAGATTTAGAATTACCTAATTTGGTCATTTTCAAAATAATTATTTTTAAATTAATGGAGCCTTTTTTCAAACACAGTTAAACAAAGCATATAAAACGTGGGCTGTGCTGGCCTAATCCAGGTTGGGAGGGCAGATCCGCACCTGCTCACACACTCCGTTCTTCTCTCTGCCCTCCCAGACCCCGAGTGGTTCTGGATTCCCCAGAGCCAAGTTTAAAAACTTCCCATCTGAAAGTTTCAACTGTTTTGTTAGGCAGATCTGGAAGTAAAGACCCAGATGTTGCCCATTAATGCCTAGGAAGAGATTAACGGTCTCTTTAGATGTCTAGAAAGAAAAAAAATCACAACCTTGGGTGCAGGCCTGAAAAAGGATTACAGGATGACTTGTAAAGAGCTTTATAATAAAGGGTCATCTGTCCACACTGGTTTAAATATAAAGACAATGGGATGGACAAGATGAACTCATGGGATTCCATTTTCACATCCATTGTTCTACCAATCAGCTCCTCATTTAACCAACTTTTTCTATCAGAGAAGCACTAAGGCCACTGTTGAAAAAAATCTTTTTTTCTTAATATATTAGCTTAAACTGTTAATTACTATTGCTGTTTAATGATTCATTTATGATAATTAATGAATTAATTTTTTGCACTTGTACCCTCAAGCAATTCTGTGTAGGAGGCAAGTTTAAAAATTCAACAAATATAAATAACAAGCAATAACTGTCCAAGCAGTATCATTTAAGTGCTATTTCATGAATTATAATATTTCAATTCCATTAAGTTAAAAGGATTAGCTTCGAAAGTATTGTTGTCTTCTGATCCTATTTCATGTTAATTACTCTGGCAATACCAGTAACATCAGAGTTTACACAGCATCTTTCTTTCACAGGTAATCTTTATTCATAGTGAAAGCAAGAGTGTAAAAAAGAAAGACAGTGAATACTCCAGTTCAATTAAATTCAACAGCTCTTTATGGAATTCCTACTGTGTGCTGGACTTGGAGACAGACATAAAGATGTGTAAGATTACCTCTGTGGTCCAAGACAGGCTAAAGAGCTTTATGACGTAACAGCTTCAATTTATGAGTACCTCCCATGTACCAGATTCATGTATATTATTTTTAATCTTCAGGACAATGGTGCAGGGTAGGAACTATAATCTCTATCTTACAGATTATGAAAGATTAAGAAGTTAAGTGACTAACCAACAGCCGGTATTGGTAGAGCCAGGGTTTGAACCCAGAGATGATTTACTGGAAAACTTTGCACAACCAGGAGACTCCAGGCAAAATTGTGAAGTAGGTAATGCTTGCCTTTGGTCTCCCTGCCACCCCCATTTTGTGTGATCTCATTTCTCTAATGGAGCTCTTGCCCACCCCCACCTCTTTTCCAGTATTTTCTTTGTTGTTCTTTGGATTCCAAGCACAACATAGAAACCATGCATTTAGGTAATGGTCTCTCCATCAAGTTGCCTCTACAGTGGAGCAGAGCTGTCCAGTGAAACTTTCAGCAATAATAGAAATATTCCATATCTGTACCATCCAATATGGTAGCCGCAACATGGGGTTACTAAGCACTTGCCATGTAGCTAGTGTGACTAAACGACTGAATTATTTGTTTCATTTTAATTAATTTAAATTTGAACTTAAGTTTAAGAAGCCAGACATGGTTAGTGTCCATCCACTGGACAACACAGCTCTAAAACATTCTCAATTATTGTTTCAAATACTCTCTTCCCATGTTTGTTTCTCAAAGCCTGTTCAACTAGGACACAGTATCACTGCATCTAATACACAGATGGTAATTAATCTGCATGTGTATCTCCCAGAAAAAAAAAAAAATGTGGATTTTCAGACACAATGACAAGACACTGGGGAAGATTTTTTCATCAAAGGGAACTTTGAATCTCATTAATTCCGTAATGTGAACAGCCAGATGTTGGTGCTGCACAATATTTTTTGTCACATTCACCCTTTACTACAATCAAGCAATTTGTACCATGTACCTCAACACAGAACCTGGATGTTTTCAAATATTTTTCTAAGCACACTCTATTCTGTTTTCTGATTTCTTTCTATTTTGGAACCCCGAAATGTAACACAAGCTGGAGTACTCAGTTTCAGGAAAAATACTGCTGCCAGGAGCCAAAAGGCAACAGCCCCAACCTGTCCCACACCTGTAGCAGGTGTTTGTAGGTGCTCAGTAGGCTACAAGAGGCTCTCCACCCCAGAGAGATCACGTCTTTTCCCCAGAGTTACAAATTTGAAGGCTTTCAGAGTGCACAGTTGAGCAGGAGCTGAGACACAAAAGCAGACATTAGGAGCTGATCTCATCCAGTCAAGGGACTTTGGGAAGATAAAAAGATGCAAAGGGCTGGAGAAAGTGGATCTGGGATCAAAGCAGAAGCTAAGGAGTTCCCTGTTGTGGCTCAGCAGGTGAAGGACCTGACGTTGTCTCTGTGAGGAGTGGGTTCCATCCTCACAGAGACCTCTGTGAGTGGTCTCTTTCAGTGGGTTACAGATCCAGCATTGCTGCATGCTGTTGCACAGGTCATAGATGTGGCTCAGATCCAGTGTTGCTGAGGCTATGGCATAAGCCAACAGCTGCTGCTCCAATTCAACCCCGGGCCCAGGAAATTCCATATGCTGCAGGTGTGGTGGTAAAAAGGAAAAAAAAAAAATCAGAGTTCTCATTGTGTCTCAGTGGTTAATGAACCCGAGTGGCATCCATGAGGACATGGGTTCGATCCGGGCCTCGCTCAGTGGGTCAAGGATCCGGCATTGCCATGAGCTTTGGTGTAGGTCGCAGACGCGGCTCAGATCCCACATTGCTGTGGCTCTGGCATAGACCGGTAGCTACAGCTCCGATTGGAGCCCTAGCCTGGGAGCCTCTACAGGCCACAGGTGCAGCCCTAAAAAGACAAAAAAAAAGAAAAAAGATAAAAGAAAAAAATCAGAAGCTAAAATCCAAGGACTAAATAATGCTACTCCAAATTACGTCTCCGGTAAGAGGGGACAGGTGCAAAGGAGCCTATAAAACAATGCAAAGTCTGGAAGTTGATTCTGAGGGCCGTTGATCTGAGCATACCTTTGCTTTATGGAAAGTTCTCCAAGTGACACCTGGAGAGTCACCTGGCCTTACATAATCTTAAAGCAGGAGGATGTGTGAGCACTGGCCTTGCCCAAATACAACCTTTCTTTCGTACACACACGTTTAGTGCAGATCCTTAAATGGGCTTTATCCTGTCGGCCTTTAACGTCAGGAAACTGACAAGGTCAATGTGAAATAAGAAATAATATGCTGGTCTCTGCTCCCGGTTCCTGCCAGTAATTGATCTTTAACCCCTGTTCCTCACATGCAACTCCCAAATCTCTTGAAATTTCCTGAGGAATAGGAGTATCTTCTGTTCTAGTGGCGGCTCTGGGTGGGCTCCTGGATGGGGGCTTGGTCACAGAAAAAATCAAGCCATGATTAGAAGCTTGGAACTTTCAGTCCCATCCCTCACCCTCTAGAAAGGCAAGAGGGGCAGGAGATTGAGTTAATGATCGATCACGCCTACGTGACGCCACCTCCATAAAAATGCTTAAAGTACAGGATATGTTGCTGAATACAGCCCTGTGCTGGTGGAGAGACGTACCCTGTCCTCCACGGGGACAGAAGCTCCTGCACTTGGGACCCTTCCAGACCCGGCCTGACATAGCTCTTTATCTGCCTGTTCATCTGTATCCTTTATGATATACTTTATAATGAACCAGTCGGTATAAGCAGAAGCCCTTTTAGCAAATTATCAGACCCAAGAATGGGATCCTGAGAACCCCAGTTCCGAGGCAGTTGGTCAGAAGGACAAGTGACAATCTGGGACTTGCTGTTGTTGAAGTGGGGACACTCTGGTAGGTCAGAGCCCTTATCCTGTGAGATTCACGCTCACTCCAGGAAGGAAATGTCAGAAATGAATTGAATTGTAGGACCTCCTGTTGATGTCAGAGTACTGGTCTGTGTGTGTGTCGGGGAAGGGGGGGGGACACCCTCACATCCGGTGACAGAAGTGGGAGCGTATAGGAAAATGCAGGTTTTCCCAACCTGTGGGGAAAGAAAGGCAGAAACTCACGGAAAACAACAAAACAGAATTTTTTTTTAATTAATACCTCCAAATTCTCACTCCAAAACAACTCAGGGAAAACCACCCTGGTCAGTGTTCATTCTCAGAAATGTTTAAATTCTTTCCTTATAATCAGTACACCTTTGCTCTGGGTTATTCACATCAAAGCACCATGTGGCTCAGTTCTCGTTGAAATCAGAGGGTTGCCCTCTGAGAAATGTGCTCCAGTTTATGTACATATAAATATATACATATCATTTACTGTTTATTATATATGATACATATTGTTTATTATTATATATATAATGTATTTATTTACTTATTTAGTTGTCTTTTTAGGGCAACACCCATGGCATATGGAGGTTCCCAGGCTAGTGGTCGAATTGGAGCTACAGCAGTCGGCCTACACCACAGCCACAGCAATGCCAGGTCTGAGCCGAGTCTGTGACCTACACCACAGCTCATGGCAACGCCAGATCCTTAACCCACTGAGCAAGGCCAGGGATCAAATCTGGGTCCTCATGGTTGCTAGTCAGATTCATTTCCGCTGAGCCACAATGGGAATTCCATACACACACACACAAACACACACACACACACACACACACACACACACACATATATTTAGGATGCATCATATGGAAGCTTCCAGGCTAGGAGTAGAATCAGAGCTACAGCTGCCAGCCTACCCCACAGCCACAGCAATGCCAGATCCGAGCCACCTCTGCAACATATGCCACTGCTCACAGCAACGCCATATCCTTAACCCACTTAGTGAGGCCAGGGATCAAATCCATGTCCTCCTGTATACTAGTCGAGTTCATAACTCACTGAGCCATAGTGGAAACTCCCTACGGTTTGTATTTCTAGGGCCCTGGACCCTGTCCCTCCAGGTAAACAAGCTTTACAGCATTAGATCGACAGATGTGAAGTACCGTGATTTCCCAATGAAAATAACAGTAATTTGGCTAATAAAAGAAAACATCTTTTTTAGAGGGTGTACAACCATTAATTTTCTGTCTCTTTGAAGATGACTTTCCTCTGTGTTTTAGGTGGATGGCAGCTGCTTTGGATTGAAGACCAGGCATGAGAGGACTGGGCAACCTCTATTCCGAGGCTATTTCTCATAAGGGGCCCTCACCAAGCCTTTGGAAAAGGTGACTCTGTGGGGTTCCTCACACTGCAGGTTTCTTTCTGCATACATATTAAAAGGAGCTTATTCTCCCTGACAGAGCCTTTCTAATCTGACAGAACAGGGTAAGATATATTCACTCAAGTGAGAAAAAAGGAAATTGAGGTCTGTTTGTATTCCCTTTAGGCCATAAGCTTCCTAAGCCGAGAATGTCAACGTTTTCACTCCTTTGTGGGCTGTACCGATAGCATGATATTTTGCATCTAATTAGTCATTTGATTAACTTTATTAAAGCCACCATGGTGACCACTGGCCTAATTTCAAGGAATCGCCCTTGGCTTCTAGGCTTAAAGATAAGCCCTTGTAGTGTAGAGACGCCCTTGACAAAAACCACAGTCATCCGTCAACAGGCACTGCCATCTCTGCCTTGCATTTCTCATTTCCTTCACTCTCAGGTCTGTGGAGGGCCCTGCCTGGGAACCCTTAGCAAGGGGGGTACCCACGACCCCAGAAGAGAGGGAGGTGAAAGAGCCTTTGCCACCTGTGACGTGTGGCATCTGGGTAGTGAATGACAGCTTTATCAGGAATTATCATTTTTAAACTATGAAATAATTTGAATATACATGTCTGTGTGTATTTTAATTAAAAGACATTACTCTGAGAAAAGGTCTCAATTGCTTAAGAATCTTTCCCTAATTTATACTGGACATAAGAGTGAATATTCAAACTGTTCACTCCCCCGAACCCTTTTAAACTAACTTCTCTAGTTCTTGCAAGTGTGCTCATGATAAGCTTCTGCCAACACCAGGTGGGGGGGGCCACCCCTGTCGTGTCTGGGTCCACCACAATTCCAGGGCTACAGAAAAGAGATTGCATTTTCACACCTCAGAGAGTTTATTTCTCCTGCCAGAGTTTATTTTCAGAAGCCAGATCCTGCCCCCAGTTTTCTCACAACAATCCATTATAAAAAGCTGACTTAAGGAACAAATGGTTAAGCAGGAAGATTTAGTTGTCCTCATGTTTGCTTGGTTTTATATTCACTGTTTAAATTTTCTGCTGCAAGCACAATTAACATTTGAGTCTGTCTAGCCATGAAGAAATAGCGATTACTGTTTTTTACTGAAAATAGTTCATTTTGGTGTCTTCTCACATCCTGGATTGCCCAATTCTTCTAAGGTCCCTCTCCATGACAACCCATCCAACACGGCTTTCTTCCTGCCCTGGTGTTTTATTACGTATAAGTGAAGATTCCTTTACCTGCTCGTTGGTGTACTTTTCCCCAAAGGCGGAAAGAATAATTGTTGAGGACAGGGGCTGAATTATATGCACTATTTCCTTAGAAGCTCAGTCAGCATCTAAAACAGTATTAGGTACATAGAGGGCCCTCCATAAATACTTGCTCAAACGAAACCAGAAGCAAACGTTAAGTCAAGCTCAAACTCACGAGTCACCGTGGTTCTTAACCATCTTTCAAGAAGAATTCAGATAATTTCTGTAGCATTGCCTTAAGTCGCTGAGATACCATTTTTCAGGCTTTTGCCCTTGACATCCAACCTCACGTTTCTCAGATTTTTTACTCAAACTCCAAAGTCTGGGCTTGGAAGGAAATCACAGAGTATACTTCTAAGGCCAGTTCAGCAGCAGGTTTTTTTCAATGAAAATGTCCAAATATATCCCACTTAGAAACAATGAGGTACTTATTCTCCAGCTCTCAGATCCATTTGTGACTTGTGACTGTGCCACGTGAAAAGAGTGGCTGCTGACTGATTGCTCTGGAAGAGAAAACTGCCATTTTTCGTGTTATATTTAGTGGCAGTTTCCTGGCCAAATCAATAACCTTCTCCTGGTACCACTTTGTGCCTTCTGTGCTGTAACCAAGAGGAATTACCTTCCCAGGTTTACCGTCGTCATTAAACCCCAAACACATCACGTGACACGACCTTTCTCAATCTCTCTCACCCTGTTGTTTCAGGGTCCTGTTATTTCAGGGGCTTCCTCTCAGTTCTCGCCACGATCTAACCTGGAGTCATGCTTACATTCCTTTCAGAAATGAGATATCTTTTGAATGGGAGTTTAGTGTCTCAATTCAAAGATTTTTAAATATGTATACATGTTGAAAAAAATGTTCCTTCTCTCCTCTCCCACCCACTCAGTTCTCATTCTCCCAGCCCCCACACCACCTGTTTGTTTCTGTGTAACCTTCCAGAATTCATTGATACCTAACAAATAAACAGTGAATACATAGTCTTATCTCCCTTGTTTACTTAAAAAAAAAAAAAAAAAAGTCAATATGCTACCGTATAGGTTGTGCCTTGATAGGAGAAATTTTAAACCAGTTCTAGCAGACTTCAAAGCTTGAGTTTTCACCACACTGGAAAACTGCTTTCACAACTACAGAGAAACCAGAAAAAGCATCTTGGATCTTGGTCTCTTTTCCTGCCCAGCCAGTCTCTCTGTCCCAGTCTTCAAGGCTCTAGGACTGAGCTGAGTGTGGAGAGGATCTTATGAAATTATTTAAACTTTCAACTTGTGGTTTCGAGGTTTGCATAAGGTAGGGTGAAGGCAGGAGAAGAAAAAGAAGATGGAGGATCCAAAATATTTTCTGACCGTGATACTTCTAGCTAGCTTGTGTTCCAGTTCAAGATCTGGCTCTTGATGTCAAAACTAGCATATTTTATTGGTGGTGAGATGTCTGGGGTGATTATAAAGGACTTGGCCCAGGTTGCTCCTGGGAACTGGGCATAGGGAGTAGGAGAGAAAGGGAGTCAGCTCTTACCGTTCCCAGTGGACAGGAGCCCAAAGGGAATCATTTAAAATGAAAATGGTATCATAGCATTCTCCTCCTTAAAAGTCAGTCAGTGGCAGAGTTCCCATTGTGGCTCAACAGGTTAAGAACCCAACCTAGTGCCCCTGAGGATGTGAGTTCGATCCCTGTCCTCACTCCATGGGTTGAGAATCCAGCATTTCCGCAAGCTATGGTGTAGGTTGCAGATGTGACCTGGATCACACTTGGCTGTGGCTGTGGCTGTGGCTGTGGCTGTGGCTGGCAGCTGCAGCTCCAACCTGACCCCTAGTCTGGGAACTTCCATATACCACACGTGTGGCCCTAAAAAGAATAAACATAGTCAATGGCTCCCATTACCTTTCTTTTTTTTTTTTTTTTTTTGCATTTTAGGGCCGCACTAGCCGGATATGGAGGTTCCCAGGCTAGGGGTCGAATCAGAGCTACAGCTGCCAGCCACAGCCACAACAGATCCAAGTCGCGTCTGCAACCTACACCACAGCTCATGGCAACGCCAGATCGTTAACCCACTGAACAAGGCCAGGGATCGAACCTGCAACCTCATGGTTCCCATTCGGGTTCATTAACCTCTGTGCCACTGCGGGAACTCCTCCCATTACCTTTAGATGAAGAGTCCAAATTGGTCCAAGGGTCCCAACTCCCTTGATTGCTTTCGGGCTTCCTGGCTCATAGCCCTCCCACACCCCTCCGGCCCAAGCATAAAGTTCAAGGTGACCTCTTGGCTTGCAGTGCTCTTCCATGCCCTTTCCTAGTTAACTCCCATGTATTCTTCAAGACCCAGGTCAGGCCTCAACTTCTCCTTGCGCAGAGGCCATGCAAATCTTCTCTGTATCGTTCCAATTTTAGTATATGTGCTGCTGAAGCGAGCACAGGCCTCAGCTTCTCCAGAAAACTTTTCTAGACACCTCTATTCCCGATGTGTTGCTTTTCCTATGTGTACCTACTAAGACTTTGCTTATCTGAGAATGCTGCCTGTCATACCACACCCTCATTTCCCCACCAGCTGAGAGATCAGCCCTGCATTTAACAGGTGGTTTTCATGAAGTCTTAGAGTCTAAGGAGCTCTGGAATAAGATTTCCTGAGTCTCTATTTCATCTCTGCCACTCATGGGCTTTGAGAGGTGGGGCACCATGAATTACCCTTTCTGTCCTTCATTTACTTAATTTGTAACATTAAATGAATCATAGCACCCACACGGCTTGTCCTGATAATTAAATGATATGGTGTAATTAAGTGCTCAGCACAATATAGAAAGAGAATTGCTAGCTTGCTCATTTATTTGCATACTTTTTATTGTTTTCCCTTTCTCCTCTGAAATGTAAGCTAAGGAGCTTATCTGGTTTGTTCACTACTGTATTCCTAGCACCTAGAACAAAACCCAGGGGACCAGTGCATAATTATGGACTGTTTGTTAAATGGATGTATCAGCAAATGATGTGAGTTATTGTGTGTTCAAGCCATTGAAGACCAGCCTGTTTGCTGCTGAAGGAGAGGTACCACATCGTCTTAGCACGGTCCCTGGACATACTAACTGCTCAACAAATATTGCTGTATTGTGCTTCGTGTTGCCAGCCACAATGTCTTGCATGAGGATGAGACCCTTTGGTGATATCCGCTTGGAGTTTGGTGACAGCACAAATATGAGTACAAATATCAGCAGTCGCAATCTCTCTTTCAGACGTGCACATGTACAGCCTTGCCAGTAACAATGATAGTCACGACTATTTTTCAACAACTCAGGCAAAGCAACTTCCTAATTATCACTCGTACCTCTCCAGATATTGGAATCCAAGCCTTTGTAGAGTTTATATCCTTAGTCAGAAATTCATCTTTTGTCGTCACTGACATCATCACTCAAATAGAAACTCGATATTTTTGATATGAAAAATATGCTGTGACTCCCTTTTCTGTGTAGAAGAAAATTTTTAAGCATCTCAGATAAGGGAAACATTAGGTAACAGAAAAAAATGGGGAGTGAGGGTTATTTTTTTATAAACGGAGTTTGGGGGTATTGTTAAGCTCATCAAAGATTCTACTTATTTTTGCTCAGGCTCGCTGGCAAGGCAGTGAATAGAGAAGAAGAATACTAGGCTTATTTAATTCTAGACCAGTGTACTGAGTGTGCCTCCATCTGGCTATGTAACCTTGAACAATCAGTACATTTCTCACCGCACATGGAGCGCGGTTGAACAGACAGCATCCAATGCCTTCCGGCCCCATCCTTCTGGGTGTTTCTGCTGATGTTGTCCTAACCATTCTATAATGAGGAAGCAATCGTGGGAGGACTCCCTGACTTGACTCCACTTGGCTGTGTACCTGAAACTAATACAATACTGTAAGTCAACTATATTCCAATAAAATTAATTTTTTAAAAAAAGAGATAAAATCTAAAGTGTCATTGGTTTGTAAAATTATATATGTTTAATGGGCAAAAGACCCTGAATGAATGTAATATATGTGAAGTGAACATACCATAGTCTATTTTTGCCATAAAAATACACATTGAAGCCAGAAAAAAAAAAAAAAGGCAGCAGGTGTTGGGGGAAGATGGTGGTGGGATGGGTTGAAAGGACTGAGAAGCCCTGAGCTAGTGAAATGGGACATAGGTATCTGTTGTGAGATGTCAGACACAGTCCTTGTCTCCCTCATCCTGTTTGCAGCATCCTCGTCTATGATATGAGCATGATACCTTCGCTGCCTACCTCACACGTCTTTGGGGAAGATCTCATTTTTAACAAGTTCATGGAAACGCTTTGAAATGGTAAAATCTTCAATGGGGAGTTTAATGAAAATTGTTATGAACAATTTTATTTAATGAAAATTGTTATGAACAATTCAGATGTGCAAAAACATAGTTTTTTTCCTACCGCTAAACTTAATATCTATTTCAAGGCTAGAAACACCATCTCAGTCACTATTATACTTCTTTCTTACAGAGCTGAGTGTAAGTTCTGAGGGTTCCCAGAGTACCAGGCATGAGTGTGGCAGGGGTAGGGATGCCCAATTTTTGAGTCTCTGCACAAACACCTGCATCCTTAGCTGTTGACCCACAGGTGACCAGTGACATATACTTTCTTTCTGTCCAACTGGAACCTTAGACCCCATGCCTCTGCCCTCTGTGTCTGCATGTCGCTGGAGATATGGCATGTTTCTGGAAAGCTGTGTAAGGACCCTCTTCCTCTGTTCCTCAGAAGTCCCTCTCTGAGTCTTCCGACCCTTGCATGCCATCAGCTCTCATCTGTCACCTGCTTCTAAGACTGTCTCTCAGAGTTGCCTCCTTAGCACAGTAGGCAGCACGTCAGCCTCATAAGATTGTCTCTCAGGCCCCTAGTTACTAGCAGGAAGGAAACATCTGTGCTCTCTGATATCTTTACTGGTTCTATGGAAGCGCCTTCCAGACTCCAAGGAGCCTTCTTCCCTTATATCCCTTCTGAGGTTCTCCTTCCCAGAGATCTGGCTTTCCCCCAAAGCCTTCATCATTCCCCAAAGCCTCGGGTGTATCTTGTCCATGCTCCCTTCCCAGCCGTCCACCAAGTCACAGCCTCCCCTGAGATAAGGAGCACAGAATTGCCTAGCGACCTGAGGGGACAGAGACAGCAGTGCAAAATACTGACACAGAAATGGAAACTTCAGTTAACACCTTACAATACTTTTATTATTTTATTTAAGTATTTTATTTGTTTTATTTATCTATTTTATGGCCGCCCCTGCAGCACATGGAATTTCCCGGGCTAAGGGTTGAGTCCAAGCATCTGTGACCCGCACTACAGTTTGTGGCAATGCCAGGTCCTTAACCCACTGAGTGACACCAGGGATTGAACCCATATCCTCAGAGAGACAATGTCAAGTCCTTCACCCGCTGAGCCACAGCAGGAACTCCCTTAAAATATTTTATAAAAGTGAATACCCTACTGCTGCAACCAACGGGAACAGTGGACGTGCATAAAGAGAACACGGTTAGTTGAGTTTGAGCAGTCCACCCAAGCCAGAACAAAAAAGATTTCAGATAATAGGAACTCTCTCTGTTTCTCTGTCGCTTTTGTACTTGTTTGATTCACGACAAGCAGTATCATTTGACCTGCCTCTCTCCCTGTCTGGGCCCTCCTCTGGGGCCAGTCAGTAGCAGGAAAGAAGCACCTGTCTTGTTCTTCAGTGCTCAGGTAGCCCCCGTGTCTGTGTCCTTGGAGTCATCATTGGCTGTACGCCTCCAGGGTGGAATACGGGGCACTGATGAGCAAGCCTAGCCCTCCTCCGCTACACCCCTGCATCCCAGCCCCGCTCCAGCTGGGCTCACCCCCTCACTGGCTAACCTGTCAGGCTGCATTTTCAATGATTGTCTTTGAAAAATGTCCAGGTTGGGCCTATTATATCAATGAATGCAATGAGCTGATCACCAGGCGATGGCAATTCTGTGGCCTCCCTTGGAATAATAGGTGATATCATGGGGTGTTAAAGACCTAAGCCTGAAAATCATTGCTTTGAAGGAAGGGAGGACAACTGAACCATTTCTCCATTAAAATGCATGAAATTTAAATAATGTCCCTGTTCTTCTGGGTGCCCATCAACCTTCCCTTGTTATGCACTGAAAAGTCTAAATATTTATTAACTTCAATTTACAGAATTTGTTATATCTGCATTCAGCCAGGGCAACATATTTTTTTTTAAATATATGGCGCTTTAAAAATAGTATCGTTTAAAAATAATTAGGAAAACAGAAACAGACTCACAGACATAGAGAATAGACTGGTGGTTGCCCAGGGAGAGGGGAGTGAAAGTGGGATGGACTGGGAGTTTGGAGTTGGTAGATGCAAACTATTACATTTAGAATTGTTGAGCAATGAGCTCCTGCTGTATAGCACAGGGAACTATATCCAATCTCTTGGGACCACGATGGAAGTTAATATAAGAAAAAGAATCCGTATACGTATGACTGGGCCACTTTGCAGTGCAATAGAAATTGATACAACACTGCAAATCGACTATACTTTGATTAAAAAATAAATAGGAAAAAAAAAATAAAGAAAGTCTGCTTCTAGCCATGTCCCAGGTCATCTGGTTTTGCTCTTCTGTGAAGTCAGAAAGCTGGCTTTGTGTTCTCATGGGAATAGGTGAGCTCCCAGCCCAGACTCTCATCACTAGGAGGGTCACATTTGAAGGTAGCCAGAGGAGACAGCGGGGATTGGGGGACACGGGGGAGGGGAAACTTTGTACATAATCTCCGTAGTCACTCGCCCCATTTTTGACTCATAGGTAGTTGGAATTGATACCATCTCTATCCTGTCTGGAGTGCGCTGACACACAGCTTCAGCATGCTCCTCCCAACAGATGCCTATAAAAACATCCTGGAAACTGCCTCTCTGTGTGTTTCTTAATGGCCATTCCCCCCAAGAACTGCACGTGATTAAGATGCTCTGTCTTTCTTCTCTTCCCCCTTCATCATCACGCTTTGTTATCAACTAACACAGTTTTGGAGATAACATTAGGAAAAAAAAAAAAAAGCCAACAAAGAAATATAATTTGAAGTTCCACCATGCAGAGAAAACCACTTTTCCTAAGGAATATGGACTTCTTTCCAATTTATGCAATCACCTAGTTTTCAAAGGTCTCCAGTAAGTCACATTTCATATACATGGAAATGCTTTAGATTTGCTTCTACTGCTTTTGTATCAGCACTTGCAGTGTTACCACTTCCTTTTAAAATATTTTTTAAAAGAGAAAAAGACAAGCTCTTTAAAATTACTGAACCCCCCCATGACTAGCCACAAACTTTGTACTAAGGACGCTGTATTCTTCCTTTTACGCCTTAAAATAGATTGCTAGCCTCCACCTTATCAACACTTGGCAGTTGCAATTAGAATGCTGCAAACAACAGAGGGTGAGCGGCTGACCCCCAGGATCCTACAAGCAGCAGGTGGGTCCAGGGACCAAATGGGGAGGCTGCCGTGGGTGGGCTCACACTCCCCACCAGCCCACAGGTACATGGGCTATTTTGTGTCTGTCGTACACCGGGTGTGAGAATGTCCAGCCTCTAAAATTAAATTATGCACCCATGGAGTAATTTGCATGAAGAAACTCTGTGTCCCTTCTGTGTCCCGTAACCTGGGGAATATCTGTACACTTAGGGTTTCTTCAACAAATAAAGGAAGAAACTCATAGTATCTATGCCTCTTTGTAACTCACTTTTTCCTTGGTGAATACCTCTTTATGTCCAAAAATAAGCACAGACGTCATAAAAAATATTCTGTGGTATGAATCTATGACAGTTTACTTAGAGAGTCTCCAATGAATGGACGTTTTGGGTGATTGCCCTTTAGGCTGTCGTGATGCCTCTGGTGCCCAGGCTCATTTCGCTTGGCCTGCTCACTTCTGGTTGCAGCCACAACTTCAAGGTCAAGTGTCACAAGAGCTCAGATTCACCTGGTGCTGACAGCCCCGCCTGAGACGGCGCTTAGCTTCCCAGTGCTGAGGGAGCGTGGAAGGAAAAGATAGTTGTCCCCCTCTCCCTAGGCAAGCCTGGGCCAGTGGGGCACAGAGCTGGGGAGTAAATGTTCTAGCCGCCTGGCCCTCCAGAGGAAAACTCCCGAGGCCTTTTGAGTGACCGATGGGGGTGAAGTGGAGTGGAGCCCCAGGAGCCCAAAGCACCCGCCTCTATATTTCTTTTCCCTTCTTTCCTACTCTCTCCCTCCTTGCTTCTCAGGATCATCTTGGAAATAAATCACCTGTTTCCAGGCAAGCCCTGCTCTCAGGCTCTGAACCAAAGTAGGGACTATGATAAACGGTGATGCCTTAAATGTACACCTTGGCCCTTTATCTGATGATCCCTTAGGGTAAATTCCTAGAAATGTACATTCTGAATTAAATAGCAAAGACTTTAAAAGCCAAGCTCAAACTAGTGCTCTGTTTAAAAGAGTTCCAAACTATGAGGGGATTGACTTTATTTTATTTGCCTGTGTCTGTTCAGTTCCAGAACTCTCATGAAGCCAATTTGTCTGTCAAGTAGAAGTGTTGACACTAACTTCCTGTCGTCTTTTAAGCCACCCTCCCCAGAGGCTCTGGAAATCCTGCTTTTTGCTACCCTAAAATCACAATGAATGGAATAATTGGAACACACACCCACTGTCTCCCAAATAGACATCTCACTTTATGGCTTGGTAGTTATTAAGAATGAGTAGTAATTTTGCTACTGAAAAGACTACTTATGGAGAAAATAAGAAATAAGAAAAACATTCACTCGTAACTTGAGCCACACGGAAATAAAACCAACCACAAGATAAAATATCTGTTTCTCAAACAACTCAATCTTTATATCCCAGTAACAGTGGGACTCTTTTTTTTTTTTTTTTGTCTTTTTGCTTTATCTAGGGCCGCACCCGCGGCATATGGAGGTTCCCAGGCTAGGGGTCTAACAGGAGCTGTAGCTGCCGGCCTTCGCCACAGCCACAGCAACGTGGGATCCGAGCCACGTCTGCGACCTACACCACAGCTCACGGCAACGCGGGATCCTTAACCCACTGAGCAAGGCCAGGGATCGAACCCACAACCTCATGGTTCCTAGTCAGATTCAGTAACCACTGAGCCACAACGGGGACTCCGGGGCTCTTAATTATAGGTAGGAAAATCTCTAGATGTTATTTTTCACTCAGCGTCAGTGGTAAGAAACGTATAAGTAACTTCTTGGTGTTGTACAGAAGGAGCTCTATATGTAGGCACTTTGTGGGGACAGAAGAATCTTCTCGCTGGAGAGGGGACTGTGGAAAGACAGTGTCAGCGCCAAATTGGATAAGCTGCAGCCTTTCCACGAGGGGAGCTCGTGCGCATATGTTTGCATGTATAATTTATATAAACACATATGTGATTATTTTTAAAAATAAGTGAACTATTCATAAATCATTTAAAGAGTACCTTTCCGACATGCTTCAGGAAGTCTATGTTATTTTATTTATTTATTTATTTATTTTTGGACAGGGAAAAGTTTCATTTGACTTTTGAAGACAAATACTCCACCAATTTGCACGCAGATTAGCACACCAGATTCTAATGTATAGTCCCCCCCATTTGCAATTTCAAAATCTCAGCTCCCCACGAAGTCTATTTTAAAATGGTATATAAAATCTTTCTCTTGGCAAACACTGGCAGGTTCTGCCCTCTTGAATGACTTCCCTAAAAAAGGGGGGGGGGAAAGCCTTCCTTGGCTGTGTCTGCCATCAACATCAATAAATGCAGCAAGGCATTCTGACTGCTATTTATTCTGTCATAATTACTATCACCAAACTTACATGATTACAGCGTTAGTAATTCTGTTGATTATAAACAGCGCTAATGCTGTAATACATCCACAAAGACTGGCAGCATTATGGAGACGTGGTCCATATGCACATGCATAGTTGGACCTCTGAGGATTATAATTTAAACATTTCCTGGGAAGTGTTATCCACATGGCCTCTCTTTCCAATTGCTCCAATAAAGGCTTTGTTTAACCATTACCACCATTCTCCCTGCTCTGTCCCTGTGGCCTTCTCAAATGTCCTTCATGCAGTCTAGGCTGTATTTTGTATTCAAAAGATAATCCCTTGAGAGTATATGGACCTGCTAATGTCCTGGTTTCTTGAATTTGCTAAAAGCAAAGGCACTGGATTGTGAAAGCCCACTAGAGCCAATTCCATTTCTGTTTTAACAGTGATATATCTTCCTTTTGGCAAGAGGTCTATTGAGTAAATTCTTGTAGCATTGGACCCTTCTCTATTATGAGGGTTTTTTTTAATTTAATTTAATTTAATTTTTTTTTAAAGAAGGGCAAAGGCTACCACCGGGTCTTTATTCAAAACACCCACATATCACGGAGGGAATGTGCATTTACTGTGCAATTTTAGTTTGCAGCATTTTTGCCAGGGGTCACCTGGGTAAAGAGAATCTCTGCGGAACAATGTGTTTCTACCTTCCTCTCTGAGGAATGATGCTTTCATTTAAAATGGTGTATACTGGAGTTCCAGTCATGGCTCAGCGGTTAATGAACCTGATTAACATCTACGAGGACACAAGTTCGATCCCTAGGTTCGATCCCTGGCCTCGATCCAGCATTGCCTTGAGCTGTGGTGTAGTTCGCAGACATGGCTCGGATCCCGAGTTGCTGTGGCTGTGGTGTCGGTCAGATGTGTAGCTCTGATTCAACCCTCTAGACCGAGAACCTCCATATGCTGAGGTGTGGCCCTAAAAAGACAAAAAAATAATAAAATAAAATGGTGTGTACTGAATAAAGCTGATATATTTCCTGCTTTCAGCTGTCTACCTGATTCTTGAGAGTACATTTTTTTTTAAACATAAATCTTTCTTTATTGATTCAGAACTAGAAAAATGTTTAATGCAGTGGTAACGTTTATTAACAAAGGAAATATGTTTTTTGGCAATTCTCTGGTTGGTGGCATGAATGTGTATGAGTCTGTCCATCCGTATAAAAATTCCTTTGATTCACCTGAAGATGGATAAAAAATAAACCGGAAATATATAAATTCATATCTTGATAATCGAGACACCAGTTTGATATTTTACAATGTCATTTTCTGCTCACATTCAGGTATGGCGGCCTTACATCTGCAAGTTTTCCAAGATAATCAAAATTCCAAATATTCTGTTCTGTTGTAGGATCATTTGTCCTGATTTGAAGGTACAGAGAAGATGCCACCTTAGGTAAGAACTGAAGAGAAGATAATTATAAAACATGATAAAAATACACAGGCTATAAGAAAGCCTTACCCCAACCTTCATTTCAAAATATGTGTTTGTTCTACTTGGAATAGTTTCAAAGTAAATAAATCTTTTCTTTTTTTTGCTTTTTTTGCTTTTTAGGGCCTCAAGTATGGCATATGGAGGTTTCCAGGCTAGGGGTCTAATCAGAGCTAGAACTGCCAGCCTACACCACAGCCATCGCAACGCAAGATCCAAGCCACATCTGCGACCTACAGCACAGCTCACGGCAATGCTGGATCTCTGACCCACAGAGAGAGGCCAGGGATCGAAACCACATCCTCATGGATACAAGTCGGATTCGTTTCCACTGTGCCACGATGGGAACTCCCAAATAAATCTTTTGATTGTCTCCTAAATTTATTTCAAATTAAATTTGTGTTCTGCTTAAAATTCCAACCGTTCTTCAGCTACATGTAGACCCCAAATAGAGACAGATAATGAAGCAAATTGGCAACCAGCAGTCATATGTAGACCCAAATTAAACAGAAAATGGTAGATTTTCAGTGTTGTGTTTTTACTTTGAAAGGATAAAGAAATGCCAGCCCCATTGTGGAGCTTATGCGTAGCATGAATTACTCTTTGCTTAACAAATAAAATCAATATTCCCACCTCACTGCACCCTGCCCCAGACAGAATAGAGACACTCTCCCCTCCCCAAAGATCACTGAACATTTTCTGAATAGCAACAGACTTCAGATTTTGATGAGAACAAGAGACTTGGATGAAAAGAAGGACATATCCAGGGACTGCAACGGCTGCTCCGGTTACGAGGCCTAAGCAGTGAGTTGCCTTTCATTTCATATTTGCTCTGATTGACGATCTCATGACTTAAAAGAAGGATGCATTATCTTAATTCCAATGCTTCCAGAACAGTGATATGTCCCTAGAGAGAAGAGGAAGGGGAAAAAAAGTCTTCAGTGAGAGTCACAGGATACCCACCTTTTTTTTTTTTTAATTTCAGGAGTGCTTGCCCTGTCTAGAGCTCAGCTTGGCTTCAAATCTAAATGACTATGAGGAGATCTGATTACAAATTTAAACACCCCAGAAGGCACAGCCCACCCAGAAGGCACACAGGTCAAGCTGTTTTTTTTTTTTCCACTGGTTTGATTCAATTCTCTGGCGGCTCAGCTATAACTTAAGCATGATTAAATTTTAGAACAAGATGCCAGGAGGTCTGTGAAATCTTTATCCCTAAAATTAGGAGTGATAATCACTTGGCTTAGATGGTTTATGAAGGCAGAGGTTTGGGCTAGATTAGTGACTTCAAAATGTTGGTCAAAGTCCCTGTGCCAGACGACCATGAAAACACTATTCCTCAGGAAAATGAGGGAAAAAAAAGAGTGATAGAGCATGTTTTTCCATAAATTAAATTTATTCCATTTTAATTATAGATTATATCTGTACTGTAACTCTCTTCGTTTGTAACATCGTGTTGTTGCTCATAGCTGGAAATTAATTTTCTCATGACTTAGCTTAGAAAAATAAAAAGTAAGCAGCCCTATATCAATCCCAATTTCCTTTTTAAAGTTTTAATGGGCCTTGAAATCCAAAATTCTGCTAACCACTGGTCTAGATAATCTTTATTCAACAAATCTTCATTCATCCGCCTGTTCTTATGTCATACAAAGGAAAAATAATAACTTTGTTCCACAGGAGAATGAAAATAATAAAATCGACTAACACTCATTGTACACGACTCCATGCTAAGTGCTTTATGTACATTATTTTATTTAATTCTTGCCATACCCTGCAGACAAAGATACTCAAACAAAAGCATTAGCACCAGGTCACCCCTGGCATAGGAAGGAGCCCATAACTGATGTTTGGGTTTTTTTTTAACCTTCCTAAGAAAATAAACTATCAATGGTATTTCCAGGAAGGTGGCACGGTACCAGAGAAACACATTAAACTTTTAAATGCATTACTTTTTTTTTTTTTGTATTTTATTTTAGGGTGCGGCATATGCAGGTTCCCAGGCTGGGGCTGGATCAGAGCTATAGCTGCTGGCCTACACCACAGCCACAGCAACGCCAGATCTGAACTGCATCTGTGACCTACACCACAGTTCAAGGTAACACCAGATCCTTCACCCACTGAGCGAGGCCAGGGATCAAACCTGCGTCCTCATGGTTGCTAGTCAGATTTGTTTCCACTAGGCCACGATGGGAACTCCTAAATGCATTACTTTCTATGAAACCAAAGCTTGAGCGGTGGAGTGGGTAAGGCACGGTAACGAAAAGAAACAAAAAAACAGGTGGAGATATAAGAATTCGTGAAATGTTTTGACGTAGGGAACACCTCCAATCAGTTTTCAATAATCAGAGACCATGTATTCAGAAGGCCCGATTTTCCTCGTTCAGCAGTGCAGTTCTCGGCTTCACACAGTACCTGCTTTCAGCTCCTTGATTCGTGTGAGCACTTCTGCCGATGCTGAAGCACTAAACAAGATGTGCACAGGAGCTGGAACCTAGCACAGGGTGATGGCCAGTTAAAGAATGGAAAAAAATAATAATTTGCTTTTGATCCAGCCACTTGAATATTCATTCTAAATTCAAAATCAGAAGTGGGAACGAGGGTATGTGCCAAAGTCACTTAGAACTACAACATAATCCTGAAGTCATTGAGCCTTAAATGAGGTAAGTCATCATTTTGAGTTTATTTTTCACGTATAGAGTGAGACGCCCTAGTTGGGGGTCTAAGATCCCTAGAAGATGATCACCTGATTGTTGCTATGGACTGAATTGTGTCCCTCTCACCGCAAAATCATACATCGGAGCCCTAATCCCCAGTGTGATAGTATTTGGAGGTATGAACTTTGGGAAATCATTAAGTTTAAAGAGGTCATGGGGTTGGGGCCCATGTGGTGGGATTGGCGCCCTTATGAGAAGAAGAGCCACCAAAGTTCTCTCTGCACTACGTGAGGACACAGCAAGAAGGTGGCTTTCTGCAAGGCAGGAGGAGAGCTCTCACCACAACCCAGCCATCTGGAACCCTGACCAGACCTCCAGAACTTTGAGAAAACAAGTGTCTGCTGTTTAATCCATGCAGCCTGTTTCGGCAGCAGAGCTGATGAAGACGGTTGTCCTCAGTGCTGTGAGTTGGTCTCTCAGCTGCAATGGAAAGAAGTAACTCTTTTTTTCAATGTTTTCCTTTTTTAATTTTTTTTTGCAGTATAGTTGACTTACAAGGTTGTCTTAGTTTCATGTATACAGCAAAATGCAAGTTATACATATACATATACCCATTTTTTTCCCACATAGGTATTACAGAATATTAAGTAGTTTTCCCTGTGCTATATGGTAGGTCTTTGTTAGTTATCTATTTTTTATGCAGTAGTGGGTATATGTTAACCCCAACCTCCCAATTTATCCCTGCCCTCCATGGTTTCCACTTTGGTGACCATAAGTTTGATTTAAAAATCTATGAGTTTGTTTCTATTTTATAAATAAGTTCTTTTGTATCATTTTATTATATTGCACATATAAGTGATATCATATGACATTTATCTTTCACTTACCTCACTTTGTGTGATAATCTCTAGGTCCATCCATATTGCTGCAAATGCAATTATTTTGCAATTTTTTATGGCAGAGTAATATTTCATTGTATGTATGTGTATATATCACATATGCTTAATCCATTCACCCGTCGATGGACATTTAGGTTGCTTCCATGTCTTAGTTATTGTAAATAGCGCTGCAACAAACACTGGGGTGCACGTATATTTTCAAATAATGGCTTCCTCCAGATATATGCCCAGGAGTAGGATTACTGAATCATACGGCGGCCCTATATTTAGTTCTTTTAGGAACTTCCTGACTATTCTCCATAATGGTTACACCAATTTACATTCCCACCACCAGTGTAGGAGTGTTCCCTTTTCTCTACACCCTCTCCAGCATTGATGATTTGTAGGTTTTTTGATCATGGCCATTCTGGCTGGTATGAGGTGATTCTTCTATCATTAGTGTCAAAGAGGCAGCACCTTTTTTTTTTTTTTTGTCTTTTTGCCTTTATGTAGAGCCGCAGCCGTGGCATATGGAGGTTCCCAGGCTAGGGGTCTAACAGGAGCTGTAGCCGCCGGCCTTCGCCACAGCCACAGCAACGCAGGGTCCGAGCCGCGTCTGCAACCTACACCACAGCTCACGGCAACGCCAGATCCTTAACCCACTGAGCAAGGCCAGGGATCGAACCCGCAACCTCATGGTTCTTAGTCGGATTCATTAACCACTGAGCCACCAAGGGAACTCCAGAGGCAGCACTTTTTGATTGAGGTTTGAAAAAGGTAAAGCAAACTGACCCCAAGATACATTTTGGGAGGAGAGAGAAGAAAGGTCTGCATCCCCTAGGGATAGATGCCTGGCATGAGTCTGACATAATTCTGACACAATTCTGGCACGATTCTGATGTAATGCTGTCATGGAGAGCTGCCGTTCCAGCAAGCAAGCCAGGAGTGTCACCTCTGAGCATCTTCCGTATGGTGAGAGGGTCTGGGCCTTCTCAGAAAGCAGAGGCCAGGCCAGTGCTGGCTCAGCCTGCTGTGACAGGTCAGCCTGTGGGGCCAGTTTTCAGGAGAGCCCATGGACAATGGCAGAAAACAGAAGCAGGAATGGTGGCAGAGGACTTCCAGAGCTCTCTGCAGTGAGAGGGCGCTGATCCTGATGCGTCCTGTGTCACCTGCAGCCTGTGACAGTTCTGTGGAAGAGGAACACTCAAGGGGGAGGTAACAGGTTAGCTGACCATCTGGCATAGGGAGTCTGAAGCTGGTTTGTATTTTTAATTCGAGAAATAAAAACAATATATATCTGTATTTGTACCCTACTTTCTTGAGTTGTTATAGCAGTCAGATAGAAATAAAGGGGGACAATGGCTTCTTTTTGTAGGAAAATCATCAACTCTGGACTCTGGGAGTTCTTAAGAGGCGGTACCACATGGGGCTTAAGAGCATGGGCCTGGTACCATGTCTCCTGTTGGAATCCAAGCCTGGCTGATGTACTAGCTGTGTAACCTTAAGCAAATTCCTTTATCTCCATCTGTTACATGGATAGAATGATGATGCCTTCCTTCAGGAGTTAACGTATTAAGCATGTAGTATTCAGAACTATGCCTTGGACACAACTAATTCTTACTATTGCCAAACCTAATATTTCCTCGAACAGGTTACCAGGATGCCCCTGAGGTCACAAAGCAACTTAGTCTTGTCATTAGAATCAGTTGCATGTTAAGGTAACCACCTGTCCAAGCTTTCCCAGGACTATCTCGGGTTGGGCATGAAAAGCCTTGCATTCTGGGCAAACCAGGATGTTTGGTTACTCTCCAGTGATGAAGAAAGATAAAGTCACACGGAGTGGGATCTGCTGAACAAGGGCCTAACCACTGGAGGGATTTTCTTCTGCAAGGAAGCAACGTTACCCCTGAAGCTGTAACTCTCAAAGTACCTGGTGTGAGACTCTGATAACAGTTAAGAAAGCATCTGTTGAGTTGTGCATGACCACACAAAGCAAAGTTGCTCTAATAATGTGTTGGTTTGGTGGTCAGCAATTTTCCAGGCAGGCTTTCTATCCTCTGGGGGAATTGCAGCTACACAGATGTGGTCTGGTCTCATAAGCTGAGGGTCTGTCCTGATATTTACAGAATGGAGTTCTGAATAATAATCTAAGATTGCATTTGTAGAACATTTATCTCCAAGGAGCTTGGTGTTCTTGGCAGTCATTATTTAATTAATCCTCGTTCTGTCTCTGCGACACAGAGCAGGCAGGTGTAATTATCTCTGTTTTGCAGATTACATGACTTGGAGTTGTGCCTGGTTACAAGGTGCCTTGGAAAGAGATGTTCCACTCTGATAACGGGTTTGATTTGGTTCTCATTCTTTTCAGGGAGCTTGAGACTTGATGTGACTCTAGGGAACCCTAAATGAAGGCCATAAATGCACTCCATATAGTGAGAGTCCATCTCTCTTTGCTTGTCACGTGGTGCATGTGGTCACCACACTGGACAGTTTTGCCCAACAGGCAGGACACAGCCTTCAGAGGTCAGTCAACCCAGTCCATTCCCTGCGTGAAAAACATTCACGCTCTGCCTTTGTGGAAGCTGTAAGATCTTTACAGATTGATTAAATAATAGATTAATAATGGAGAAATGCCACACAACTCAGCCCACACGCTCGCCTCGGGAGCGGTAAGCCCAAACAGGAAGGCGATAAGAGAGGATAGGAATTGATATCCCCTATCAGAAGAAATGGGCTGACAAAAGTGGTGCTAAGAATAACAAAACGGAACAAGTCCACAAGCACTGAATTCTTAAGGCGCAACGAGCATTTTATATGCATCAATGACGTGGAACCAATGTTTATGCCCCCCCCAATTCATATGTTGAAATTTAATCCTAAGTGTTATCGTGTTAGGATTAGAAAGTGGGGTCCTTGGAGGTGACTGGTATGAGCACTCTTATAAAAGAGGCCCCAGAGGACTCCCTCACCCCGTCCACCGTGTGAAGGTACAGAGGATGGATGTCTATGAAGCAGGAAGCAGGTCCTCACCACACATCCGCCAGCACCTTGACCTTGAACTTTCCAGTCTGCAGAGCTGTGAGAAGTAATCATTTGTTGTTAAAGCCACCAGTCCAGGGAGTTCCCACTGCGGCACAGTGGGTTAATGCTCTGGCTTGTCTCTGTGGAGGTGCAGGTTCGATCCCCAGCCCGGAGCAGTGGGTTAAGGAAAAGCCACCCGGTCTACAGTAGTTTGTTACAGCAGCCCAGACTGACGCAGATAACCATTTAATCCTCACCAATAAGTCAGAAGTTAATTTTTCAGGTAAGGAAACTGAAGAGCAGAGGAATTAAATAACTTGTAAAAGGTTATAGAGCTAACAAGTGTCAGAGCTGGGATTTGAACCCAGGTGTGCTGCCTTCAGAGACCTTGGACGTAAATGACCACGCTGTAATGAAGGTAGCGATCAAGCCCTTAAAGACCAATTTCCTTCTTATTGAGTGAAACTCACAACCTGCCTAAATGATAAGCCCACCAGCCATGTGTCCTTTGAGGGATCTTGACCTCCTCCGACTGCGGGTGTGACTGGCAAGAAGAAAGTTTTCTCTATCTAACCTGAGCCCAGAAGGGGTGCCAGTAATGGGCACAGCAGCAGGTCTGCCAGTATTGAAGGCCTTTCTTGGTTTAACTAGTTTCCCAAACATGTCATTCAGGCTAATCGGAAATCAACATAATTATTGTATGCCCAGTGCCTCCCCATTTATCACGGTTTGCTCACAGGAACAGAAGCTCATCATTTATTATGATTTCAGCTATGGCACCTTCATTTGTCCTTGTGCAAGTCGGGGGAAGCTGGGGTGGAGGAAAACCCAGATAGGAAGGGGAGGGCTGTTTCATTTCAGAACACTTGGCAATAGTTCCAAAACTCCAAAGTTGCCACCATGGATCCAAGGCACACTCCAGGGTCAGGTGCACTACGGGCATGCGCAGCATGGGTGCACGTCCCCGTGAGCACCGTGGGCATTTACAGATAATGAGAAGTGCGTTGACAAAAGCTAGTTTCACAACAATTCTAAAACTTCACAAGATGACATCAGTTAGGTCTTAAATCAGGCCCTATTTAACTTCCAACCAACCAGTAGGTGCTTTTTAGGGGGAACTTTGGAAGCTGCAACACATCTGCTGGGGTGAGAACAATTGGGCACAACTGGCTTTCGTTTCCGTTTAACCTTTAGAACACAAGCCATCCTGGCACAGCGGTTGACGAATCCGACTAAGGACCATGAGGTTGCGGGTTCGATCCCTGGCCTTGCTCAGTGGGTTAAGGATCTGGCGTTGCCGTTGCAGACGCGGCTCGGACCCTGCGTTGCTGTGGCTGTGGCGACGGCTGGCAGCTACAGCTCCTGTTAGACCCCTAGCCTGGGAACCTCCACATGCCGCGGGTGTGGCCCTAAAATGACAAAATGGCAAAAAAAAAAAAAAAGAAACACAAGCCAGTATAAACTGGCACATCACTTGCCAATGTGAACACCGCTCTTTGGCAGTCAAAAATTGAGAGTGGGCAACGTCCAGTCTTCCAGAAGCTGCCCTCTCCTGCCTCAGGTTCACTAATGATTCTCCCACCGACGTGTTCTGTCCAGTCTCCCGGTTCCCAAGTAGCTGGAGGCAGGTAACTGATGCAGGTGAGCAGCGTAAACACTGATCTTGCCTCACCACAGATCTGCTCCTGCACACCAGATTCTTCCGTCCCTGCCATAGCACTGAGCTTCTCCTGGGCCAGATCCCCGAGCCTCACACATCCGACTTTCCTTTCCAGCTCTGCGGGATCCCTGTGGAGTCCTAGCGGGTCCTCCGGGGCCGGGAACCTCATGGGCTTCTGCCTGGGCTTCTCCGCGCAGGCAGCAGGATTGATGCTTTGCAGGAACGGGGGGTGGTGCAAGGAGAAAGGCAGACTGAATAAATCCTCGCCTCCCTCCCGTGGGCAAAGGGAGGTGCGCAACAATGAAGGCTTTACATTTCCGGAAGTGAAGACTGCGTGGAAGAAACGTCATGCGAGTAAGGAGATAAATGATGGAGCTTGTGGGGTGGAATGGGGTTTTGCCCTAAGCTCTACGTTATTGTCTGGGGCCCTGTCACCCGAGAAGAAACATCACCCTCCCCTCGATCGCCCAGGCCCCCATACCACAGCTCGGGATTAGCCCCTTGTTTAAAAAAAAAAAAAAAAAGTATTGAGTTTTTTTTTGTCTTTTCGTCTTTTATCTAGAGCCGCACCCGCGGCATATGGAGGTTCCCAGGCTAAGTAATAAGAGTTTTAAGACCACGAGAGCAAAGAATTAAACCAGACTCAGGGCCCTGTGCACCTGCACAGGGCCGCTGGCTGCCACACCTCCACGCCTCGGAGGGACCCGCCGCGGCATCCCTGTTGGTGGGCTCAGCTCAGCCGTCAGGTTGCCGGTCTGCTTCTACGGCAAGCAAGGCACCACTGCCTGATTGCCTTTATATGGCTGGGGCTTGCCAGGAGCCTTGAACCCAGACCCTGCATTCCCACCTCCCCTGGCCTCCAGGCCGCCCCGCCAGCACACGCTCTGCGGTAGGAGCTAGTCCATTTCCAGAATATTTCAGATCATCCTTCCTCACTCCCACAGGCTCCTCTCACGTCCCACTCTTCCGCTCCCCACCCCACTTTCACCTGCTGCTTCTCAGTCCTGCTACCAGCAACCGGGTTAGGTTAACGGACCCCACAGATGTTAGTGTCAGGCCTGGCTTTCAGAACCTCTGGCCGTATTCCTCAAAAGCAGCTCTTAAGGAGAGAGCTCAGAGGATCGCCTACATTGAGAATATGGCTGAAAGGAACTAGCCAGCCTGTCCACTAGAGAAGCAGCAGTGGGGAAGATTCTGGCGCGGGAATACTCACGGGGCTCTTTAAAACACCTGCAGAGACATTTCGGCACCCAGGTTTCAGTGTGGCATTCACCCAGCTCCTGCTCCTGTGTGAGATGAAGGGGGAGGTATAACTGAATGTGTTTGTTGAATCGGCTTCTGTGACACCAGAGATAACAAATGTGAGTCAAAAAGTAAGTGAAAGGAATAGGTTTTACAAATAGGAAGCAGCAGCCTTCTTTCTGCCAGGCCTGGAACTTGGAGCTGGGTCACGTGGAGAGGATCCGCTGGGTAAGCTTCTTTAGTGCAAGGAAGGAGGATGATAAGGGCTCCTGCCTGGGACTCACTATTGTAAGTGTGGGAAGAAGTGAAATGATACCCTTTCTAGTTTCATAATGATGAGGATTAAAAATGTGCTTTCAGAACCGTGTGGGCTCTTTTTATTTTCTATGGCAAATAGGAATGAATGCAGAAATAACCTGGTTCCATCTTCCCACTACATAAAAACTATGAAAAAAAAAAAGTCCTAATTTTATGAAATGATATGGCAAGCCATATTCAAATAATCTGAACTGATGGCCTATTATTTCGGTAACGAATATTAAAGCATGAGATTGATTCCAGTTGGAAAGGAACTTATCCAAGCCTTGCTTTCACTCCTCGAGTTGAGACAAAGGCCTGTGGAAAAGTGCAAGCTTGACACTGTGACGTGAATTCCTGCAAACTGAGGGGGATGCTGAGCACAATGGCAGCAATGCTGCAAGAAGCGGGAGTGACAGGCAGCAGAAACTGTTGCACCAGTGCCTGAAGATTGTCTGGGCCCGTGTGCCCTCCATGCCCTTCCTGTCTGCTCTCTCCTTCTCTCAAACTCCTCCTTTATTTTGCTCCATTTTGGTTTTGTTTTCTTTATCTTGATCCATTTCTGGCTCTATTGTCGTTGATCTTGAAAATCTCTCAAGTGTCCACTTTCATCTGTTTGGCTTTAGACTCCTTTCTCGTGGGTGACACTTGGACCAGTTATCTGCAGCCTCCAGATCCACCAGCTCTGGAGTTGAGCATCCTTGGACAGCCCCACCTAGGGCAAAAGCCTCCCACCAGCACCTGGCCTCCAAAGAGCTCCGTCTCTTACCTGCACCCTCCCTCCGTGCCATGAGTTCCTACCAAGCTCGTGGCTTCCTCCTCCACCACCAGTTCAGCTGGTACCAAATATACATAGTTCATAGATAAACATCAGTGAACAGGAACAGGCAGATCATTTTCTGCTTCTTTTCCTTGGGATCGTTTTTCCAAAAACTAATATTTTTTTAAATTAAGCCCAGACCCTATGAGTAATGTATGCCTAAGTGCTTTGAAAACTGTAAAGTGCTGTGCAAACATTAGCTATTATGGTTCATCTGCAGGGACCCTCCTGTAATGGAAAGTAGAACTAAAGCCTTCACGAGAGACATGTTTACTCACTTTAGGCTTTTGTTTTAGTTTTCTAAAAATATTGTTCGAATTTCAAACACCATTTAGTATTTGAAAGTTCCCCCTTATCCATACTTTTAATCCATATTTTTAATACTTTCCATTCAGCATACATGCCTATTGTATGAAATTACGAATTAGTCACCCTGGAGTCCTGCTGATCCCAGACGGGCACAGCTGTAGGCCAAATAGAACATTTCAGCCTTCTAATCAAAACCTCCCTAGGATAATTTCCTTTGGAATCTTTGTTATCACCAAAGCAAGCTCTGATGTAGGGTGCCCAGGACATGCATGTAAAGAAACACACTCTCGGGCCTTTTACGATATCTACTCAATACTCTCTTTCAATGATTTATCAGTAAAAAAAAATTTTTTTTTCCCAAATCACTTTTGCTTATTCTGTGTTTATTGATCCAGTGTGATACATGATAACAACATAAGATTTCATTCTAAATCAAGGTTTTAGAAGCTTCTGGTGATGGCATTAATTTGAAATGAGCCTATTACACCTAAAATGTTTTCTATTGCCCCCACGTCGTAGTCAATAACACATTTGTTTGTTTAGACACTCCCTGTTCGTTCAACATTTTGTCAGCTCCTTATAGGGCCTTAGTGAGGTCTGAATACTACAAATTGAAAAATGTTTGGGAGTGCAATTTTGTGAGCCTGTTTTTCTTGTTTTTTTAGTATGCGGTAAGAATTATTTTAAGAAGATGTTCATAGCCTTGCAGGTACTATATGTGCTAACAGCTAGAGCTATTCTTGGTGTGATAGTTAAGTCAAGAAGGGCATTTAAAATTAGGTCACACTCAACTTTCAACAGCTGGTGTTATGCTACCTTTGTATTTAGCATAACTTTTTTCCACATCGCACTTAACTTGATCTAAAATTTTTTAAAGTGTATGTTTCTAAGAAAGAAGTCCACCAGACTTATAAGGAATGCTCAACTCTAATTGCACATGCGAATCACCTGGGGAGCTTTTGAAATGACAAATGCCCAGGCCCCATCGAAGGCCAATTAATTCCAAATCTCTGAGTCTTGGTTCTCAAACTGTGGTCCCCACACAGGACCTTCAGTACCACCTGGGAACTTGTTAGGGATGCAAATTTTCAGGCCCACCTGGGACCTCCGGAGTCATTCCTCTGGGGCGGAGGGTAGGCCTGGGCCCCATCATCTGTGCTTAATAAGCGCTCCAGGTGACTCTGTGCTAAAGTTCAGAATCACTGCTTTAGGAACCAAGGTTGGAATTAAAAAAAAAAAAAAAACTTCCAAAGATTAAGATACACATCCAGGACTGAGAATGGCCTGGATAGTAATACTGTATGATTTCAAGCGTATAAAAAAGGTAAAAAATTGCTGGAACAGAAAAACATATAAAACTATTTATGGGGGAGCTACCTCCTCCACCCCAAATGCACCTCAGCACTGTATCTTGCTGAGGTCATACTTAGTGACTGGAATAGATGGGCCATCTCCCTAGATGGGACATTACTCACGGCCCTGCCACCCAGACCAGCTCCTCCCAGTCAGGATGAAGAGATGGGGGTAAGAACGACTGACCAGGAAACTCGGGACTCACCTGCAGGGTCAGATATATTACAGCGCTGCCCAGAGAGCGTATATTAGACCAGATGGTTGAATTTGGGATTTCAGGTACATAATATTTTGTTGCATTGAAGTAAATATTCCAAGTGATTGTCTCGACATTCAGATAAATACATAGTTGTGACAAACCAGTGAATGTTTCCTCTTGATCAAGCATTCAGCTTAAATACAATAAATCATTTTCAACAATTCTTTAGGGAGTTCCCATCGTGGTGCAGCAGAAACGATTCCGACTGGGAACCATGAGGTTGTGGGTTCGATCCCTGGCCTCAATCACTGGGTTAAGGGTTAAGGATCTGGCATTGCTGTGAGCTGCAGTGTAGGCTGCAGACGTGGCTCGGATCTGGTGTTGCTGTGGCCGTGGCGGAAAAAAAAAAAAAAAAACAGCTCTCAAAACTTTCCTTAGGAGTGGATCTTTAAGAAACTGATAATAGGCATGTGGAAAACTACTGATCCGAATCAATTTATAGCCTAAGTTGTCTACAATTTATTCCCTTTACTAAGTTCTGGTCATAAAATGCAGTTTTATTTTTCATTTCAAAAAAATGAAAGATCTATTTCATTTTCCCTTGAGTGTATAAATATTTCCTAGGTGTCAACATAAATTTTGTTTTAAATAAGTTGGGATTTTTAAGCTTACCTCTGGCAGGCACTTTAGGGTTAAGTAACTTTTCACTGAAATCACTTCCTTCAGAAAGAAAAGAAGCCTTATATTTACACCCAGTAAAATATATTTTAAGAATTATTTAAAATAGAATTATCTCAGGAAAGAGTAAGACCAAAAAAAAAAAAAAAAAAAAAGAGGTATGCGATTCAGAGTCAGCTCACTGCAGTAAAAGCTTCAAAACTGAAACCTTCTCATTAGTCTTCAACCAGAAGGCCGCCTCCTACCTCGTACTCTCATTGCATGTTGATGAGATTTTATTTAGTGCCGTTTTAAATTCTACTTTGCGTCTGGAAAAAGATATCATCTGAGGCCTGAATCATCTCTACTATGTCCCTCTCTAAACACCTCTAGTGACACGAAACCCACCCCTGTCTCATGCAGAGGACGCATCCTATTTTTGTTTCGAAGCTTAATGTGACTTTTCCATGCTGGCCCTTTATCTGTCTTTCTCTGTGGCCATATCTGTCTGCGTCCGGCCCCTGGCCGCGGACACTCTGCCCAGTCCCTCCATAAATTTGACAACTGCTACCAAGAAAAATCTTCCTGAGATAAAAAGTAAAGAGTCTACAGGGACCCAAGAAAGAAGCTGTACAAATACAAAAATGGAACAGCATGAGTCAACAGCTCACAAATTTAAGCTCCAATGTACAAGAAGAGGAAGGTGAGGCTGCAGCGTGAGATTACAAGCGCCCAGTGCTGATCACTGGTGGGACTGAAGCTCGAGCCCAGACTTTAACTTCTATTCTCTTCCCACATCTCTGTGATGCCACATTCTAATCTTTTACACTCTTTTTGAAGTTCCAGTTTAACACCCAGTTTATTGTCTTCCCACACCAGCACTCGCCACGCAGTGAGCTGTTTACTTCACTTCCTTTGCCTCCACAGAATATGATTTTTTGGGGGGGGGAGTTCCCATGTGTCTCAGCAGATTAAGGATCCAGCATTGTCACTGCAGTGGCTCAGGTCACTGCTGTGGTGTGGATTTGATCACCGATCCAGGAAAACTTCCAAAAGCCGCAGGTATATATGTATATGTATAGATGTATAGATGTGTATGTGTATATATATGATTTATTTAATGGTAGAGATCATATTCCCTGTAGTATCACTCACACTGAGATGTATAAAAATTATTTATTGATGTGCAATGAAAAGTCAGATCTTTATTTTGACAGATTATTCTCTGTAGAAGCAACATAAGGGAAAAGAAAATTATCTCAATCTGGGAATGTAAATCCTTTCATTTATTTACCTTTTAGTGTAGTCTTATATTACATAGAGTTGCTGGTGCCATAGATGTGACTTACTTAGAAACTTGGTATTTTTTTTCTCCCTAAAGGTATGAATGCTTCCAGAATAATACTAATAAAGGCCTAAATATTCTGCACTTTTTCACTTCTTTGATTAGACATGTTGCTGATCTTAAACACATTTCTCTGCTTCTGTTCTTTCTTTCCTCCAGATCTGTTTATGAATTCTTTCCATATAACTCTTCCTCCATAATAAAGTAAGTCCCCTGGCCTCCAGTCAGTTGCACACTCCTTGGCAGGGTTCAGAGCCGCGAGTTTCCACTCATTCATCTCGCTCTGCTCCCTTCGTAGGCACCATGAGTACCCAGCCAGATGCCTGGTGAGCATCCAGGAGGACAGTGTGCCCAACTCCAGGCCCTCGCCACATCCCCCTGCCCCGGGCTGGCCAGGTTCTCTCTGCGGTCCTGTAAAATTGTGCAGTACTAGCAGTTTGTTTAATTTTAGTTCTCTTCCTATTAAAAAGTTTCCAGGAGTTCCCATCGTGGCTCAGTGGAAACGAATCTGACCATCATCTGTGAGGTCACAGGTTCTGTCCCAGGCCTTGCTCAGTGCATTGAGGATCCAGTGTTGCCGTGAGCTATGGCGTAGGTTGCACACACGACTTGGACCCACAATGCTGGCTGTGGCATAGGCTAGCGGCTACAGCTCTGATTCGACCCCTAGCCTAGGAAATTCCATATGCTGCGGGTGTGGCCCTTAAAAACAACAACAACAAAAAGTTTGCAAAAGATGATCTTCAAACAATCTGGTCCTCAACACGACTATAAATCTTGAAAAAAAAATCTCCATTCCTGATTCTTCCTTCCATAGGAAGAGTGCTGGCTGGCAAAGGAACTGCCATTGATTTGTTTCAAGCGCAGCCTTGCTAGCTAGGTGCAATGGTGGACTTTATGTGTCATCTGGGCTAAGGGATGGCCAGAGAGCTGGTAAAACATCGTTTCTAGACATGTCTGTGAGGGTGGTTCTGGAAGAGATTAGCATCTGACTTAAGCAGATCGGCCTCACGAAAACCTCGAGGGCCTGGACAGAACAAAAGGGCAGAGGAAGAGCAGACTTACTCTGTTTGCTTGAGCTGAGACATCCAGCTTCTGCCCTCAGACATCCGTCAGTGCTCCTGGTTCAGGGGCTTTCAGACTCAGCCTGAATTACAGCTGCTGTGCTCCTGGTTCTCCAGCTTGCAGGCAGCAGCACATCGTGGGACTTCCTGGCCTCCATAATCACAGAAGCCACATATATATTATGTGTTATAGGTATATTTTATATGCATACATAATATATCCTATTGGTTCTGGTTTTCTGGAGATTTCCGAAAATATCCTAGGAAAAGTCTACTGACCTGGCTTCTTACAAACATCTTGTTCCATCGTGGAGGAGAATCTTGAAGTAAATAATGATTTCTCTTACCGAGAGCTAACTCTGGCCACTGCACAGCACTAAGCTCTTTGCTTGTATAACCTTGTCCGCATTCCTCTGTAGTCCTATGAAGTTGGTACAGTCTTTCCAAGAAGACTGAAGCTCGGAGAGTTTAGGTCACAGAGCTACTTAAATCCACGTAGTCTGACCCAAGGCTCTGGTTTTAAGCACCACAACACACTGGCTTCCCCACTTCAAGGGCTTGTGAACACCCACTCTGGGTGGTTGGGGTCCTACTTTATTTTCCCTTAGTATGAGATCTGTCCTCAGGTCCAAAGGACACGGGGGCTGACTCCCACCATTTAAGTGCACAGAAGTAAAGCCTCTGATGTGCTCAGACTTCACGATGGTTCTCACCTGCTGTCTGCTGGGCCCCCCGGGTGGGCCCTTTCTGACTATAGACGCCCCATCCCAGAGATATGAAGCTGATTTGGGGCAAGACACCAATGTCCACAGTTTTTAAAAGCTAGGGATTCTAATGAGAACCAGTGCAGATCCAGGTTGCCACAAATAAGTAGATTGACTAAGACTTTCATTTCATTGAAGAGGAGGCCACAGATTCGCCCCTCACAGTGCAGACAGTATTCCGGAGGGAGAGGGGCTTGCTCTCAAGCTCCAGGCACATTTCACAACCAGAAGTTAACTCCACTGCAGAGCCCAGATTGCTGGCCCCAAGGAGCAGAGAAGAAGGCAGCAAGTATGGCTTTCGGCCCCGGCTCCAAGTCCCCGCTGCACCCAAGTTCCTGGTGAAGGCCCAACAGGCAGGCGTAATCAGAATTTCCCAGGGGATATTCAGAGCAGAGCCCACAGCAAGCACAGCTTCTATATTTGTCCTCGAGGATGATTAATCTGTTTAAGCAAATTCCTAGAGCATAATTAAGATGCTCTAATCAAGGAAGGAGATTGCTCCGCAGCAGCCTCGGGCACTGATTTGGCGGTAGGAGTTCGTGACCCAAAAGGCCTGAGTAACCTAGGGGAACAAGCGAAGGTGACAAGAGGGCCCAGCCAGGCAGACAGGGGACTGGACAGCTAGAGGTCGCGAATGTCCAAGGAAAGAAGGTAGTGAGGGCAGAAGGATCGACCGATGGCACTCGGCTGAGGGCCAAGGGTCAAGGGCCATGAGCCATGAGGTCCCACCTCCAGATTTGGGGCTTCAGGTAATTAACGGCGTTGGGAAGGGCAGCAGAGTTTGCCAGATGGATCTTCCTCTTAAGGGAGGTGAGGATGGCTCCTTGGTCCCTGAGGGCTACCGAGACTTGGGTGTGTGTGTGTGTGTGAAGGATGTTTCTCCAACACAGGTCTCTCTCTTTGAGGAGAAGAGTTAGATGAAGACGCCCCAGATCGTGTCTCTGGGCCCTGGTAAGTGAGGCTGGTTTGTCATCTCCCCAGTAACTCCCGCCGCCAAGTCCTAGGGTCACTCTGGCATTTGCCGTTCCTACTTGGGCTGATCACTAGGGCTACTGCTGTCACCCACACATACTTAAAGGGCCACACTGCCTTCCCCGCTGGTCCCAGGTCTCAAATTTCAATGACAGGTCCATTCTCCCCTCTCCTCTCCGGCCCGTCGCGGAGAACAACCGGGACTGGAGGACAGGGTCCCCTACCCCCAGGTACTGGAAGAGGCCGGGCTGGGGGCGGGGCAGGGAAAGGGGAGGAGAGATTGGGGGAGAGCAGGAAAAGGCACAGGGGGCTGTTTAGTATTTCTCATCTCATCCAATCTCTGGTTCCATCTGCCCGCCCGCACCGCAGACCCCACGCTTACTTCCTTTGGGACTCGCTGTGTCACTCCAAGCCTCTGGACGACAAGCATCGCCTCTTCCTAGTCCCTTCCTAGGAGCCAGCTGCCCCCTCGCCGGGCTCGCGTCCCCGATGAAAATTTACAGCGCTAATTTCCTTCTTAACCTGCACGAGGACCATTAGATTAAGCACTCTTGACACCCGGGCTCTCAAAACGGAAGCAGCTCAGAGCGCGGCGGGGGGTGAGCATAGGAAGGATGGGGGGGCGGGGGGTGTTTTTCCAGCCCCTCCCTCGGTTCTGCGGGTCTGGGCCCTCTCACCCTTGCACCTCCGCTGCCTGGCGAGTAGGCTCCCTGTGGTTTAAACAGAGGGGAGGAAATGGGGACACTGCATATTCAGAAGATGGGATGGACTCGGGTTCCCAGTGGTGAACTACCTTCCTCTTCCAGGCAGTAAGGACATAGATTCTGGAAGTTCCCGTCATGGCACAGCAGTTAACGAATCCGACCAGGAACCATGAGGTTGCGGGTTCGATCCTTGGCCTTGCTCAGTGGGTCAACGATCCGGCGTTGCTGTGAGCCGTGGTGTAGGTCGCAGACGCGGCTCGGATCCTGCGTTGCTGTGGCTGTGGCGAAGGCCCCTAGCCTGAGAACCTCCACATGCCACCGGTGCGGCCCTAAAATGATTAAAAAAAAAAAAAAGGCATAGATTCTGCATTCAGAGGGAAGTGGAGTCAAGCATGTGCGTCCCTTGTCAGCAGGTTAGAGATGCACGTTCTGGGAATTCAAGGCAGATGCTGGACTGGAAGGGAAAGAGAGGGGCTTCAATGGAGGCCGAGGCAGAGCCAGGGCCCAGGGACAGTGTTAGCAGGAGGGGGAAGAGCAGCCAGCAGGTCTCTGAGACCTGTGCCTTCCTCGCCATCCCCACCACCTGAGTTTATGTTCCCCCTCCTCCAGTTCTCCCCCTTTGACGAGCTTCTATGGTCCTGATTCCTATTCACGTGTTTTCTAAGGTTTGTTGACTAATACTGAAGACAGATCCCAGATCCCTAAAGAGTGCAGCTACGGAACAACGTCAACAGCATTAATGCTCTGCAAACACAAGATATGTTTAACTCAAATATTTAAATACAAATGCTGTTTTTTTGGTCCCGAGTATCGGTGAAATCGCTCTGCTGTGTTTAACTGCTGAGATCCAGTGAGAGATGGCAACGTTATTAAATAACTGCATTTTCCCCTGGAAAAATCCACTGGGGTCCTGACCCTGACTTTTTTTTTTTTTTTCCTAAATTGGCTGTGTGTTGATCCTGTTTTGTTTTCCCCTCCAGGAGGATGGCTGGCCTCCTGAGTTATGCTTCTCTCTGCTGCTGGGTCTGAACTATGCCATCATCACCAGACAGACACGGAGGGCTGGTGGCAGCAGACACGAGCATGTGACGGCTCTCCCCTGCCCTTTAGGCTGACAGCTCTTCTCAAGGTCACAGCCCTGCATACTCAGCTGAGCAAGACATATGGTTCCTGCTCAGGAGCCTTGGGTATTCTGGGCCAGAGCTCAGTGAAAATTACCAAGACATAACTATTCCTACTCTTCAAGTCAGACTCTCCAAACAAGGAGGCCCAACTGAGACTTTAAGAGGCCTAGAGCTTGCAAAAAGAAAAAGTATAGTTTTTTTCTTCCCTGACCATATATTTCAAAATAATATATACTAAGATATAAAAGAAGTCAAGACAGGAGTTCCCATTGTGGTTCAGAGATAAGGAACCAGACTAGTATCCATGAAGATGTGGGTTCAATCCCTGGTCTCAGTGGGTTCAGGATTTGGCATTGCCGGGAGCTGTGGTGTAGGGTGAAGATGAAGTTTGGATCCGGCGTTGCTGTGGCTGTGGTGTAGGCAGGCAGCTGTACCTCCAACTTAACCACTAGCCTGGGAACCTCCATATGCCATGGGTGTGGCCCTAAAAAAATAAATAAATAAGTCAAGACATTCTGGGTACCATCAATGACACATAAATATCCTCTGCCAGGTACCTTCCCTTTGTCCTCTTGTTCACTCTCCACCTCTCTCTGTCCTGCTCTGTGTCCTGGGAGGCTAAATGAACTGATTGTTCCAACAAGTTCTTGCTCTTGGCTTCCAGCTGGATTTGGCCAATCAAAAGCAGAGCAGGAGATGAGAGGCTGGGAGGAGAGTGGAGTGGCGTCGGTTGCTGTGGGCTGACTGTGGCTCTATCACCTGCCTTCTCCATCTGGCTCTGTGTGTCTCCAGGTGCAGGTTACCCTCCCAGGACCTACACACCCTTGAGGCCTGGGAAAGACGGGGGTTACAGACCCCACTGTTAACAGTCTGAGGGCCCTGCAGCATCTTTTATGGTTTCGCTACTCCTCATTAAATAATTCACTTATTAAACTCAAATTTATCCGATTCATTTGTGCCATTTATTTCCTGCTGGAACTTAACTGATGAAATATCCAATGTCAAATTGTTTCAAAAATGTTTCCTTTGGTGCCCCAGCTTTCTTAATGCCTTAAAAATATCACAAGTTTTATTTTTGTACTTTTGGACTGAGTTTTATTCTTGGGAAATCTGGTGCTTCAAGTGAGGGCCGGTTTGTAATGCAAATAGGTTACCCCTATGTTGCATCTACCTCTAAACCATTACACCAGGGCAGATGCACTAAAGTGCAAATGGGGAGTTCCTGTCGTGGCGCAGCGGACCATGAGGTTGCGGGTTCGATCCCTGGCCTCGCTCAGTGGGTTAAGGATCCGGTGTTGCCGTGAGCTGTGGTGTAGGTCTCAGATGCAGCTCGGATCCCGCGTTGCTGTGGCTACAGCGTAGGCCGGCGGCTACAGCTGCAATTAGACCCCTAGCCTGGGAACCTCCACATGCCGCTGGTGCTGGCCCTAAAATGACAAAAGTAAAAAACAAAAACAAAAACAATAATAATAATAATAATAACAATAAATAAAGTGCAAATGGCCATGGGCAGCCAGTGCTGAAGAACAGGAGGGGAATATTCAAAAGCAAAAGAATCAGTTTTCTTACAAAATTCTGAGTGATTGCAATTTCTAATTTAGTATTGCTGAAGCTCATGAATGACCTTTATTACAAAAACCCACATAAATCAGAGTGCTTTGGATGTCAGCGTGGTCAGGGCCTAAAACATGGCAAAGAAAAGAGGAGTAAATTTAAAAAAAAAAGAAAAGAGGAGTAAATTATTAAATTTTGTAACATTTGTGCTCACTGAGAAATCCATCCATGCTTTCTCTCTCCTTATGCCACGGTCTGCTTCCTGCAGAAATGAAACAGAAGGTAGGCGCTGCTCTTCGGTGAAGGATGAGCCGGTTTGCAATACACCTTTGGATTTCCTGGGTCAGGGAGAGAGGTCAGATGACTCATCCTGATTCCGGGCTCAATTTAGCCCTCTCCTTTGGGAAGCCTCCCTGGCTCCCTCCACTGTGCTGCTCAGGCACTAAGGATTAGTGTTTTATATTATCATTCTCGGATTCCTGCCTTCCCAGCTTCCTCACAGACTGTGACTTTGCTGAGAGCACAAAAGAGGCTTTTCCTCCTGTTATCGCCCACACGCATCTCAAGCCCCCATTCTCAGTTATTTGCTGAGTAGAAGGATAAATGAATTGATGAGAGAGTCAAGGTCTGTCACCTCTCAAGATAGATTCATCTCAGATTTTTTTTAGATTCATCTCAGGTTTTTTTTCCCAGGCCCTAAAAAATGTCATATTATCAAATGTGATACAAAATAGATGTAAAGATTAGAGGTCATTTTCTCCAAGTCTAAAATACTGAAGTGTTTTAGTCGAACAGAACAAAGTACAACCACCTCTCCTTTGAGGAGCATCAAGGCTTTCTGATGACTGTTTTTTTTTTTTTTTTTTTTTTGCTTTTTAAAAGGGCCAAACCCACGGTAAACGGAGGTTCCCAGGCTAGGGGTGTAATCGGAACTGGAGGCACTGACCACAGCAGTGCCCCGTCTGCAACCTGCAACCTCAAGGTTCCTAGTCAGATTCGTTTCTGCTGCACCACGGCGGGAACTCCTAAAACACTCCTTTGTGTTTGGAACTAAGCAAGAGCCCTGTGTAAAAGGAGATAGGTGTTCCCCTCCGAGGAGAACTTTCTTTTTATTTACATGCAGTGTTTCCCACTTTTTTGTATCTGAGCTCACTCAGCAAAAGGGAGAGTTTACCAATGTTTTTTTTTTTCTATTCAAAATAGAAAAAAAAAATTAGCCTTGCTGAGTCCCAAAGGAGGAAAATTGTGTTTTTTTTTCCATTTAATTTACTTACCTTATCAAACAGAAGAATGGCAATGAGAAAATTAACACAGCATTTTAGCCACTAAACTCTTCCTTTTTGGTGATATTTGTGAAGTAGACACGTGGAGGAGACTTTCTGATTTTTGTTTCATTAATAAATTTTATTATTTACACTGGTTTTAAGTTTACAGAAAGATTGAGCAGAAAGGACAGAGAATATACGCTCACTCTCCCAGCCCCTCTGCACCCCTGATTGTCCCCTAGTCTCCCCTATCATTGACATCTTGCATTAGTGTGGTGACTTTAAGGAACCGATATTGACACGTTCACTAAAATTCATCGTTTACATGAGTTCATGTTTTGTGGTGTACATTCCATTTTTTTGTTTGGTTTTTTATTTTGTTGTTGTTGTCATTGTTTTGCTTTTTAGGGCTGCACCCATGGCATATGGAAGTTCCCAGGTCAAATCAGAACTACAGCTGCCAGCCTAAGCCACAGCTACAGCAAAGCGGGATCCGAGCCACATCTTCAACGTATATATACCACAGCAATGCCAGATCCCAGACCCACTGAATGAGTTCAGGGATCAGACCTGCATCCTCATAGATACTAGTCAACTGGTTTCCGCTGTGCCACAATGGGTACTCCCATTCCATGGGTTTCAACAAATTCTTAACGCCATGTGTCCATCATTACAGTATCATATAGAAAAGTTTCATTACCTAAATGTTCCCCACACTTCACCTCTTTACCCCTTCTCAGCCACTGATCTTTTCACTATCTCCATAGTTTTGCCTTTTCTATAATGTCACATGGTTGGAATCACACAGTAGGCAGCCTTTTCAGATTGGCTTCTTTCACATAGCAACATGCAATATGCATTTAAGTTCTTCTATGTCTTTTTGCTACTTGATAACTTATTTCTTAACCTTGAATAATATTCCATTGTATAGATGTACACAGATTGTTTATCCTTTACCAGTTGAAGAACAACTTGTTTGCTTCCAGTTGACAATAATTTCTTTAGCTTTTATAAACATTCATGTGTTTTTGCATGAATGTAAGTTTTCAACTCATGGGTAAATACCCAGGGGAAGAGTTGTTGGATTGTGTGCTAAGCCTACGTTTAGCTTTGTAAGGAACTACCAAACTGTTCCAAAGTAGCTGTACCATTTTGTATTCACACCGGCAACAAATGAGAGTTCTAGTTGTTTCATACCCTTTTCAGCATTTAGTGTTGTCACTATTTCAGATTTTGGTTCTCCTAGTAGGAATATAGCAGTATCTTGTTTGTTAATTTGCAAGTCCCTAATAGCATAAGACATTGAGCATCTTTCATATTTGCCATCTGTATATCCCCTATCACCCCTTACGTGGTATCTGTTCAGCTCTTTTGCCAACTTCTTATTTTTTTATTTTTATTTTTAAATTTTTGTCTTTTTGTCATTTTAGGGCCGCACCCGTGGCATATGGAGGTTCCCAGGCTAGGGGTCTAACAGGAGCTGTAGCCGCCGGCCTTCGCCACAGCCACAGCAACACAGGATCCGAGCCACGTCTGCAACCTACACCACAGCTCACGGCAATGCCGGATCCTTAACCCACTGAGCGAGGCCAGGGATCAAACCCGCAACCTCATGGTTCCTAGTTGGATTCATTAACTGCTGCGCCACGACGGGAACTCCTTTTTTTTTTTTTTTGCCTACTTTTTAAATGGGTTGTTTTCTTATTTCCGAGTTTAAGAGTTCTTTGCATAGTCTGGATACAAGTCCTTTATCAGATATGTATTTGCAAATATTTTCTCACATTCTTTATTCTGTTACAGCTTTCTAATTTTTTAAGCATTATAGCATTTTAGAGTTTACAAAACCTGTTCAAATATATGACCCCTGGAAGTAAATATTATAATGCCCACATTAGAGATATGGAAACAAAGAGGTGAGGGTATTGGATTCTGGCCACAGGGGGATTCAGGGTAGAGTCAGGGTGTGGGGGGGATTTGCCCCCATCCACGGGGCTTTGTGGCTGCCTGTGTTGGCACTGTGCTTGCTAGGGGCTACGGGGCTGTACAGAATGACTCCCGTCCCGTCCCAACTTTGCTGTCTGACTCCTGGGGATGTCAGCTTTCTGCTTGTGCTAAGCTGAAGATTTATATTAAAGAGGTGCTTAGTCTTCTGAGATCCCACGTCTAGCATCCCACATCATTTAGTGAGTGATGGGGTCAGGGGCAGGCCACCCCAACATGTGCCACTTTGGCATATTGATTGTTTTGAATTAAAACAGTCAGTACAAGAAGGACACTCTGACCCTCTTTAGTTCCCCTAAAAGGAGGGAATACATCTCCCACATGAAAAGTAACCTTCCTGTACCAGGAGATGGAAGGACGTTGTTATCACCAGAGAGAGGGAGTTAGAGCTGAGAGGGCTGTGGAAACGAATCCCGTTACTTCTTCATTAATTTACTGCCCCAAGCCCAAACTTCTTTTCTTGCTTATTCTTCACAAATACATTTTATCTTTGTCTAAAAAGGTACAAAATCTGCCTGCTTGGGTTTTTGCTTGTTTGTTTGTTTTGTTTTGTTTTGTTTTTTTGCCATAGCACACAGTGGCCGGATGTGGGATCTCAGTTCCCGGACCAGAGATTGAACCAGGGCCACAGTGACAAAAGCTAACCACTAACCACTGGACCATCAGGGACCAGGGAACTCCCCAGTCACTTCTTTTAGCTTCATATTTTTAATGAGCTCCCCCTATGTACTGAATTAAAATTGGTTTTCTCCTGCTAATGTGTCATGTCAGTTTAATTATGAGGTCAGCTGAAGAACCCAGAGGGAAGGAGGGAGGGTTTTTCCTCCCTTCAGGGGGGTAACTCTCTCCACGAGCTCTCAGCCTCCATCCTGAGGTGGCTGTGGTCCAGATCCCACTGGGGTGCTACTTTGAGAAAAGATATTTCATCCCCCCCACCTCCAGGGTCTAAGGTGATTGTTCTGGAAAGTCCCCCTCCTCCTTTGGCAAAACAAACGACCACAAACAATAGCAAAATAAGAAAGTGAGCCCTGTCTCTCTTTGTGAACTGACATACTGCATTCTGGCTCCCTCGTGAGGGAGCACTTTACCAGCCATTCCTGATCTCCATCTTATCTAGTCTCAGCCTCTCCCGAGGAGGGCACCGCACTTTGAGATCCATGGCCCGATAGAAAGCTGCATAAAATCCATCAGTGTATCACTAGTATAATAAAGGAGCCCTATTGGCAACTCTGCACCGTAGAAAAATCCTTATGGCATCGCCTTGCCAGCTTCTGCCCACCTGGATTCACAAGTCCGGCCTAAGCAGGTGTTGGGGTCTCCAAGCTTTGCATCTTCCTTTATCCTAGAGCTTTAAAGTTCCCTTTCTTCTTGTTCTTGCTGAATCAGATTAAATAAAGGCAGCATTAGCAGTACAAAGAATTTAATGGAGTGGTTAATGGGGTGGGTGATGTCAATAGGAATTTGGCAGCATCTGTGTGGGTAATCTGAGAGAAATAATCAAGAGTTGACAACCCTTCTTTCAGAAAGCAAAATTGCCTGGTTCTGGTTAGACCAGTTGTTAAAGGCTTCCCTGCCTGCAAAAATGTCACAGTAATTCCAGTGGAGCTGTTTACACAAGTGGAAAAATCTGACTCCTTGATAACATGTTTCAGTTGCAGCCACTTTAATGACACTCAGAGGCCTTCCAGTAAGAGAGAAATTTCTTCCCAACTAAGGGAGCAGTTATCCGGAAACAGTGCCCTTCCTCAGTACGGTTATTTATGTTCATTGGGCTAATGGTTTTTGTCCAGTAATACATTTAAATTGCTTTTCATTTTACAGTTATGCTTTGCTATCACATTTCAGAAAGTGGCTTCTCTTCCTCTGTACAGCCGGCAATTTCCTCAAGTATGCGATGACAGCATTGTCCTTTCGAAGTCATTTGAAATAGACTCGGTCTCAGCCATCTCTCAGGAGAATATTCTCTGGCTGATGATCATAGCCAAGCGGAAAGTACAAATGAACTCGGGCCGCCTGGAGTTCCTGTCTCTGTCTGGTTCCCTGGAGGCCCTGCAGTAGGGCAAGTGTTCGCCTGTAGATCTGGGAAGGAGCCCTGCATCAGCATCTCGTGTTACCCAAAAAACTGCCCCCTAACTTGAATATTAGAAGTGTAAGAATGGGGAGGTCCTGTCCTGGCTCAGCAGAAATGAATCTGATTCGTATCCATGAGGACGCAGATTCGATCCCTGGCCTCGCTCAGTGGGTTAAGGATCCGGCATTGCCGTGAGCTGTGGTGTACGTTGCAGCTTGGATCCTGTGTTGCTGTGGCTGTGGTGTAGGCCAGCAACTATAGCTCTGATTTGACCCCTAGCCTGGGAACCTCCATATGCCACTGGTGGGGCCCTAAAAAGACCATAATAATAATAATAATAATAATAATAATAATAATAATAATAATAATAGAAGTGTAGGATGGAATTTGCTTGTAGTGGGTTAAGGAACCAACATTGTCACTGCAGTGGCTTGGGTTGCTGCTGTGGCACAGGGTCGATCCCCTAGCCCAGGAACTTCCCCATGCTGCAGGCATGAAAAAAAAAAAAACTTAAAAAAAGTGCAAGGATTGAGAGGAGACACTCTACAAATGATTTGATTTATAAACTGAGTCACGCTTATGGGATGTGGATGGATGACAAAAAAAAGGGGGGGCTCTGTAGAAATAAATAAGATTTGTACAACTTGGTAGCAAAGATTTCTCAATAAATCTAACAGCTCAAAGGCAGTTGGGAAAAAAGTATATTCTTTTAAAACTGGGGGAAAAAGGTAGATCTGGCTGTGGAATGAATTTGAAGCACAGAATTCTATTTAATCATATTGGGTAATAACTGTAGTATAAGTGCTATCAAATACTAACTTTTAAAAAACAGAGGTAAAAACTTACATGAAAATGGATGATGTGTCTGCCTGATTTTCAAGCTGAGGACTGTGTGTGTGTGTGTGTGTGTGTGTGTGTGTGTACTGTAAGTTCTGAAGGCACTTCATTTTATTGCACTTCATGGATAATGCATTTTTTATAAACAGAAGGTTTGTGGCAACCCTGAGTTCAACAAGTCTATTGGCACCACTTTTTGCCAATAGCATCTGCCCACTTCATGTCTCTGTGTCACACTCTGGTCATGCTTGCAACATTTAAAACTTTCATTATTATTATATTTGTTATGGTGCTGTGTGATCACTAGTCTTTGATGTGATTACACTGACTCTACACTGAAGGCTCAGATGATTAGCATTTTTAGCAATAAAGTAATTTTAATTTATGATTTTTTAAGATGTAATGCCACGCACATTTAATAGACTACAGCGTAGTGTAAACATAACTCTTACATGCACTGAGAAACTAGTAAACTCATGTGGACTTACTTTACTGCAGTGGTCTGGAACCAAACCCACAATATCTCTGAGGTATGCCAAAAATGATTTAAGCTAATATGAGGTGAACATTCAAGTTAAAATTTTTCAACCTGAATATGGAATTGACTAGGAAGAAAAGGGACCGAGAAGTGGAAATTGCATTGCTCATCTGTAGCAGTTTAATCTCAGAAAGCTTGACTCTGTTCCAAGAACTGGAGGATTGTGAGGCAGCCAGCGCTCCTCGGCAGGGAAAGGTGAACCACTGGGGGAAAAACGGTTCCCTGCTCCGTGACTGGGGCATCTTCCAGGGCCCTGCCTACTGTGCCATCTTGCCACTTGCTTGGCTCTGCCTTGTCTTTGACTGCGGGTGAAGGCCTGCTCTTCCCCAGGAAATATTATTCATCGGCTAATTTGTGACTCAGTTCATTTTGCCACCACCAATTACCGACGCTGCTCTCTGCAGTAGGCTCAAAAGCTGGGACAGATTCTAACGAAAATAGATCTTTGGCTGTGGAGCAGGTGGTGGTGGCGGCAGGCAAGAATGTCACACAAAGGCAGCTCGGGAGAGAAAAGTGCACATCCGGACCAGAAAACCATTTGTTTTTTAAAAGAAGGCATATGGAATATTGGATGTGTGGGTAGGAGTGAAAGAGGAACCCCAAAATAGTCATTCACATGGATAAATGCCCATACACAGGCGAGAAAGATCTTGGTCTGATTCCAATTTGAATAGTGTCCCTAGGGAGGGCGGTGGCAGGCTGGAGAGAGACAAGCCCTCTGCATTGCCCTCCTAAGTTCAGGTTCCCCTTCGGGTGGGCTGCTGCAAGTGTTTAGACCAGTGCCTCCACTGTTGCTTCAGCCACTGCCCTCAGCACACTCTAGGTACTCAGGAAATGTCTTGTGCGTGACCCACTTTTTAAAATTTATTTATTTATTTATTTATTTATGCTTTTTAGGGCCACACCCATGGCATATATAAGTTCGCAGGCTATCGGTCGAATCGGAGCTGGAGCTGCCAGCCTACACCACAGCCACAGCAAAGTGGGATCCGAGTCACATCTGCAACCTACACCACAGCTCACAGCAACACCGGATCCTTAACCCACTGAGCAAGGCCAGGGATTGAACCCGCATCCTCACGGATACTAGCTGGATTTCTCTCCACTGTGCCTCAATGGGAACTCCCGACCCACTCATTTAAAGTCTGATCTCTGGGGAGTTCCCACTGGGGCACAGTGGGTTAATGACTGGGCTTGTTTCTGTGGAGACACCGGTTTGAACCCTGGCCAGGTGCAGTGGATTAAGGATCCAGTGTTGGAGTTCCCATCGTGGCGCAGTGGTTAATGAATCCAAATAGGAACCATGAGGTTGCATGTTCAATCCCTGGCCTCGCTCAGTGGGTTAAGGATCCAGCCTTGTCGTGAGCTGTGGTGTAGGTCGCAGACGCAGCTCGGATCTAGCGTTGCTGTGGCTGTGGCGTAGGTTGGCAGCTGTAGCTCTGATTTGACCCCTAGCCTGGGAACCTCCATGTGCCATGGGTGTGGCCCTTAAAAAAAAAAAAGGGATCCAGCGTTGCTGTAGCTGTGGTGTAGGTTGCAGCCCCAGCTGGGATTTAGTCCCTGGCCAGGGAACTTCCGTATTCCGCAGGTGTCACTGAAAAAAATAAAGTCTAATCTTTGAGATGTGGAGTGAGGAAGCCCAATGAAGACTTTTGGCAACAGAGATCCCATGGACTGAGTCCTTCAGGGTCAGATACCTGATGAATTTCAAATTAAACTCTAAATTTCAAAACTTCTCTGAATTCATACATAAATTACAGGGCAGTTTCCGTACCTAAGAGATAATCTTGATTCCTAAAGCAAATGATTTTGGAGTTAAAGAGTCCCTTTAACTATAAATCCCCCAAATTTTGATTTGGCTTTGTTGAGGTGAATGTTTGTTTTAAAAAGTAGAGACATGGGGTTCCCAACACGGTGCAGTGGAAACGAATCCGACTAGAAACCATGAGGTTGCAGGTTCGATCCCTTGCCTCACTCGGTGGGTTAAGGATCTGGCATTGCCATGAGCTGTGGTGTACGTCACAGACCCAGCTCAGAGGCTCAGATCTGGCGTTGCTGTGGCTGTGGCGCAGGCCGGCAGCTGTAGCTCCGATTAGACCCCTAGCCTGGGAACCTCCATATGCCATGGGTGAGGCCCTAAAAAGACAAAGAAAAAAAAAAAAGGAAAGTAGAGACATGGCTTTCAATACACGAGAAATAATATCAACCTGTCCTAGGTAAGAATAGGTTCTTCCTGTAGTAAAGTCCTTTTTAAAGGCTGAAGATTAGCAAAGACTCACATGTCCAATTGAAGCCCAAATTGAAATGGTGGCAGCATGCCTTAAAAATGAGAATCTTAGAGTTCCCACTGTGGCTCTGTAGGTTAAGAACCTGACATAGTGTCTGTGAGGATGCAGGTTTGATCCCTGACCTTGCTCATTGGGTTAAGGATCCATCATCGCCACAAGCTACAGTGTAGGTCATAGATACAGCTCAGATCTGGTGTTTTTGTGGCTGTGGCATAGGCTGGCAGCTGCAGCTCTAATTTGACCCATAGCCTGGAACCTTTCACATGCCACAGGTACGACCCTAAAAAAGAGAGAGAGAGAAAAAAAAAGAGAATCTTCTTCAACCATTCCCTGGAGCAAAGCATTTGAGTAAGTCACCTAGCCATTAAAACCTTCCAGATACTCTCGGTGAAGAAAGTACAAAGAAAGGGAATACAGAATTCAGCTTTTCTGTATAGAGGTTTTGCAGGTGGGAAGGTATGTTGCTGCAGCAAGATGCAAGAGCTGGGACTAAGATGAGGATACAGCCAGGGAGACGGAAACAAAGACATTGCATTAGACTATCTGGCTCTAGCCCTAAGGCCAAGTGCTTCAAATGTGCTGCTTGACCTCACGATTTCAATTTCGGATATTCTTAGGTCATCTCCGAGGCTGGAGCTGATGTGCTTTCTAACTGCCCATCAGTCCTGGCATCAGCATAGCTGGGATGCTCCATACCCTGGGGCACGCATAAAAGAAATATCCACATCATGGATCTTCCCCAAAGGCTTTTTATCACATTTTTGTCATTCTCCGAGATCTGAGAAATGAATTTTATTTTTAAAGTAGAACAGTAACACACACCCATTTTCTTAGTCTTCAAAGTGCAGATTATCAAGTTTCACAAGATTTTATATGCAACTTCTTCCTGACAGTCTTTGATTTCCATGCCCAACCTCATCTGTCTTGCATTTCGAGAGACTGGTTTTAACTCCCGCTAGACCTATATACTCTCAGAGACTGTCTTGTTGGCACTTAGCAAGCCCAATAGCAGGTATCACTACAGACCTGCAGAAGAACTGGACTGCTCTTAGGGCACGACAGCAATTTAAGGGACGTGCAGTGTGGGTGAAGAATCCTTTTGGAGCCAGAGCAAGTGAGGTCAACTAATTTTCATGGGCTTTGGAACAGAGAAGTGGAAGAAGCATCGTTTTTTAGGCCATTTTATTCTAACAGTATAGTTTGATTTTGACTGATACACAATACAGGCTTAATGCAGGTGAAGTTAGCATCGGTGTGTTAAATCCTTCGCATTCTATTTACAAGAAAGGTTTAGATTTTTGAGGACCTGTCAGAATACCACTCTTTTATTTTTAATATACTGCCACAAATACCTAAGCCAGGATATAGTATGAGGAAAAGTGAAATTTAAAGTTATTTTATAAAATGTCATTTAAATTTCTCTAGTATTTATCTCAAAGATTATATAATACCTTGGGGGGAAATTTTTAAAAGAATGTTATCAATGTTGCTCTTCTATTGAACATATTTCAGATAAATGCTTCAAATTAGATGGAAAATTATTACTCCTTTTTGTCTCTACTGAATATATTTTAATTGTTCTATTTTTTTCAGTACTTTCCTATGTTTATTTCTGGAAGATATGAACTGTTATCTGTTTAATGTGTCTTTCATAAGCACCCCAGCTATGATGCTCGATAGTCGAAACGATCAAGAAAAAATCAGTATACTCGAGTATACTTCTTGGAAATATTTTCATGCTAGCTTTAAAACCATTTTGACCTTTAGGCATTGAACTTTAAAGACCTGTTTGTATGAACTTTCTCTTTCCCCTTTTCATCCCCATCATTCTCAAGAAACTTTCAATCCCCACATTTCCTCTTCGGACTCTGCAATACACAATCCAGAGACAAAATGACCTTTTGTGAAATTCCCTAGGGTAAGGGATCTCTAAGCAGGTGAGTCTTAAAGTAGGAATTATCATTTTATCTCTTCCAGCAAGGGATTTCACTTTATGCTTTAATTTCTGGCCTGTTGACCCAGGACTGCAGATTTTTGAAAGTCTTTGGCAACCTGCCTTTCAGAGCTCATCTAAAATTTTGTCTCTACCTCTCCTCTATCTGTTATAATAATAGATTTCACTGCTAAAAGTCTGAGAGAGAAAATGAAGGGCGAACAGGATTGGAGGGAAAAGTGTAAAGGACATAGCAAGCTGATAAAAGTTTTACATGAAGTTATAAAACTTATAAAACTTTTAGCCCTTGGGCCTTTTCAAACATTAACTAGGAAAAAAAATCATATAAGGCAAGACCTAAATACATTAAATGACATGTAAGAAAAGGCTGTTAAAATGTTTAGAAATTATAATTTTAAAAGTGCAAACAGATATCCAATTTGAACAGCATTTTCTAATTCCAAATGATCCTCAGTCCAGCACCACTGTGGCTCATGGATTCCTTTTGGACAAGAAACAAACACAATTTTGGGACTGTATGTGTGCCTATCAAAATATTTGTTTTTAGAGACACAAATGTGAAGTATTTATAAATGAAAGTATCTATGATATTATATATTTATTATAAATATATTATTATATTTATATAATATATATTATATATTCATTATAATACATATTTATTATATATTATAAATGAAGTATTTATAAATGAAATCACACTTCTGGAATATGCATATCTGGGGCTGGGGGATGAAATGGAACGAAACGGGTGAAATACGAATGAAACAGAACTGAGAAAGGTAGGTGCTTGTTAAAGCTGAGGGACGGGTACATGGAATTCATATGCTGGCCTATTGTGTATATTTTTAGAAGTCTCCATATCTCAAAGTGAAAATGTTTCTGTACATGATTAAAATTTTACATTTGTTCAGTGTGCATGAATGAAGTCAGTAGTAGTAGTCTTAGCTCTCTTATGAGTAAGACGACTTCATTTTTCCTTGCATGAGATTTCATGTTCTACCCACAAGGACAGATGCAATTGTATATGCGGTATTACAGCACCACACATGTATGCATAGCCCGTCACTTTTTTTCCTACCAGAATTTATATTCTTTGGCAAAGAGCTCCCAACTCCTCAAAACAAAAACAGACAAAAACCCCTCCCCAAACCCAGACTTTAGTTTCAGTAATCCAAAGGAAATGTGCTGGTGTATTAGAAAATGCAATTCACTAGGCAGTCTGATTTTACAGAAAAATGTTATAGTGCTACATATACAAGCATGAGTTAGCTATGTGACCTTAACCTACCATGAGTTTTCCGCACCATCAGATATCCTGAAACAACTCACTCCCTAAGGCATCAGGCCCCTACAAGTTTATCCTGAAGAGGAAGTTATACTTAGCGTGCCTTTTGAATATACTAACGTATCAACTTTCAAGCTGGAATAAAAACCATAAAGTCAACAATTACCCTTTAGTGCACACTTCTGTTACAGGCCCCATGCCAACACTTTCACATGTACTCTTCTCATTCCAGCAGAGGTGGCCTTAAGGAGTCATTATCACCACCATCATTTAGGTGTGTGAAGTGTGACCCAGGGAGGTTAAGGAATACAGCGGTAAATGAGTAGAGACACATTTTGGAGCTAAGTCTGTCTGAACGTAAAGGCTGTGATGTAATTATACTACATATGTATTTATACTACGTGTGTGTGCGTGTGTGTGTTGTGCGTGCACACTCATGTATCATTCCAAAGGAGGAAAAAACCCAACACATCCAAGGTTCTAAGGTTCAGGAACATCATATTCAGCAAACTTAGGCTGAGGTTTGTTTGCTTTTTTTTTTTTTTTTTTTGGCTGCACGTGAAGCATGTTTAAGTTCCTGGGCCAGGGATTGAACCTGAGCCACGGCAATAACATCAGATCCTTAACATACTAAGTCACCAGGGAACTCCTATATATAGTCTTAATGATATTATTTCCATATTTTGTTACAGTTTGAGGAAAGATAGTATGCTCAGGTCACACTTTCCCAAGGATGCTGTCTTCCTTCTTTCCTCTGGTGGCTGATTTCTGCTCCATGTGTTAGGGAAAAGCAACTGAGGCTGCTTACACAATGGTGAACTTCCTCATTTGACATTCTAAAATAGCTGAGAGGCCTTACTTCTACTAAAGTATTTTCCCTATTGTTCTTAGCGGATACAGTGTACTGAAGGCACATACATAATGGCCAGTAGTATGAACCAAAAAGAAATATATTTGAATAATATCTTTAAAATATTTCAAATTTTTATTAAATATTTTTATTCAGTTTTAAGATCACAGTTAAAGTACTTTAGCATGTTATACACATGACTTACATGTGCAATTTTTAGAAATATCAAATTAAGTATAAGATTTTGAAGAAAGAAATTATATAAATGTGTATATTGACTTTTACTACACATACATCTAAGAAAGCAATAATTTTGTTGTACCATTAAGTGGAAATCATTTATTACATGGCATGTTTACACCAACTCTAAAGAGAACCAAGCCAATTTCTGAAAGCAAAAAAAAATGAGCGATTCGGTCATGCTGAAAACTGTCAACAGACTGAAGACCTGGTGGTCAAATGAAGCTGTGGTTAATTTATGACAGGTAAGGAAGCAATTCAAACCTATGAGAAAAGTTCATAATCTGGTATGCGGAATCTCAGGTGGTTTTTACTCTTTTTTGACAAATTCCTGAGAATAAGAGACTTGTTTAGTGCTAATGAAATGAGAAAAATGTTGCCAAGCATGTGCTGAGCTCCAGATCACAAACTTCCCCAACCCAGTTCTGCCGCTAAGAGTCGAGGCACTAATGTGAGGTGTCGGGGGTGTGACCGGTCCCCTCTGGGGCCTGCAAGGGAGGTCACTGTTAGTCCTCTGTGATTTAGGTTAGAGCTTGTGAGGTAAGATTTGCGGTGCGGTGGGAGGGTGTGGAGGCATTGAATTAGGTCCTTGTTACTCGGTAACCAGTTCTGGCCCAAGTGATTAGAAAATCTTTGGAAGGAGTAGTAATGTTCACAATAACTAATTCTGTGCATGAAAATCAGTTTTAAGGGCAGGATCAACTTTGACCACTGACTACGAGAAAACAATGGCCATTGAACTTCTAGGTACAAGGTTTCCTCATTCAATTATTAGTATAAATCATACCACCACCAGTAAAATTTGGCCAGGAGAGGAAACTTTTTTGTATGTGTGAATAAAATGTACATTTATGTTTTTTTTAAGGAAAGTGTAGCACAAAGAGATGGAGGTGTGTGAGAGGAATCAAATACATTTGTCTTGTTCACTCTTTTGTTGCTTCTTGTTCTAAAATGTAAGGAAGATAATGTCCCTAGTGAAAAGGACAAGGTCATGTCAATATGGGGTATAATGAAGTTAGCTATCACTTCCAAACTAAAAGCAAAGCAGTCCATCGAACCCTGCATACTTCGCCAGACCTATCTGGTAAGATGAACCGAACAATTTTTTTTTTTTATTATAAGTATGTTAGTCAATCTAAATAAGAGCCTTAAAAAAAAAAATCCTAAAAATCAAATAAAAAGTTCAAATCTAATTCTTTGGGAATGCTTATATAAATAAAAGCAACACCTAATTAACAATTAGTACACTCTTTATAAGGTGCAAAACAAAGTCCTATGTGGGGAAAGCTAAATTTTAATTCCCATCTAACAGTCACTCTGAATACTCTGTAGGTCAAATGTAATAAGAGCATTTGCTTCTACTGCCCATTTTCAGCAATACGTTGTTCTCTGTGCAGAAGGCGGTTTGTGAAGTCAAAACACTGCAGTGGAAAATAGTGGCACTGAAGGTATAAGCAAAAAAAGAGACAAACCTCTGAAACAAGACTTACTGAAATTAACTGTTAAAGCCGAGGTAGCCCATTAGGATTGGCCATATCTGAGGGCTCTGTGGAGCAGTGCAATCAAAGGTGAACCTCCTCACAGCATCACGTACACCCCGACTTTCCCTTTGCAAGTGATGACTCCAGGCCTTGCACGACTTCCTTCCTTTTCCCCAGTGAAGCGGTGGTGCTTCCCCTTTGTTGCATAGATGCCGGCCTCCAGCCTCCAGCTGCTGGTCTCCAGAACACTTAGGATTCATACAGTAGTTTAGCAGGCAGCATGGTCCCACTGCTTCACATTAATGCGAAACGCCAAACTTGGAACAGACAGAGTTACTCGATATTCCCCATCCCTCCCCCCACCGCACTGTATAAACAAAATATGTCATTCAGTTTCCAGCTTACTGCTAGTTCTCTATCGATTTATAATTTGCTTGAGATTTTACATAGGTGCAAACATTTCCATACGATTAGCCAAAGACTACAGAGTGCAAACAAAATTTTCCGTGACTCAGGCAGAGTAGCATCTGACTTGATAAGAGAACGACAGGGATAAACAAATGGGATCCTAAATAACCAGACCAGTTCAGATGCTCCTTTTTGTTCATAGTGTTCCATCACTTTTTTCCTCTGCAGCGGTTTTAATGGCAGGAACTAGAGTAACAGTGATAACAAGGGAATGACTTCAGCATGGCTTTGAGGGGGCACTGGGAGAAAGCTCATCTGACGGCATTAAATAAATATATTTCCAACATTCGTGGGGAAAAGACTGTCAGAATTACAACAGTATGATATATCCTTTTTAAAAGGGCTTTAACGAATTAACCATTTTAATCTAAATCTGGGAACTAACCTAATTTGGGGATAAGAACCTGTATCTTCAAGGTGACTGTGGGACATTTTTCCTTTTCCTGATCTCATTACAGTTATCCAAGCAAATAAAAACTTAAAAAGGATGTCTTACAGTATTTTTTTTTCTTTCGCTCAGCTTCTTACAGCTGCAGCTTCAGTTACTATAATATACTCTACACGCTTCAAAATTACATAGGAAAATACCCAGAATAACTAAATAAATAAAAGGCTAAAGAAAACTGGAACAGTACTGCATCTCCATCTGAGACTAAATCATCCACTTCCAGCATCACAGAGAAGGGCTAGGACAATTTTTTTCCAAAAGATTTATATACAGGTTTGAATTCAGAAATTAAGGTTAAAAGCATAAATATTGATAATTTCAACTAGATTCAGAATGGTTTCAGAAAGATATGATACAACAATTTAGAATAAAACAAAGCAGAAGAGCATCAATATTTTGGTTTGCTTGAGATATACATAAGGTGCAACAACTTTTTCTCTTGAGGATGCTTGTGGGACAAATGTTAGTGTAGATGGTGTTTGCTGGCAGATTAAGGTACACACCATAGCAATATGATTTTCCAAAATAAAAAAGAATGAGAGAAATGAAATGGAAATGGTAAATGCGGGGGTGGGGTGGCACTACATGTTGGTCTGAAATATTTGTACTAACAAATGTTGTTACCTGAAAATACCAACACCCCTCTCCAGCGGATTCAGGGCATGAGAAAAGCACTATCATTGAAATCAAGACTTCACTCAGAAACGACAAGGCAAGTGTCTAAAGGACTATAAAGCTTTGCAGGATTTCTGCTACTCTCAGTGCCTAACTGCTTAAAAATTAAGCATTTCTACAAAAAGTTTTTTTTTTTAAAGTATCTGAAAACAGTCATATCCAGTAGGTTGCCCCCCTCCCCAACCCCTGCCTAAGGGAAAAGCCACTGAGGTTTAGGAAAAGCAGATCAAGTAAGATATATTAATCACATAGAAAAAAGTAATCTTTTGTTTTGCTTCTTTTTAAAAAAGGTCCCATGAATATACAGCAATCTCTTAAGGAACTCTAGTGAAATGTAATCGGAGGACTGAAGGAGGGTGCCTGGCAAAAATAGATCTATTCTAACGTGTTCTAGAGAATAACAAGTTAGTACCATTGTCAAGGTGCATGTTCTGCACCAAACAATTTCTGTTGCTGATTTTTCTTTTTTTGGATTTTAGCTAATTACCATTTTTAAGTCACTGCTATCAAGTGGTCCAAAAACTCCAACAGCCACCAACACTGGGACCCAGCAATGTTCAAACATTCACTTTGTGTATTGAAATTTAGAAAATGTTAATAAAACAGCATCATAGTAAAAATATTCTGCTAAAATCTGGGGCTGCTCACCTGGTTTATTTCTATGCGAAGGGGGCTAAGCTTTTAACCTCTGATTAAACTCACTTACTAATTCCTTCTTTCTCCATGCCCACAATGAATATGCATTTTTGAGGACACCATTCCAATGCCCTGAGGCCCTCTTTACCTGCTTTGGAAAAAAACCCCAAATCTTTCTATTTTCTTTCAATTCTGTTAGTATGTTGTACATATTCCAGCACCGAAACTGAAGTAATATCTATAACCATGAAAATCTAAACCTAGTCAGTACTAAGGGTCACTTTTTGTATGGCTATTAGGTCAAATTACGATTAGAAAAAAAAATCATTACAATTCAGTCAAGTATAAATAAGAAAGCTAGATAAAACCTTGTAAACTGTCACCATTTAAAGATCTAACTCAAAAGCGTCAAACTCGAACTAACACGATCAAAATTCCGCCAGTTCGAAAACCAATACAAATTATTGCTGGAATCCAATACTTAAAATTTGGTAGTTTGTGCTGTGATGCAAGAGTGGGGAAATACTTTGTGCTATGGAACAAATACCCTGTAAAATCTGTAGCCTCTGACTAATTCTGATTTATCACTTCGTATCTGTTGCTAAGAAACAAGACACTGTGAACGTCAGGTGGTGGAGTCAATATGTTGAATGTTCTAAGCCAGTTAATCCACTTGGCACTGGCATATGTATGGTTGGTTTTACGTTCAAAAGCAACAAAACATAAAAAGGAAACAGGAAACTTGCAGGTGGATCTATGACTGAGAGTCCCCCTCTGGTCAGACATATCTCCTTCATCATTTACTCAATACCTCCTTAACAACACAAACTCGAAATGGCTCTAAAAACCTGCAGTGCCCATTAGGCTGTGCATAGCAACTGCTACCTGTCCAGTCTGTCTGGGATGAATGTAAAAGATCTGTAGCTCAAAAACCACATGAAGTGAGTGTCTTCAGTGTGTTCAGAATAGCGAAGTAATACTAAGGTCACTTCTGAATAAGATTTTTCTTTTTTTTTTTTTTTGTCTGTTTGTATGAACGATCCATTGGTCACTTAGACCCCTGTGTAAAAATAAAAGAATCCTCAAGGCGAGAAAACACGAGTAATCTGTAATCTGCAGGACTCTTCCCCTGTCTGGGAAAATATTTGCCACAATTTGCCCCAAGCAAATTCTTCTTGGTCACTCAAGGCTAAGAAAAGAATTCAGCTTGTAAGAATTGTAATTTTTTTCCCCCTCTCTTCCTTTTTGCCAGCAAACTACCACTCTGGTGGCAAATATAAAAGTGCAGAATATATGGACCACAAGGCCGAGCATACACCGCTAACAATGGTACATCTGCCTGCCCGTGCTGCTTGGGAATCGCTGGAACAGGCTTTTTAATATTATTCTACAATATAAATGTAGGTATAACCTATTATATAAACCATCTTAGAACTTAAATCTCCATGTACAAAAAAGACTAAGAATATCTAATAATAACTAGTGCAGTGCGTCAGTTTTTGTTTTTTTTTTTGTTTGTTTTGAAAGAGTAACTAGGTAATATATGAAACTAGTTTCACACTCTCTGGTTGGTAAAAGAGATGCTGGATGAGCTACAGTAAAGGCAGCCTTTTACCAAGTTACCACCTATTACCATCAAAAGCCTTCAATAGAAAGCAAAGCTCTAGGATTATCCCGTTTCTGCTCATTATCAGACAGAGAACATCACCCTCAAAGACTCAGGGTTCTGAGAGAACAAACTGGCCCAGGATGCCAACTTCTGCGTCAAGTGAATCTGGGCCGTGTGGGGCAACAAGCACTTGTTTGCAGTCTGTATTTTCCACCACATGGACTCACTAGCATCCCTCTGTAAAGACAAGGCTAGGGTAGTAGGTAAAGCACAATGTTTTACAATTAAAGGGCGCTTCACTGGTCAGCACAGGAAATAAGTACAGGAGCCTGTGGCATTTCTTTTGGCTGTCCATCATGGGTGAGCGGAGTTGACCTCTGACCTCTGTAAAACAAACAGAAGAAACAAAAGAAAGAAAGCACTTAGAATATGTTGTCAGAAATAGGATAGGATGATGAATGACCAACAAAAGCTTTCCAATATATCTTGTTTAATAGCTACTGCTGACTTATTACTTACACTGTTTCATTAAAATTATTCTTAGAGCTTCTTTATTTTTCTTTCTTTAGGATTTCCTCATCTCAGCTCCTCTCATACAACTCAATAACATACTCTGCCCCCCAAACAATCACATCCATTTTGTAGAGATAAAACCTGAAACACCAACAGATTCAGGGAAATTCTCAAAGAAGTGGGAAACCTGCAGTCCAAGGCTATGGTTCTAGGACAACAGTCTTGCTCTGGATCTACTGATATTAGAAAATGAGGAGTTCCCATCATGGCTCCGCTGAACCTGACTAGAATCCATGAGGACGTAGGTTTGATCCCCGGCCCCCCTCAGTGGGTTAAGGATCTGGTGTTGCCATGAGCTGTGGTATAGACTGCAGACGTGGCTCAGATCCAGCTTTGCCATGGCTATGGCATTGCTGTGGCTGTAGTGTAGGCCAGCAGCTGCAGCTCCAATTGAACCCCTAGCCTGGGAATTTCCATATGCAGCAGGTGCGGCCCTAAAAAGCAAAAAAAAAAAAAAAAAAAAAAAAAAAAAAGTAAATGAATGAATGTTACTTTACTTCACTTGCCCAAGGGGAAGATTCTCCTATAACTAACTTATAACATTTAGGCTCATCTTTTGAACTAGATGATAATGAATTCAATTTCAAAACTTAAGGCTAATGAAAGCAATGGCCTGTGCAGAGAAAGAGAGGTGAACTGTGACTCTAGAAAACAAATGAAAACAGTGAAACCCTCCTAATGAAAGAAAAGCCTTACAGGCCCATGGAAGAAGAGTGAACAGGGAGAAGGCAGTACCCGCTTAATTTTAGTAAGAAAATCCTGTCAACTTGGGCCAAAATCAACATACACAGAGAGAAAATGCTAGACTAAAAAATCCATGGAGATTCTCATCATTTGGATTGGACCAACAACAAACAGGCTTATTTTTCATTCAGCTTTTTATTTAATGAGTAGGTTAAAAAAATACAATTTACTTCATGGTTATAAGAAAATTTCTTGGTAGTTTCTCTAGAGCTTCTCATCCCAAAATGACAGGATGGGGCACCTCCTTGACACTTCTTAACAGGCTTAATTACCAAGCCTCAGCAATACACACTCACTGCTCTGGTCTACAGTGGTCGGCAGTGCATGGCACTATGCTGAAAATATGGGTATAGCAGCACTGTTCTCACTGGTTTGACCGTTTCAATATAGTATCTTCTTCAGATTATGTGATTCAAACTGTATCTACCCCATAACTATATCCAAGTTTCTTTCTCTTGATGCACAAAAAAGGAAATTAACATAGATAAATTACAACATTTGGAGACTTTAGAATCCAGTGATCGCTTAGCTTAAGATATTAGGAATTTAAAAAAACAGAACATGTGCTATATAATCAAACCTCTGGATTAATCTGTTTATTCATGTGGGTATATGCTGTAAGAGCCAGCTGTTCAGTATGTTCAACTCTGTTCAAGGAAGATGAAATTAAAATGCTTGTTTTTTCTTTTAAGATTGAGTATGTAGCAACATTACAAAAGTCGAAAAAATTGTAGGAAGTATTGGAAAAGAAAACATAAAAAGGAAAGAAAAGAGAAAACGCAAAGTACAGTGCAAAAAAAAAAAACCCCAAAAAAACAAAAAAGCAAGAGGGAGAGAGAAATCAGGGTGAAATCCCAGCTTACTAAATGAAAAAAGAAAAGGATGTAGGAGCATGATGTGGCTGCAAGTAACTGATGGTTCCGGCTCTCAGGGGAAGGTCAGGTGAGATTCCTCCTGACCCTCTATGACATACAGAGGCTCACCGAAGCAGTGAGCTAGAGCAAAGGGAAAGACACTGGAGTTCAAAGACTGGGTGTCACATCTTAGTAGTGTGCTCTTGGCAAGTTAATTAACTGCCTTCACCCTCATTAAAATGAAATTAAAAAGACACCTCTGGCACGAATGTTTTTTTTTTTTTTGGCCATGCCCACTGCATATGGAAGTTCCCAGGTAGGACTTGAACCCATGCAACAGCAGTGACCCGAGCCACATTCATGACAACCAGATCCTTAATCTGCTAGGCTACTGGAGAACTCCACAGTAGGGCTGATTTTAAGAGTAAGTTGGAGTTCCCGTTGTGGCTCAGTGGTAATGAACCTGACTAGGATCCATGAGGATGTGGGTTCGATCCCTGGCCCTGTTCAGTGGGTTAAGGATCCAGCATTGCCGTGAGCTGTGGTATAGGTCGCAGAGGTGGCTTGTGTCCCAAGTTGTTGTGGTTGTGGCCTAGGCCAGCAGCTTCAGCTCCAATTCGACCCCTAGCTTGGGAACCTCCATATACCTTGGGTGCGGCCCTAAAAAGAAAGAAAAAAGAGAGTAAGTTTGATGACCTTTCCTCCTTATAAATCTCCTAATAAATAAACAGGCTCTCAACAAAGGTTTATTCCAACTTCCTACTTCTTGCATTTTATAGAACTACCTTCCTTTGTTGGATTTCTAAACCTAAGGTTAAGATTTCTTGTGGCTAGAATGCAGGTAATATATGTTTGCCCCAACTATGTTGACCACCCTCTAAATTATGAACAGGGTGATGCCTAAAAGCAGTAATTAATTGATGTGCAACCGAGGTACAGTTACATGAAGCCTATAGGTGGAGGGAGGGCTGGTAGCCTGGCTTTAACAGGAAGGGCTAAACTTACAACTAATATTTTCTAAGGTGAAATGTCTTTCTAGATGTTAAAAACACTAACAACATGTTAGGTTGATAGTAAAATTCTAAGAAACAATATTACTCTTTCTAATAGAAGGTGCAAAAAAAAAAAAAAAGAACCTTTAATCACACCGTTTTTCCTATGCCTGCTAACTTAGGCGGTCATACGCAAGAATACGTCATGTATTCATTCACCCATTTGTCCACTGATGTAACAGGAACTCAGGAAGCTGGGTACATGAAGAATAAAACCAGTACTTTGCTTTCAAAATGTAACAGGAGGAGCCAGATGCATTAACAAATTACAGCCTAATGTGGCAGCTGGTCTAAGAGAGGTAGGTACAGAGAGTGTGCAGGACTTCAGGAGGAAGACTGAGAGGAGAGGACAAAGGATAGAGCCGAAGGAGTGTGAACAAAAGCAACAAGAGGGCTAATCTGGACTGGAGTAAGCAATTCCCTGAGACCGCAGGGCAGGGAGGACAGCAGTGGTGAGAGTGGAGAGGCTTGCTGAAACTTCCTGCTGCTCGGGCTGGAAGTCGGCGGGCGGGGGTGGGGCAGCTAACAGAGCAGAGGTGTGACCAGTCAAGCTTGGAAGAGGATGCTGGGTCACTGCGTGGTAGCCCTTGCTGAGCCCTGAATTATGACCCCCCTCTGAATTTTTACACGACCTCTTATTTTCACAATTTATGGGGGCACTTAACAACACTCAGGCATATACTTAATTCTTTTTGCATGCATTATGAGTTTGTCCTCTGTACTCGACTGTGAAACTCCACGACTAGAGCAGTGTCTGTGCAATGTCTCCCTCAGAGACCTGAGCAGATTTTGACAGTGTCTGTCGGCGTTCACTTGCTATTAGGCACTTGCAGTGTACACATAAAAAGGAATTTGACTTCTTGGAAATATCTACAGGCTATTTGTGAGGAAGAACTAGAACTGTAATATGACAGGTAAAGAGCAAGAGGCAAATAAAGCCTCCGTCAGTGCCTCCTAAACCCGGGTGTGTAGAAGCAGAAAGGCGCCTGACAGGCGGGTAGACGAGCTGGGCTCGATTTCAAGCTCTTTTGGACGAAGACTGAAAATCTAAGAAAGGAGCTCATCTGTGGGTAATTCACTTTGAATAAAAATATGAAATACCCGAATCTACACCTTCCCAAGGGATCCATTAAGGGGCAGAACACCCAATTATCTACTTAGAATTTAATATCCTTTCTGTGGGGCTTTACAGAGTGCAAAAGGCTTTCCTATCTGTGATACCGTCTGATCCATACAACTTTGTGATTCTTTGGGGGTATCGTTATGCTAAACAGGAGAGGAGAAAACTGAGGCCTAGAGAAATAAATTACTTTTGTTGCAAACACAGAGAGCTGAAGAAAAATCCCGGCCTTCTGCCTGCCATGAGTCAGAAGCGGAGATGCTCTTTTTCCCGAACCACACTGTTTTCTTCCGTGAGTACCACCAACGCCATCCTCAGTGGGGGTGTTACCATGTGCCAGCACTAGGACATTAGATTTATTCTATACAATATCTCTATGAAATGAGAACCACTTACAGCCATGTTACTGAAGAAAAAACAGGGTAGAAAAGTGAATGACTTTGTTCAAAGTCTTTCAGCTTGCAGGTGACAGAGGTAGGACTCAAACTCAGGTCTGAGACCTGGCTCTAAGCCTCATGCATAATGATTAGATGATGCTTCTCTGCTCTCTCAGGCTTTCTATAGACCTGAAGCTTAGCCACAGAATAATACTACCTTCAAAGTAAAATACTTAGTGGGCCAAATTTGCTTCTATTTCCCCACACTGCTGAATGGTATAATATATATTTTTGTAACAGCTCATAAACAAAAGTGCTCTTGAACCAAATCTCACGAACCCCAATGCACCGTGCAAAGTATTGCAAATTTCGCCAGAAAGGACAATTTGGGTCTTCATGTCACGGTCTCCACCCACATTCTGGGAAAGGGGCTGAAGTCAAATGGGATTGCCAGAACTTCCAGCAGCGAGGTTTTCCACTGCTAACCTGTGCACGTTTTCCATGGCAGCCACCTCAGCCAGTGCTGCGAGGCTGAAGAAGGCAGACACAGCCGGCATCTCCGGGGTGCTGCTGCGTGTCTCCGCGGCCTCCCGGTTGTGCGAGCATTCATCATTGCAGCCTGTCTCGATCACTTTAGGGAGACTCCTCTGCAGTTGTTCCTTTGGTTTGTCATCTGAAACGCAAGGGAAATTCATCACGAGAGGATCACTCTGTTCTCTCCAGAGAAGCGACATGGAGAAAGTCCAGTGCTAGAAAATGTGAAATGAGCTAATATGCCTTACTATTCACTTCTGACACCCACCGAATTTTAATGCTTTTACAAAATCTCTTCTTCCATGGGAATAAAACTCTTTTATTAAGCTCAAGTCCAACTATGGGCAGCACTGTGCCCTGAAGCTGAGCACAGAGGAGCTGTGCTTTGCCCAAGGTCAAAGAACAGGTCAGTCTTGAAGTGGGAGGGAAAAATGAGCCGTGGCCAAAGGAAAACCCGAGGGACTTCAGCAGAGGGGTCTGGGGATGCTCTAAAATGGCCCTTAAAACCTCAACTGATCAAACACTTTCGATGAAGCCGAGGCCTGCCCGATGATGGCACCTTGGACAGTCAGCATGCAGTGTTACCAACACTTAGGATGGTCTACTAATCCCAGTGAGATTAATCAATCCCAGTGAGATCCTAAACTATTATTTTTGTCCTGAGGACTTACTGAAAGGAAGACAAAGAGCCCTCTGGTATTTTGAGGAGGTCGCTGAAATGCTAACCCAGTAACATCTGTTAGACATGAGGACACTTTCTTTGTTATGGAGGAAGAGGAGGAGGAGAGGAGGAAAAGGAGGAGGGGGAGGAAGAATCTTCATCATGTTTTTTTTAAACATTTTAATGTTTTAAAAAACGTTAGAAAGTAATTGATATACTGTAAATACCATATATTAGAACACAAAAGTAACTGATACACTGTAAATGTCATATATTAGAAAATGAAAGTGCTATGTGTTTTTCTACACAAAAGGGAGTATCTTCTAAAATCTTTCACTATTCCTACAAGCAAAAATGAGGCTACAAAAATGTATACAATATGAAAATCACAGAACAGAATCCAGAGTGGAAAGGGAAGGAGAGAGGAAACTGCGGAACTATCAGTAAAACTAGACTCTAGTCCTTATCCTACTCAGTAGTTCGATGTGTTAGGAAACAAAACTCCACCTCTTTAAGCTTCACTTCCTGTATGACAGTAAAATTGGGGGTCTTTAATATGCTTTAAGGTGTGACAATCTACATATGCAAAACACAAGTGTACAAAATTTACTAACTTCCAATTCTATCTCAGCATGCAATGAGTCTCTGAATAACTAGATTAACCTAAAAGAGTTAGATTTTTTTTTCCTATTTATAGAAGTCTTTATGGACTTCGACCTTTTTCTGGACTCCTTTAGGGATGACAGAATGAGACGCTGGAGGTGTTAAAAGGCAGAAAGGCAACAGCTAAGCCCACTAATGCTTAGTTGGTGTAGCACCTCAAGATGTGAGGCGGGTGCTCAGTGTCAACTGTCTGACAGCACCCCTTACCCTGGGCCCCTCTGGCAATTCCACAGAGGCCACCATGGACAGCAAACAGACCACAGGCCATGACTGAAAACGGAGAAATTCCTGTAAATTGATATTTGCTTAAGGATCAGCCAGAGAACTAAGAAATCCAGAAGCACTCTTGACTCCCTTAGTGCTTCTAGTCAGCCGTCTAGGAAGTGCTGGCTGCTTTCTCAGGTTAAGTCATTCATTGCTTTAAATACCTGATGATCTGCTTTGCAAAGATTTAGTGATCCAGAAAGAAAGACAGACCCTTCCAGTATTTTTAAGAGTCTCAGATCTGTGGGAATTTACTTAATCAAGACTGTTTTTGTGCATGCTGAGATAGAGAAGGTAGCTGATAGTCCTATAAACTACCTTTTCTAGGAATTCCAAATATGCTTTTGGGAAAAGAGCTATGATTTTAAAACACAGACTAAAACATGTATGTTTAGGAGTCTGTAGAAAATCACTTTTCAAGGAGATTCAGAGACAGAAAATGTTACTATGGACCAAACCCACAGAATAGAGCCATTTTTCGGTAAGGACCCACAGCTGGCTTCTAGTCATCTGCTGGCCAATGTGGTGGCCGTGACGGTCACCTGCTTGCTCTGGCTATCTCCGTCTAAAGCTTCCTTGTCTTACCCAAAGTACCTCCTGCTGGTGATACCCGGCCATCTGCCGTCCTGACAAGGTGTGTGATCTTGGTTTTCCTTGCTTTTCTCTTTTGGCTGCCCACCAAAGGTTCTTGCATTGTTGTTGGTTCTGGAGTGTTGGGAATGGATGGGGCATTTTTAACCTTATAAGCAGGCTCTGTGGTGTTTCTGTCTTCTGAAAATATGGCTGAAATAGGACAAACCATACATACAGAGTTACACACAAAAACACAAGGCACCAACACTGCTCTTGGAAGGAAACATTTCTAAATATATGTCCTATCCGAATAGAGAGCTAGAGTTTTCAAAGTATGGATGCAGAAAAGAAATAAAACACTGACTATACCTGTAACAAATATTTCTTTAAATATTTGCTTTGATAAATTAAGTACCGAGGATTAGGATGCCCTACCTTTTAAAAGAAGACTAAAAGTCCACCGGAGTTTCTACATGTTTGGATCTTCCAGGTTGGCGGGGAAGATAGCATATGCAAATCTGAATAAACTGTGTCCCAACAGACCACAATTTCTACATGTGGTCAGGATCCCTAGCTGAGAGCCTTCTGACCAGGTTAAGTCTGGAGAGGATGAAAAAAGAAGTTTCTCTTCTTCTGAGGACACAGAGATTAAGTATGTGCTTCTTAAATTTACAGTTATTATCGAGACATCTGCTTTCAATCGCCAGGCTGGACTGATGAGAAGAGACTTTCTGTGATGCCTGGTTTTCCAGCACACTGACTGTTCAATAAGGACCTGGTAAAAGTCAGCATGTAGTAAAACTTGCCTGTCAGCTGAATTCTAGGACCAGGTGAATGTACTTAAATAGGGAGGTTTTATTTTTTTTTTGTCTTTTTAGGGCTGCACCCATGGCATATGGAGGTTCCCAGGTTAGGGGTCGAATCAGAGCTGTAGCTACCGGCCTATACCACAGCCACAGCAACTCAGGGTCTAAGCCCCATCTGCGACTTACACCACAGCTCATGGCAATGGTGGATCCTTAACTTACTGAGGGAGGCCAGGAATCAAACCTGCGTCCTCATGGATACAAGTCAGATTCGTCTCTGATAATTTAATAAGGAATCACGTCAGCAGAGCTCCCAGAAAAGTTAGTTTTAGGTACCCTGATTCTAACTGTAATACCACTAATCATTTAATAACACACACTCGTATCCTATTAGTCACTGTATCAAGAATAAAAGTAAGGTAAAATCTTGCCATCAAAGACTTTGTCCCCAGTTCCAACAGGTCAGGAATGCAGTGTCTCTTCTTGTACATTCATTTCCTTAGGAGTTCATCTGTTCCCCGACCCTCTTAATTTAAATTAAGACAAGAATACGCAGATGACAGTACAGGAAGTGTTTAGAAGTATATACTCTTAGTCAAGTTTCCTGATTGGGGCTGTTTTTATTTCAGTGACCTAAGGGTTTTGGGGCATGGAAAAGAGGCATCTTTCCTTTTTTAACTATCTAGTCTCTTAATACGGGCAGAGAAATTGTCTTTAACAAAGAAAAGGGGATTGTGGTTCAGGAAATCAAGGTCTGACATGACAAACTCTGTAAAAACTAAACCTGGAGGCTACCTGGATGGAGGTTCTCCTCAGAAGGTGGATGGAAGTGTGTTCCAATAGATGACCACACATTAACGTAGGAAGACAAAAACGCTAAAATAAGAGGAAAAGAACAGAGCTAGGATAACTCAGGGTGTGAAAAAAGCACTTATTGATTTAAACCCTTACATAGGTTTCATTAAAAATTTTTTACTCTAGCTCCCTAATGGGTTCGGGTACAGCATTGAGAAGGGAGGCTATAGATTAGTAAGATCTTTGTCCTTATTAGCATTTGATTCGGGGCTTCCATTCCAAAGTAAGTGGGAAATAACTGTAATTACATCAAGAGAAAGGACATAAAGCAGAAATCATAGAATGATTTATGGCCTGGCCTCACCACATTGCATAATAGATGCATGTGTGTGGACAAGTTTAAGGTAAGAGTTACAAAGGAACAATTTGGCAATGCTCCTAAACACCATTTCAAGCAAGTAATTAAAAATTAGGAAAAAGGCTGCTTTTAAATTGTAAATCTGTATCTACGTAAAACATTCTTAGTGTATTTATGCTTTGACAGCGAGCTTAACAGGCCAGTGGTAGTATATGTGTATTTTAAACTTCAATAAAACTTACAAGAAAAATAAAAAATAACTTGGTTAGAGACACTCCAAAGGAGTTTCATGACTCTGTGTTAGCACTGAAATTCAAAGTCTCCCATATAAAGAAGCCGAAAATCTGAGTTTACAATGAGCATTAAACAACCTCTACTGGATATTAACAAGCTTCAAAATTTCTAGTTTTTTATCCAGACTCATCAGTCGCCCCTTCTGATTACAGGGGAAAACTTGTGATTTTTTCCATTATGATCACTGCATTATAGATGGACCTTCCAGAAAAAGTATTAACCTCTTCTAAGAAAAATCCAGAACTTTTGGAGGTAAGGCCAAGTCAAAGAAGTTCAGCTAACCCTTGAACAATACAAGTTTGAACTGTGTGGGTCCACTTATAAGTGGATATTTTCTGTGGATACAGAAGTACTGATATGGAAGGCCTGGAGGGGCAGCTGTAAAGTTACATGTAAATTTTTGACTGAGGGGGTGGAGAGGGAGGGACCACCCTTAACCTTCATCTTGTTCAAGGGTGAACTATAGTTGTCTGGGACAGAACAGTGTATCTGAGCCCAGCAGCATCAGCAAAGAGAAACTTTTTATCATCCTTTCCAGACTAGCTGGTCAAAAAGATCTCAGGTAGAGACTCCGACCACATGTACAAACTGATCTATTGGACAAAATTTATTCAGATTTGCATACACCATCCTACCCACCAACCTGCAAGATCCAAAACAAAGGCTTACTGGTGCAAAAATTTAATAAACAGAAATCTCAATTAAATAGTCGGGAGACCAGCAGGGGAGCTCTCATGTCCTGGGACTATAGCAGAGCCCAATAGGAAGAAGAAAGACCTCTCTTCTTCCCTGGCAAGGTCTTAGCCAATGAAAAGCCATGGGCTTGATTTACTAGTGCCCTCCCAACTTCCTTTCCCTGCCATAAACGTGTTCTCTTTCCCTTGCTGTGTGGGGATTTGCAGGTGGCTAATTATGGTTGTAGACCCTGAATTTAAATTCTCTGCTGATCCAGAATAAACCCACCTTGGCTGGAGAAATAACTGGCAGTCTATTAGTTTCAGGTCAACAGTAGTGAGGGACAGGAGACGAAAAAAACCGAGAGAGGGAAACAGCCTGAACTTGTATACCAAGATAGCAAGGCAGCTCCTTTTCTTTCGTCCCTGTCAAACTAATGGAAATGTGAGAAAAGAAGGGCTTTGTCCTCTAAAAACAAATTAGTCTTTTCTCTTTGGGCTTGTAATTGAACACACAAACCTACCCAAGCACAACAAAACAAGTCCACAGGGCTGGTTTTTATACTCCACAATAATCATAACACACTTGGAGCGTATCATGTGAGAGTGATAATGTGAGCTCACTCCTGGAGTAACATTAGGAATGTGTCAATAAGAGACTGTCTTGTTTTCCAAACTCTGCTCCCAAAATGTAGCATGAGTTTTTTGGGAAAGCAACATTGCACTTATACTGTACCCCAGGACGCCACTAATGTGCTCCAGAGTCATGAATTCTCATGCCAACTAAAGGAGTCAAACTTGCACTGAAATTATTATAGCCAAGTCTGGAATCTCATTGCCATGGGTTGGTCCCCCACGCGCTGAAAATGCAGTCAAATGCCAAACAGAACATAGGAATCAAATGAATGAGCCTTATCTAAGATCCTGGGGGACTCCGCTAAAGTTATAAAGCAACTATTTGGAACTTGAGAAAAGAGATCAAGTTGGCCTGTGTGTGTGGATCATATTTCAAAATCTACCTATAAATCAGATTCTCCCCTGTAATTAGATATATAGATTAGAAAAAAAAATCTTATTGAGATAGCTATCTGAGGTTCAGTTTTTTTTTTTTTCTTGTAAGACAGCATTTATAATTTTAACAAATGAGAGCTATCCAGATATGCCTATAGAGTCAAAACTGCAGTGGTCAGTGTGCTTTAGTGTTGGTTTCTTCCCTTCCTGCTTATGTTGGTCAGACTTCAACTCCTTATCATGTATCTGGGGCTGTAAGGTGTCCTTAAATTCACTGGGCTGGTGTCAAAATTAGTTTTGACAAAAAGTATATGACACCATAACTTGGTGGAAAGAGAAAACACGGGACAGTGGTAGGCTATCTTGGTTTATCTGAAAATTTCGCCTCTAATTCTACCGTATGGGTATCTTGTTCTAATGACCTGCAAAAGTTTCAAGGAATGATTTAGTGATTTTGAATTTTGAAAGCATGGGGAAAATGCTTAAAATAAATTATAAGCTTAGCATTTAAACCTCAGATGTGATGCTAAATAGCTGAAGATTTTTGATATTTGGGGAGGAGAAGAACTGAAAGCCAATTATACTCAGGATGGTATAAAGAAAGAAAGGATAATGAATTTTCAGATCATCCACTTTAATGGAAGTCAGGAGCACTCAACAGCTATGGAGCCTCAGCGGAATTAACATTTAATTTAGACATCGGCTACAAACAACTCCTGTCCACCCTTTGCCCTGGACCGCCTACACATGATGATCGTTCTGATCGTGGTTTCATTTTTCCGTCCTTATATATAGTCTCCAAGGTAAAGTTTTAATAAGCAGTGATATGACCATAGGGGAGAGGATGAAGTAAAGGCCTAGATAATTCACAAGGCAAACAGTCATCACCTGAACAAGATGTAGGAGACAGAATAAAAATAAATAACAAAAAAAGGTTGAAAAATTACTGGTTAATTTCCAGTGTTCAAATTGGTTCCTTTTTTCCTGGCCACGTAAAATGAATCTGTATTCCACACTAAAGGATGTGCAGTTTTCAGTGCATATTCTCCAAAGTTTTGTTCCGTATACATTAATAATAAATATAATTAAATTTCCAACTAAACCCCTGGGACTGCGTAGAAGACTCAAAACTGATTTGCATTTATGTCCCCTGAAGGGCAGAAAATTAGGGCCTCAGAATATGGTATGTTAGGCATTACATCATCCACTCAAGATATCACAGTAATAAAATCATCAAATGTTAGAGAGGAAAATGAAATGTATATTTCATCTATCACTATGCCTTCTCATTCACCACACCCCTAAACACACATATCTTAACATAGAGCACAAATGTGGAGAGTGAATCCTAATGAGGTTCGACAGTTTGTCCTGCTGAAAACTGCAAATCAGTGGCAGGTCTCCTATTCCTACCCATTTCACTCTTTCTAGCCCCTTGCACATGCTATGAGACTTCCTTTTATATGAGGTAGGGTTTTCATTGTTTAAAAACCCTATTCAGAACAGTATCATTTCAAAGAAAGAGTAATATGGTCTTAAATGCCCCTTTTAGATTCCTCTGATAGTTCACTGACGCCTTACATTGATCAAATCTGTGCAGAATGTATTTTTAAAATCCACAAGTGTGAATGTATGTCAATTTGGGAATGTTAATGCTGACAGCAGCACAACAGTTTTCTATTTTGTTTTGCCAGCAAAGCGCAGAAATGGTACTCCACAGAGGTTGTGAATGTGAAGTAACAAGTCAGAAAAGAGATGTACTGCTGGCAAAGCTTTCTGTAAAGCAAAACAACATAAAAGCAGACGTGCAGCTCATGTGAACTATGCCTGCTGAACAACAAAGTTCAGGTTTATAATGAACTCAAACTTGAATATTTTTGGCAAATATCTTTAAAATATGAGTATTTCTGATAAATGACTTCGGCCACACATGCATTCTAATTTTTTCTCCTTTAAGGAATAATAGTACTTTTGGGAATCGAGACACAGACTTGTTCATTAAGTTACCCTTTCTGGCCATAAGCAAGTCAAAGGGATAAATTAAAAGATGATCTCTAAGATCCTTCCTAGTTTTCAAATAAAGCAACTCCTCATTTAGCACTATAAAAATGTTCAGCTCTTTTAAAATATCTAAATGGAGGAGTTCCCTGGTGGCCTAGTGTTCATGGACTTGGTGTTGTCGCTGCTGTGGCTTGAATGACCACCGTAGCTTAGGTTTAATCCCTGGCCCAGGAACTTCTGCAAGCTGTGGGCACAGCCAATAAATGAATGAATGAATGAAAGAAAGAAAGAAAGAAAGAAAGGATGGATGGATGGAAAGAAAGGAAGGAAGGAAGGAAGGAAATATCTATAGAAAAAAAGGGCAACAAAGGGAAGGATGGCCCCTTATCCATCTTGAAATTAGCATTCACCTGAGGGTGAAATATTTAAGAGGAATTCGATAAAGTCACAAGTAAATATGACTGTGGGAAATTTTGAAATAAAATCTGTACTTGGGACATTATACCAGTCAGTATGGGGCTTTTCTTTGGCCATCCACAGGCCTCAGGGACATTCCATTGGATCAAAGTTCAAGGTACACGGAGGTGGACTAGGGAGGAAGTTCAGGGCATGAGCCACTTGTGCAGGGTGCCCACCCAGGTCCAGCCAGACAGGAGAGCCCCGTGCTGCCCTGAGACTCCCCATGGGTGTGTGCCTGCAACATGAGCTGCAACAGGGAGTATTTTTAGTTACAAGAACCTCTAATTTCTCGTTGGTGTGGTTCAAAGGTTACAAATCCCCCTTTCACAAATTAAACTCTATATGATCCTTGATGGGATCAAAAAATCTGTCAGCTTTGATTTGAAAATTAAAAATAACCCAATTAAGTAAAATATATAATTCATTGGGTTTCAGTTAGAGTCACAAAGTTGTGCAATCATCACTACAATCTAATTTTAGTGTGTGTTCATCATCCCAAAGAAATCCTGTTCTTATTACCACTCTCCATTCCTCCCCTCTCCTCCAGGCCCCTGGCAACTAATAATCTACTTTCTGTCCCCATGACTTTGCTTATTTTAGGTCTTTCATTAACATGGAACAATACAATATGTGGTCTTGGAGTTCCCATTGTGGCTCAGCGGGTTAGGAACCCAACAAAGGATCCATGAGGATGTGGGTTCGATCCCCAGCCCCCAGCCCCCAGCCTTGTTCAGTGAGTTAAGGATCTGGTATTGTCATGGCCACGATGTAGGCTGGCAGCTGCATCTCCAATTCGACCCCTAGCTAGGGAACTTCTGTATGCCATGGTATCACAACAATATGTGGTTTTCTACATTTAGCATAAATTTCATCCAGAATGAATGGTTAACTTGATTATACTATGCTATCGCAACATGTTTTGAATTTTGATTTGATCAAATGTACCAATCTTTTCTTAGATGTCTGATTTTTGTCTTACTTAAGCAATCTTCCCCTTTCCTTGAGTTATAAATACATTTTCAAATTATTGAAGTTTTGTTTATCATATTTAAATCACCTGCTGTTTATTTTGTATGTGTTACGTAAAGATTTAATTCTATTGCACTTCAGTCATTGTTCAGCATTACTTATTGAATAATGCACTAATTCTCCCTATTGTTTTGTAATGCTTCGTTTATCACACAATAAAGTCTCATGTACATATAAAAAAAAAAAAAACCTCAATTATGAACACTCAAGTTGAATGCTGTTGGTTGGGTACACATAAATTATGTCTTTTTGTTTGGGGTTTTTTTGGCTGTGCCCTCAGGAACTTTTGGAAGTTCCCTGGCCAGGGATCGAACCTGCACTACTAGAGTGATAATGCTGAATCCTTAACCTGTTGCGCCACAATAGGAACTCCAAGTTATGCCTTTTTAAACCTACAAAATTATGCTACTTCCATCACAGACTACCTGAAGTGATGCAATGAACTCTTTTACCTTCTGTTGGGTGAATGGCATCCAAGAAGAGTTGCTTGTTTGACCATTTATCCCCACTTCCTAAAAACAACGACAAAAAAGAAAAGTGAAATTTTACCCCTAGTATAGACATATATACTATAAAAATAAGACAATATACAAAAAAATGACTTAAATAAAAAGCATTCTCACACAAATAAAGCAGAATTTTACACAACCATTAAATTTCCAAAATTGCATTTTCCAACTAAAATAATTGGGCTATATAGGAAACAAGTAAACAAATTTGCCTTTTTAAAATATGCTGTATAATTATTATGACTTTAATCAAGATAATCTGAAGGTTGGTTAAAAGGTAATGATAAAAGCTGATATTTTACCTAAAGAGTGATATTTCTTCCCTGGAAGCAGGGAAGAAAATAACAACATACAAAACAAAAACTAAGAGGTGGGGAAAAAGAAAACCTGCAAATTAAGTAAAAGGTTACACGCAGGAACACGCAGGCATGTATGTCTACACACAGAAGACAGCTGCATTTAAAGCCTCATTCCAGAAACAAGGAAGGCTCCACATCTGGCCATGCAAGTAGATGCAAACAGGCATCAGATGAGCAAGTTCATGGCAGTCACGATGCTAACATGCAGGGGAATGCTAGAGGAAGCCAGACCTCCCAACACGTGACTATACTGAACCAAATGGGGAGATTTATCTTCTGTGTGAAAGACGACTAGCAGCCTGAACTGTGAGCAAAGAGGAATCTTCAGATGAGCCCTGAGCCCTGAAGAGGTTCAAGGGCCCATTGAGATCATGGCCCATTGAGATCATAACAGCTAGACAGCTGCTCAGAGGACAGGGAGGGCAGAGTGCGTAGGTCTCTAGTGCCCTCTGGAAATAACTGTTACGTGACTGAAGGAGGTGGGAAGAGTCTGACAAAGTATATAGATAGAAAAAAAAAAAGAGAGAGAGAGAGAGGTTACAACGTAGGAGTGGAATCCTCCTTGGCAAGAATCCTCAAGTGTCAGAGGAAGTATAGAAACTGTGGGACTTTCAGATGAATATGAAACTGGTTAAGATTTCAGGAGGTAGGAAAATGAGGTCCTGCTTTGAAGGCTGCCCAACATAAGAAAAACCAGAATAGACAAAAAAAAGAAATAAATAAAGTGGAGAAGAGCTTAAGAAGACTAAATTACAAAATGCACAAAATAAAAAGGGAAAAAAAGGATTCATATGGAACTCTGAAAATAAAGACGAACATAGGATTTAAGTAGGAGTCCCAGTGAAGGAGGTCTCTCTTTGCCAGGAGCCGCAGAATCTAGGAATAAGGAATGTGCCTGTGTCAGGAGCCAGTGACACTGAAGCAAGCAAAGGGGCAGTGGAGGCAAAGGCGCTGCAGTGAAGCATCACTCAAAGACGGAGCTCACAGTGAAGGTGGCCGAGAAACCTTAACGGAAGAAGGAAGGCACCGATACCTTTTTCCGGAACATTAGGCTTCTCCTTTTTGTGCTTATATTTGCTGACAATTTTGTGGAATAAGTTCTTTTTCTGAGACTGGAAAGGACCTACAGACAATATTAATATAAATATATTTAAAATTCACAAGTTTCATAAAAATACTGTGTGTTTCTAAACAATTAAACCCTCCCCAACCTGTGAATGGAGTCGTAAGAAACGTCATCTTGCACTTTTCTCATCTAACTCGTCTTTAGCGCCCTTCCCTAGATTTACTGAAAAAACCAGTGAGATTTCCTTAGAAATATATTGGACAGAGCCTCCATAAGGGTGACGCCCCCAGCAGAAACTGCAGAGTGAGGGAGTAGAGACAGACTACAACCAGTAACAGCAGAGGAGATGTAGTCTGTACTAAAGAAAAGATTTTACTTTAAGCTCCGAAATATCCCAAAGGAAATTCATCTCCCCTGAGAAACTGAGTTTCACAAGGATGACCCTTTGAGGACAACTTTTAAGTCAGCCTGGGAGCATCAGATAGCTTTCTAACCTATTCTAAGGATAATCTAGGAAGAAAAGTGATGTAAAGGCAGAAAAATATGGAGTTCCCGCTGTGGCACAGTGGGTTAAGGATCTGGTTTATCTCTGTGGTGGCTCCAGGTTTAATCCCAGGCCCGGAGCAGTGGGTTAAGGATCTGACAGCTGGGGTATAGGTCACAGCTGTGACTCAGATTCAATCCCTGGCCTGGGAACTTCCATATGCTATGTGTATGGCCGAAAAAGAAAGAAAAAAAAATTAGAAAAGTATTTGCCAAAACTTTTTTTCTAGGGGTGGTGGTGGTGCGGGAGTGGTGAGACTGTATATTAGTTCCCTCAGATTAAAAAAGAGAATTGGGATTTTTCAGTCACCCACCAGAAATGCCAACGACAGCAATGACCTCCCAAGAACAGACTGCTTTCTCCACTTTGCTGATACTCTTACGTGAGACTGACAGTTATGTTACATAATTTCTGTTTTCTCACTTGTAAATGGGGATAATATCAGTGCCTAACTCACAGCGTTGAAGTGAGGATTTAAAAAGTTAGAAGCTCTCTAAGGTGCCCCTGCTGCATTTACTCACCTATCAGCATCTGCACCCACATGCCTGCCTTCCTCCCAGAGACAAACTATCTCCTGTCTAAAGGATACAATTAAATGGCTTTTAAATTCACAAACATTTGTAGCCACCATCAATTTTCAGAACATTTCCACCACCTCCAAAACAAAATCTATATCCTTTAGCTCTTGGTTCTCCCTTTATCTGTATTCTTACTCCCCCAGATGACCTGGCTAAACCTCCATTACAACGCTGAATAGAAATGGCGAGAGTGGAAATCCTCTTCTGACTCCCTATCTTAGGGAGAAAGCACCTAATCTTTCACCATTAAGCATAATCGTAGCTGTGAGATTTTTACAGACGCCCTTTATAAGGTTGAGGAAGTTCCCTTCTGTTCTGATTTTGTTGGGTGGTATCATGCCAGGGTGGTTAATTTTGTCAAATGCTTTTTCTACATCAATTGAGATGACCCTGTGGATTTTTCTTTCTTGTTGTTCTACTCAATGGTACATTACATCAATTGGTTTTGGGATGTTAAACCAGCCAACCCTTGCCTTCCTGGAGTAATGCAATTGGTCACAGTATATAGTTCTTATATGGATTCAGTGTGTTAGTATTTTGTTAATGATTAGTTTTTCTTTCTTGCAATGTGTTTGTCTATTTTTGACCTTAGGGCAATACTGGCTTCACAGGTGAGTTGGGAAGGGTTCCCTCCTCTTCTATGAAAAATTGGTATTAATTCTTCTTTAAATGTTTGGAAAAAGTCAGGGGTGAAGCCATATGATCCTGGGCTTTTTAGGAAGGGAAGAACTTTTTTATTGCTAATTTAATCTTTATACTGTTATACATCTATCCTGAATGTCTATTTTTTAGTCAGTTTGGGTAGTTTGTGTCTTTCTACTAAGTGTCCATTTCATGTAGGTTATCTAACTTAATGGATTATAACTGTTCATTATAATCCTTTCCATTTTTGTAAGATTGGCAATAATGGCCCTATTTCATTTCTGATTCTAATAATTTGAGTCTTCTTGTTTTCTTGGTAAGTCAAGTTAAACATTGCTCAAATTTGTTATTCTTTTCAAAGAATTAGCTTTTGCTTTAGGTTTTAATTATTTTCTCTACTGTTTTCCCATTTTTATTTAATTAATTTCATTAATTAATTCTCTAATCTTAATTATTCTTTAGGTTCAGAGTTTTCATCTTCTAATTGTGTCTCAAGACAGGTTAGGTTATCAGTTTGAGATCTTTCTTATTATATATATTTATATTTACTTCCCTCTAAGCAATGCTTTAGCTGTATCCCATAAATTTTGGTATGCTGTGTTTTCATTTTATTTACCTCAAAGTATTTTCATATTTCCCTATTGATTTCTTCCTTGACTTACTGGTTATTTATAGTATGTTGTTTAATTCTCATATATAAAGTTTCTAAATTTTAATTAAATTTTAATTTCTAAACTTTAATTCTAAAGTTTAATTCTCATATAAAGTTTCTAAATTTTTCCTGCTGCTGATTTTTAATTTCATTCCATTATGGTCAAAAAACATAATTAGAATTATTTCAATCCTTTTAAATTTATTAGTTTGTTAAATGCAAACATTTAACAAATGCAGCATACAGTATGTTCTGGAGACTGTTCCATGTGTACTTGAGAAGGATATATATTACGTTATTACTGAGTGGAGTGTTCCATATATGTCTGTTAGGTCTAGCTGATGTAAAGTGTTCAAGCTTTCACCTCTCCAGTTGATCTTTGGCCTAGTTGTTCTATCAAATCTATTCTTTTTTCTATATCACTGCCTACCTTCTGACAAATTACATACTTTTCCTATTGTTTTGGCTTGTTTATTGTCTGGCACTCCCACTATAATAAAACCTCCATGGCAGCAGGGTTCTTTGTTTTCATTCACAGATATATTCTACATGCCTAGAATGGTGCTTAACACGTGACTGGTTTTCAACAATATTGTTGCATGAACAAATAAATAAAGGTCTTAAAATAGTGGACGGCACAAATAAAGAGCTCAAGAAATGACAGTTGTTGCTGTTATTGCTGATAACAGAAAGGTGTGCAAGTTTTTTGATGATTACGCAAGCCATCCTTCTAAACAACCAATGGCAAATACTTTTGAATTGGGTGGTGGTGGTTTGAAATGAAGAAAACCCTTCTTACTTGTTTTGTTTTGGGGGGGCTGGAGGGGAGTGAGCAGTAAGGGAAAGAAAATAAATTTAACAAACACAAAGAAAATATATCATGTATACAAACTACATTAATATCACAGGTATTCTCTACAGTCCATCTGCAATCACTCATAGGTATTTTAGACAACCCAGGAAACTGCAGGCTGATGCATATGAACGAGAGACACATGGGTAGTCATAGAAAACACAAATAGAAGAAAGCAGGAAAACAATTTTGAGTTTTCTCAGAACCATAAGGATCTTAGTGATTTACCCATAGGAAAATAATTTCATTAGAATAAGGTATTGGCTCACAGGGAGAATGATTTCTGTATTCATCACTGTGTATGAGGACAATGGGATAAGGAAGTGGTTGACAGAAGCAAAATGACTTGATGTATGGAAAGGGTTAAGAAAGAAGAAAAGAATATATATTTTCAGACTCAACCATACTCAGAAATTTAAAAAGTACAATTTAAGGACAGAGCTAAATACAGAGCTTGTCAATTTTAACAGTGAAAAAAGAACATCCAGAGTGGTTTAGTACATAGAAGAGCTCCTGGAAAATTATATTTTTAAGCCTCCTTGCTGCTAACCATCCCCAAACTATGACTATAAAACAAATCTAAGCCAATGACAACCTCAGATAAAAGAGAAAGTAAAAACTTGAAGGAGTAATGGATAAGATATGATGGTATTTACTGAGAAGCAGTAATTTTAGAGTCAAGAAGTAAACAATTTGATTCCTGCATACTACTATGAACATATGTTAGATATTCTGTCCCAGGAAAATAAAGTAGTAAAAATTAGTAATAAATATCACATATAAGAAAATTTGCTAGTACTTCCCTTAATTATTCTATTAACATAGAAATGTCCATGGAGGTAAAGAAAAGAAGGCAGGAAGTCTAAATTGGAAGAGCTTTAGAAGGAATCATTCAGAAAGCAAAGAATTGGCAGCTTTCACTAAACCATCATCTGAAGTTTCCATTCCTTCATCTTCCTTCCAAATCTCTTGAAAGACTGTTACATCAACTTCCACTTCCTTAAGTCAAAATCACCTGCTGCTGGTAAACTAGCTTAGGACTCCACCTACGTTTTGGGGCAGGATGGACTGTATTTCGAAGGTATCAATTTCTTTTGCACCCCAACTTCACTGCAGAGAGAAACACCAATCTGGGAAGCTTAGAGAAGTTGCCACCGAGACATGAATAACAACTTTTCCAGAACATTAACACTGTTAAAGATTTGCTGAAAAATGGGCACATTTTGGCTGAGAAGTAAGTGTAGTCTCGCTTGAGCCATGTCAGTATTGGCGTGACATGAAGAATTTTCAAGGTCAGCAGGTAAGGCAAATTAAATGTTCTTGTAGAACTGCTGTAAGAAACAACAGGTTGTTTGTGATGGATGAATGCAGTTTCATGGTTTTAAGCTATAAAAAGAGCAGAACTTTTACGCTAAGACTAGGCTATCATTTCTGTAATGGACACATAAGTAATGAATGAATGGTGAAACAAAAAATTCCTTCGTAAAAATATATAGTAAAGTGCTCCCGACTGCTGGGCATAGGGATCTGTGGACTGGAATAAATACATTCAAGTAAACCAGGCATAATCAAGTTTACTGAGGGGGAGAAGTGATCTTATTGCGCAAGACATGCATGCCTTGTTAAAAAACTCAGAATTGTATACCTTTTACAACTGCAAATGTGCTGTCACCATACTCAAGAAAACGTCTGGGGGAGTTCCCGTTGTGGCTCAGCAGTAAGGAACCCGAGTAGCATCCATGAGGATGTGGATTCGATCCCAGGCTTCACTCAGTGGACTAAGTATCCAGCATTGCTGAGAGCTGTCCTGCAGGTCTCAGACACAGCCTGGATCCTGCTGTTTCTGTGTATCTGATTCAAACCCTTCCATATGCTGCACATGCGGAGAAAGAAAGGAAAGAAGGAAGGAAGGAAGGAAGGAAGGAAGGAAGGAAGGGAGGAAGGAAGGGAGGAAGGAAGAAAGAAAATGTTTGGTAGCAATGAAAACTCTCAAACAATTACAGGACAAAAGACAAGAGTTCTGCCCAATCAGGAAGCTATCACTTCCTGAAAGTAAAGGATGGCCTGGCTTTCATAACATCTTAGCTCTTGAGCACAGAAAAGTATCCTCAGGTTGGTTCAATCCCAAACAGGGAATTCTGTGCTCAATTTTTAATTTTGTAAACCTGCTTCTTTTATTACCACTGTGATTTTTCAAAATCTCAAATCCTTAAGTATCTGAAATTTCAATTTCACAATAAAAGCATGAATTAGAAAAAAAATGAGAAAGAGCAACAGTACGTTTGTTAACGGGCTAAAAAACAACATGAAAAGATGGCATTAGGGAGGAGAAACTAAGTCAAGGGTCAAGCTCGGGCATAATTTAAACACTCTAAATTGAACTCAATTAACTTTTCCCCCATGACCCTACTTTGCTTGAAAATTACTATTTTGCAGAGCACTCTGACTTCTGATACTTTTGTAAAAGGTGCTTCATACACTAACTCTATACTTAAAATAATGTGTCAAAACAAATCTCTTAAGATGTTATAATTAAATTTAGTTATAATTTAAAGCTTCCATTTGAATATATACAAATAACCGTGGCAGATAAACCAGAAAACACTATGGGAATGGGCTGCTTCAGCTGACCTGAATGGTGAGTTAGATGAACTGTAATTTCCTGGATCATTTGTTCTTGGAAGCGAAAAGAAATTCTATTCCTAAATCATCTATATCCTAAGCCTACTAAAACGTAGCCTGAGCCTCGTTGAAGGAATTATTTTTATCCCTGTTTACTATAGAGTTTCTGATAAGACCTACTTCATAGACATAAAGGACAGGGCAGAGACAAGGACAATAGGAAAGGGGAAGAGACCACTTGGAAACACAGATATAAATAAGACCATGGAAAAATAAGCCTAGGCAGGTACTGCGGTTCTGAGATATATAACTGAATCAATGCATACAAAATGATTTCTTCCATAAATTGCATTTCAGAAAAATTCTACACATTTTACACAACCTGGAACAGCTAAAAAAAAGGTACCTAGTATAAGCGCAGGGGAAAAAACAATATCATCTTAACAATATCATCTAGAATGTTGAATAACAATCTAGAAGAAAATAAAATACAGACAAGTGGTAAATTGCTGGAGAAGGAAAATGAGATTTCCTATGAACACATGCTCCTTTACTAATGAACTAATGATCTCATACCCAGTGTTTGCTTTGAACGATTCATTATGCAAAGATGCAAAGGGTCTAGAGTCTAAGAAAACAATCTCCTCTATCCTCAAAAGATCAAGCAATTACAGCACAGCTGGTATGATAATTTCATTAATAACTTGTGGGATAGTACACTGGTGCTGCTAACGCCAAATTACAATCAGTCACAAATACTATTTCTTCAGTTTGTTAAACAGAGAATACATTGTTTTAATTTATGCTTTATTTTCACTGCATTTTGCTCCACGAATCAGGATGCAGAGCAAAACCTAAGGTCTTGACAGACTTCCTACCTATGTAATTACTGATATACTGTACAAGAACCATGGACTTTGTGACTTGAGAGGTATAATGGAAGAGTTAAGATGATATTGTATGAAGTATAATCTAGAGCTCCAAAAAGCTATTTCACATCAAAAGAAATACTGTTAATCTCAGCTGGGAGAAGAAAAACATATAACAGACAACCAAGACCCAAGAGAAGGTCTCATGAAAATCGATCCTAACTTCAGGGTTTTACAGCTTTACAAAAATAAATCTATTGTTACAGTCCCTGATAGATAATTCGGCCAACTTTGGAGCTCTAAAATGAATGTCTCCAACTCCAAGGAGTGGAGGAAGACAATACATCCTGTAATCAATCAATTAAGTACCATTTTATTGGCTTGTCAGGTATTTATCAGAAACTTTAAATCCTAGAATTATGGGGGCTGAAGCTACCTGGCATCTACGGCTCTGTGGTCTGCTCTGCCTATTCTTAAGCATCTCTAGGCCACGAGGACTGTCATTTCATTTGATAATCTATTACGGTGCTCAGCTACCCACAAGCTGCTTTATTTCCTTCCTACCTATCTTGGAAGATCTCAGAACAACCTTATTTTATTTTCCCAGGTGAGCAAATGTGGTAATACAACATTTCTTTTTTAGTTCTCTATTCACTAGACTTGTTTTTATTAACTACAGCAGAAAACTGAGCTAATACTAAAGTCACCTTTACATTCCTCCCTGCCTTTAATAATGAAGGGAGAATTTTCTTCAGCCTTTCAGACCCATCCTGAGATACAGATCTCAGAGTAACTTTCCTCAGTTGTTTCAATTCCAGCGTACAAGGTCAAGGGGGCCAGGATTGGTCTTGAGGGAGAAAGGTTTAGGTTCCTTTAGACATAATTTTCCCTAGATATAAAACTTATCTATTCCCCCAAATCCATCAAATTATATATCCTCTTAATATTTATCTTTGATCATTATCCATGATTGCTAGATATGTAAAGATATATAATTATCGACCTATCTATCTATATGATAGGTAGGTAGGTAGATAGACAGCTGTTTAGAACCTTAGCCACTGCCCTGTAAATTTAACGGTGGTCACAGATGCTGAGACCACTGAAAATGTCCTCATACTCTTTAAAACCCCTCTAATGTTGCCCCTAACAAGTGCTGAGATTCACTGAAGTCATGCAGATAATTTAAAATGCTTCCTTGATGCACACAGAGGAAAAGCTGATATTCTTGATAATGAGTATGCTAAACATAGCATTTTTCTAAATTACAAAAAAAAAAAAAAACCTGGGAGTTCCTGTTGTGCTTCAGTGGTAATGAACCCAACTAGTATCCATGAGCTTGTGGGCTGGATCCCTGGCCTCGCTCTGTGGGTTAAAGATCTGGCGTTGCAACGAGTTGTGGTGTGGGTCGCAGGTGCGGCTTGACCTGGTGTTGCTGTGGCTATGGCATAGGCCGGTAGCTGAAGCTTTAATCTGACCCCTAGCCTGGGAACTTCTATTGCCACAGGTACAGCCTTAATTTAAAAAACAAAACAAAACAAAACAAAATCTGCTAAAAATTATACCAGAGTATTATGAGGAGTTTTATTTTCATGTGGGTCACCCTGCCAGTGAAGAATAGAGTCTGTTTATTAGGTGAATGGAAGGATTTCACTGTCCTATGGTCCAATCCGTTGCAGACACACAGGAACAGAAGAATTAGATTCAGCCAGCAGCTTCTGCTCAAGAAAAGCTCAACATTCCCTATCTGATTTCTGGAGAGCAGAAAGTTGAAGACTAGGTATAACACCTTGAAAAGAGTTACCCATTTAAGGGCAAATGTACAGGCTGAGATGCCCAAGGACGGAGGCTGCAGAGACTTAGGAAGGAAAGACGGGAGAGAGAAGTAAGGCAGGAACCAAGTTAACCCTGGAAAGCAACATGAAATTCCAACTTGCTACTGCTTCAAGTCTAAATCCAATTACACATCTAAAGGGCAATGCTGCAGTTTAGAAGAGGGATCTGTTAGATTCTGACCACATGCAGGAAGGTGTAGCACCCTTCTCACCTTTGCTGGTTTTAGTCGGTTCTGAGGACACGCTGCCCGTCTTTTTCTTTTTTCTTGGGACAGGTACACATTTCCGGTCAAATGTAACAGGACTATATTGAGGGAGGCTGTTGAATTTCTTTTCAAATTCTTCATCCAGCTTTGTTGAGCTAATAAAAGAGGGGAGGTGACAGAATCAATCGGCACATGATGTAAATATTTAAGCAGAAAATGATAAATGATACAAGATACAGTGTAAGATATTCCATTTGAAAACAGGATCCCTTAGAATTAGGGATAAATTCTGTGCAATGACAAAAAACGTCTTTTTAGAAATACTTGAGAAGATTTAACAACAATTTTCTTCATAAACTCACATGACAGGTTATGTCATTACCTTAAGAAAAGTAGAAACATTATATAAAATAGTAAAATATTTTTGGAGAATTTGCAGTTCTCCCCACTGGTATGGGAATGTTTCACAAAGTTCAAAACAAAGCGTATTTATTCCATCCAGGTAAATCTCTCATTCTAAAGATTCTCATATGTGTGTGTGTGTGTGTGTGTGTGTGTGTGTGTGTGTGTGTGTCTATATATACATAGGCAAACTTATTGATAGTATGGTATATTGGTAATTTTGTAAACTTGATTTCAAAAAATTTATTGACCAGTACTTGATTAAAACATACACATACAAAGAAAATGCAAACAAATATTCTGAATATTAGAAAAAAATTCTGGACAGTTGACTAGGATGAGGACAAAACATTCAATGAGAAAAGTAAAGCCAGTTTTCAAAGAACACATTGGCAGAGAGGCAACGTCACTTTAATCCAAGCCACAAATGACTTCAGGAATGCCACCAGCAAAGCTGGGAAATCCTTGGGCTGCTTTTGACTATCTCCTAGTTGTCCCATGCCACCGCCCACCCCCACCCTGACAGCAATGGCAGCACGCCTGCTGGATACTAGGCAGGCTGCTGGCTTTCTTTTATAGTGAGACCTATTAACTAAGATGCAGTCTACACAGATGGGGGAATCTGCAGGAGAACTTCTGAGCGTGACAGATGGAAAATGGAAGGCGTGCTGGGGAGAGAGCCCCTTTAAGTACCGACCTTCCAGAAGCTAACATGTCAGACTGCTACCTGGGGGATGGACCTAAGCTGTGTCCACCTAAGACTGTCCTCAGTGTTGGAGAAAGAACTGGGATTAGAGATAAGACAGGTGGATGACCATAAGGATGGCCAACTGAAAAAGGCCACTAACAAGTTCTAACAAAGCAGTGAAGGGTGGTGGGTGCAGATGATGTTCTTCCTTTAATAAAGTTTTCTTGTGTCAGTTAACAAATGGTTATCCTGATGGAAAATCAGATACAACTGACACTAATCAGTTGCTCTCAGAAAGCTATCTATAATAAAGTCATAAATTTTTCAGTGCTCTGGATATACAAAAGAAAAATACAAAAATGCGAGATGTAATTCCTAGTGGCTCTTGGGACTCCCCCTCCCCCCTTTCTTCAACTAGATTAATCACCTGTGTTTTCCTTGAAGAAGTCTAAAAAAGTAGAACTGCCAATACTGAGTGATTTTTCTTGGCTACAGCTAACAGGTAGCACATTTTCTGCGATAAAAGGGTTTAAAATGTTCATTTAGGAATCTCAGAGAAGACTGAGACCTGGCATTTTTTTACTGCTCATGCACTGTGTTGGCATGTCCAAACAAAGTACACAAAACACACCCAGATAGTCTGACTCCGACAGGCCAGTGTGTAAAGGAGGGAGGAGAGGAAAGACCAGAGTGTTACTATTGATTTAGCTTGTAGAAAACCACACCCCCAGTAAAATACATGTGGCTTCCTTAGAAGTGATTAAAACAAATAAAAACACCCCACAACCCAACCTCTTTTTAGGAACAGACTTTCAAAAGACTGTTTCACTTTTCTTGTTCATTAAAGAAGACTGGTGAAAACATCTTTCTCACAGTGTCAGCAGTTTCTAATGGGAGCATCAGAGAACTTTCTGCTGGGGAGACTTCCTTTCTGTTTTATTCCCCTGGGACTTCATACTGTCTGCAACAAGACCAGCTCTTCTCTCAGCTTGTGGCCCCACAGGGCACAGGAAGTTCCAGAAGATAGAGAGCACTGGTTCTGATGCTTAATGGTCACTTTTCAAAGGAGATTCTGCAAACAGTTTTATATATGACAATGACAAATATAAGGATTTTTTTTTTTTGTCTTTTTGCCTTTTTATCTAGAGCCGCACTTGCGGCATATGGAGGTTCCCAGGCTAGGGGTCTAACAGGAGCTGCAGCCGCCGGCCTTCGCCACAGCCACAACAACGCAGGATCCGAGCCGCATCTGCAGCCTACACCACAGCTCACGGCAATGTCGGATCCTTAACCCACTGAGAAAGGCCAGGGATCGAACCCGCAAACTCATGGTTCTTAGTTGGATTCGTTAACTACTGAACCACGATGGCAACTCCCAAATATAAGGATTTTCAGGTCATTGTTTAAGCATAATGTAAGTACAACTAAGTTGAACTACTTTGGACTTTAAAAATATTAGAAACAAAATATATGCAATTATAAATATATGATCTCAATATAAATAGTATTGAGAAATCATCATCATGAGCAATAATTTCCACCCTGCCACTGTGTGACGAGGGCCTTAAGATTAATTAGACTTTTTTGTTTGTTTTGCTTTTTAGGGTTGCACCCGCGGCATATGGAAAGTCCCAGGCTAGGGGTCGAATCAGAGCTACAGCTGCTGGCACACACCGCAGCCACAGCAAGGCAGGATCTGAGCCGCATCTGTGACCTACACTGCAGCTCAAGGCAACACCAGATCCTTAACCCACTGAGTGAGGCCAGGATCGAACCTGCAACCTCAGGGATACTAGTCAGGTTCATTACTGTTGAGCTACAATGGGAACTCCAAGATGAACTACACTTTAAAGCACTGTAATGTCCAGTTGAAAATGTACCTTATCCCACAAAGAGAAATGTAAATATTTATGAATAAACCAAATACTTGCAATGCATAAAACCTATATACTTTAAAACTTATAAAAAAATGGAAAATATATTAAAATGTACTTATTTCTACTCAATGCGTATTTTTCAAATTAGGCTAATGAGAAATCTCAAAGGGATTTTCAAAACAGTACCACTGAATAGATAGATGCTTTCTTCACTAATAGAAAGCACTGGATCTCCCCAGTGACAAAACAGTTTAAAGGTGGTATTAAATGGTCTATTTTATACAATAAAAATGAAATAATTTTAATGATTTTATCTTGATGTACACTATTTCTTGATACTCCATTTCAATAGATAATTAATTGCTGAATATTCCCTCAACTAAAAGAATACTCAGTCTAATATTTTTATGTTGGATCATTAGAACATGGTTTAAACAAAAAAGGTTAGAGGCGGAAACATAATTTTACCTTGTTTTCAGTTGTCATTATTTTATAAGCATGTAGTTAATCTTTAGAATTACTACAGGAAGTACATACAGTATGTAAAATTAGCAAAATGTAAATATACAGTCATCATAAACTTCAGATGGGAAATGCATTCTGGCGATATTAAAGGATGGACAATGTCACACCACTAATACAAGATAACCTTACAAACTCAGGCCCAAGTCTCAAATCTATACATTTTGTACTATACTTAAAACATGAATGACACTATCACTGACACCGTGTTGACAGCAGGAACTACATGGCACGTCTGACTTGTATTCCTTCATGTGTTTACTGAGACTGCAGAAAGTGCTGACCGGATACTCAGAGAACAAGCCGCTAGTGATCTGGTTACCTTGAAAATACCACCACACTTGGGGTCTGTGCAGGGTAGCCGACTGCTCACCGGCACTTACCCAAGGAGAGAGTCTTCCTTTGGCTTTGTTTTCTTGAACTTCTTGCTTCCACTGGTCCCAATCTGGTTAAACGTCCAACTTTCCTCATTCCAACACCCTTCGTGATCAGAAGAGTTTCCTTTTCCTGAGCTTCGTTTCCCTAAGGAAATTCAAAAGAAAGGGTGTGCTTGGGATAACGGGATGGAAGGGAAACCCTCAAGTGCGTGATGCTGTTTGTAACAATGTCAGAGTCCTCAGAGGGATTCATGATAGATGGCTTTCAATAACAGGATATGCAAAAATGTAATTTATAGATTTCTGATCCATAGTCCTATTATACCTCGACAGGTGCTACACGACTTATGAGAGAGACTAACTACTACTAGCTTTTCCATGAGAAAATCAGCCTAAGATGTGGGAGACCCTTTGCTGGTGGGCACCATTAATTCCAAATTTCTCTAAGACTTACTGAGAATTAGGTACTCTCAAGGATCTTCATTCAGGACTTGTTAGACCTATTTTCATACATCTCTGTAGTTGGAATATAGCTTGGCAAGGGGTAGCCGGACACTGTATATTAAAACAGATACATCTGTATGAAATAGTCCGTGGAATAAAGGTATATACATTAACTGGCTTCTGGATACCGTTAAGTTTTAAAGAGCCCTTCACTTCAATTACAGTTTTGATGGGCTAGATACGTTTTTTGCTTCTAGAGCCTATAGCTCAAAATTCTGCTCAACACACCTGCTTGATTCAGAAAACTATTTTGGTCAACTTTAAAAACCAGCCTAAGAACTCTCAACAAGCAATATCGATCTTTCAAAATAAAAAGCCAGCCCACGCCAGTTAAAAAAAAAAAAAAAAGATCTGAATATCTTTGAACGCTTATAGTCTGAGAACTATGTACAGAATGAATACAAACTCTCCTCAACGGTGCTAAAAGCATATAGGTAAAATGACAAATGCATATAATCTATAAACCATAAAAAACTATACAAACGAGAACTACTATTTTGATCCTATCTTGTTCTTCACTGTGGTTCTTTTTAACAGGTCTAAAGGAGAAATTCTGCTAGGTTTCCATGTTCTTTTCAGATGGGGAGACGTCACTCACCTCTGTCAACATTAGCTCGCAGAGAGGTGAGCATGCCCTCAGACACCAGGGTTTTATAAAGAGCACCTTTGCAAGACCTCTCGGATTTCCGGAAGCCACAAGTCTCTATTTTTCTGTGACAGTCACTGTCCTCAGGCTTGGCCTGTCCCGGTAGGCTGGGTGGTGACACATCCTCTGTAGGGGTCAACGGTTCTGCTTTTATACCCTCTGGCACCTCCCCAGGGATGTTCTTGCCGGCAGAAATACTGAGAAAATCTGGAGGTCTTGACTCTTTGGTGGTGTCCGAGGATTTCTCCTTCGACATTTTCTTCTCTCTGGATTTCACTTTTTTCTTTGGTGGCTTGGTATCCAAAATGCTTCCCTTGCCACTGGAGGATGTGCGGACCTTCTTGCGAGGGGTTTCTCCAAGTTTCTCGATGCCCCAGTCTCCCTTTGCGACAGCTTCAATGGTGTATATGACACTCTCAATGTCAGACTCCGAGGACTGCCTCTTTTTGCAAGTCTTCTTGGGTGTGGATTTATCGTTTCCGTGTCGATCCATTTTGCTTTTTTTCTTTTTCTTTTTCAGCTTTTCTGGCTTGTTTAGTGTGGTGGGATCCTCAATGATCATAATTCCATGAGGATGGCACAAGTGATCCTTTCTACTGGGAACATCACTTATTATTATCTTGCTACTGGCAGAGTAAGAAAAGTCAGGGAAGTGACTACATTTTTGATCCTCCTCTAATTCTTCCTTTTTAATCTCTTTGGGATCTTCCATTTTTATGCCCATTATATCATCCACTCGCAGCTCCTCAAAATTCCTTAATTCTTTAGAATCTCTTACATTTTCCTTGGCTGATTTTTCAAAATCTGCTTCTTTCTGTAACCTGGCCTCATCAGGTTTCTCCATTTTTATTTCTCTTTCTTCTTTTCCCTTCTCCAATTCTTTAATTCTTCCACCATCTGATTCTTTTGCTTTTATTAGTTTTGATTCCTCCATTTTCACCCCCTCTGATGCCAGGCACATCTAAACAGTTAAAACAAATGTGAGAGAACAACCAAAAATACCATTATTGTCTACTTAAAATTAAACTTTTAAAGTACAACTTTTAAAAAAATTAACCAAAACAAATTTCAAACTTTACAATGACAAGTCCACTTATGCCGAACTAACTTAAGTCATTCAAATTAATAAAAGGCTTCAGAAACATATCCACTCAACACTAGATAAGTCTATACTTAAATTCTCATTCTCCAGCTTCTGATGAATCTTTACCTATGAAAACAAGACTTGGTAAAATGAGGATGGGATCTAGAGTTCAAAGACCTGAGTCTGAATCTTAATTTTGCTACTCCTACCTTAGCACCTAGGAGTCATTTCAGTCCTCACTCCTGTTACCTTTGTAAAATAAAAATGATGCCTACAGTTGTCTCAAAGGATTCTGTGAGGTCTAAGTGAAATGATGTATTTATGGCAGGATTTACAAAATCACCCCAAAACTCTATTCAGATTTTTAGCTTTTCTTTTTTCCTCGGAAAATGAGGGAAATAGCAACAATTTCTACTTACCCACTTGAAATTAATTGATAACATTAACAACTACAGAAGGTTTTGGTTAGCGAATAAAACATTATAGGTCCACGAATGCTGTTAAATAACTTGAGGATCATAAAAGCTCTGAAAAATTAAGTGATCGTTTGTTACTGTTGTTCGTATCAACTCATTTGATGGCAAACGCGATCTGATTAGAACTTACTTGGCTGCAAATTCTGACCAGAATTATTATGAAACTAATTAATGTGTTACTTTATTTCATTTAATGTGACTACTCTTATTTTGCTATCAAATCTTAATGAATGTGAATACGCACCGGGGGGATTAAATGGCATACTCTAAGAGACATATATTTTATCATTTTCCCTAAAATCTGAAAAATTTTGGATACCAAAACTCATCTGGCAGCAACTTGGTTAAGTTTTTAAATTTCTAAAATTTCACATATAGGGCATTAAAGGAGAAACCTGCCATCTTCTTTTATAGCATCCAGGTATTCTGAAACTGCAACCTAAAGCTATTTTCTAAAAGAGGAAATTACAGCTCACTATAAAATTCATTTTCAATACTGTGTTTTCATTAATAAACATTCCTTGTAAAGCTCCCAAATGCCAGGACCACTGGAGGAGACTAAAGGTACAAAGATAAATAAGGTCTGTCCCATGTTGTCCTGACAGCTCCCCCTTCTTCCCCCCACCCATTCCGTTTGAGGAATTCATCAGGAGTGACAAAGCTGATTAGGCCAAGGGCAGCACAGGAATTCTAAGCCATTACTCATTTTTACCTACTTTGCATTGTCAATTTAAAAGAAAAAGACTATTAGGGCTCCTGAGCCCCCAAAATCAAGTGCATGAGTAAGCAGCTGCTCTGTTTTAAAAGAAAGATCACCATTTTATAGAATGGCAAGTTGTCAGAGATAATTAACAGCTGTAAAATTAATTTTTCCCCCTTTTTAGGGCTCCATGTGCGGCATATGGAAGTTCCCAGGCTAGGGGTTGAATCAGAGCTGCAGCTGCTGGCCTAAGCCAGAGCCACAGCAACAGGGGATCTGAGCCACGTCTGTGACCTGTGCCATAGCTTGCAGCAACACCGGATCCTTAACCCTCTGAGTCAGGCCAGGGATTGAACCTACATCCTCACAGACACTAGTCAGCTTCTTAACCTGCTGAGCCACAGTGGCAACTCCCTAAAATTCATTTTTAAGTGGATAATACATTGAATTAAACATCAGATGCTATTTTACCTCATTTTTCCCCTTAGTACTTTCAAATCTTTCCATGAGAACTGTGTTATGATTGGTAAGTCTGGGAAGAAACTGGAAAAGGGGCTGGGGAGGGAGACAGTGCAAGGTTTTCTTTTTTCTTTTTTTTTTTTAAATGAACGTGACAAGATTATTCAGCCCTTCTGATCATGAATCGGGAAGATTTGAACTATCACAAATTCACAACAGAGCTGTCCTTTTCAGGAAATCATATAAGTTAACTTTTAGACCCCAGCAAGTAGTTATAAAGACTGAGAACTTCCCTTTATAAAACCTAACAAGAGATCAAAGCCAAATATTACCTTAAACTAATTCCGAAACACTGATATATTTCATCTTTCCTTCATGCTTTCCTCTCAGGGAGATTTGTTATTTTTATACCAATTTTGAAATAGTTGTTATTTTCCTTTCTTAATTATCCTGGTCCTTCATGAATATAACTCTCCATGTGAAGAGAGTGACTATACTAGTTCCGGAAAGAAGGCTAGAAAGGCATCTTGAAGGTAAATTTTATAGTTTTCAACTACTATCACTCTAGTGGCCTTTAATAAGTCACTTCAGGGACCTTTGGCCACCCAGGCACTGGTTTGTACAGTAGGATGCCAACAGTTTGCATTTGCACAGGTTCATCTTAGCAAACCCAATAACACTTTGCAAACTCTATTCTCAGCTTCAATATATTTCAAAACGATTCTCCTCATCACCTCTGATAGGATTCTACAGCTAGGAATGAAATGGAACAAATGCAGACACTCACTCTGGGGACATATTCGGGGAAATGGCATAATATTTCTTGGGAAGGTAATTACACTGAGCACTAGTCATGCTTTACTTCCTTGATTCAGGCTCTTAAAAGTTTTTTTTCACAAATAAAGGATGTTAATTCTAAATTATAAGAAAAACAATTATACTGCTGGAAGAGAAACTATAAAAATAAAACAACTGCAAATCACAAATCTATCTAACTGAAACCCAAAAACAAACACAAATCAGACTCTCAGAGTTGGGTGTCACTCTAGAGGTTATCTAATTTAGCATTCTTCCCAAAGTAGAAATTCATTTTTCTACAAAATCCCTGAGAATGAGTTATTCAACTTTTTGCACAAAGACAGTGACCATATTGGCGAGCAGTTCTGTTTGAAATTTTTAAAATATTGAATAAAAATCTACAAGCCTTTCAGTTCTGGTTATTCCCTGAAGCCACTCAGATCAATCCACTTTTCTCTTGACGGACTCAAATCCTAGAAGATAAACTTTGTTTCTGTGAGTCTCTTCTCCTGGTGTAACTGATTATCACATGTTAGGGCTTCTCCACCTTTCAAAAGTTGGGTCCCCCTTATCCAGATGCAGTATGGGGTCCTGAAGTGAGAATGGACTTTACTGAAATAAGTGGGGCTTGTGTGCAAGCACCATACTTGCTCGCCTAAGGCTACATACACAGTGAGTTATGCAGTTTACACTTGAACCCATACGAGAATATAAAGGTTGAAAAATGGTTAATGTCCTCTGCTGAGTTGTTGTGAGGCCGAAGTGAACAAATGTGTGCAAATAAAGCTTGCAAATGACATAAGCTTAATAAAGTCTGGAAAACACCGATGCTTCAAATTAGTAATATCTTTCTTAAAGTAAGTTCCTAGTCTTCCTGTAATACTCGATAAAAAATGGAACTATTTGCCAGTTGATAGGGCCACTAATCTTCTAATGGAACCAAAGATGAACTTCCCCGCCCTCCACTGCTTTTAAAAAAACAGATTAAACTTCTGGCTTGTATTTGGCTTATGGTCAATTAAAATCCTAGATTTCATTATCCACATACTATACTGTGAAGCTTGGTTTTTCCCATTCTTTATTGTTCTATTTTTTGTACCTGGACACAAAATTTTTCATTTTTCCTTGCAATGTGTATCCTTTCAACAAATGAATTAAATTCCCTTCCAGCTTTGTGTTACAGACACATTTGATAAATTTGCTTTTTATGTCTTCATCCAAATCTTTGGTAATAATGTTGAATAGGACATGGCCAAGGACAGAGCCTTCTGGCAAACCTCTAGAGCCCTTTCATCAGGTTAATTTGAACATTAATAGACTTAAGCAATCTAAGAGTGTTTAATAACTCAGTCTATATCCCCACCCCCCCATTTTGTTTACAAGGACATCACAAGATTATCTGTTAAAAGTCTGGCTGAAATCTGGATACAGTATACCAACAGCATTCTCAGCCTATTTTTTAAGCTTTCAAAATAGGAAATGAGAATGGCTTGTACACCAGTAACAGTTTAACTAGGCAAAGAGAAACAACTTACAGCATATCTAGCCAAGGGAATTTAATGTAGGGAATAAGTTGATAACACAGGTCACGAAGAACGAGGATAGCCAAACAGGTGATGGTGAGGTAACCCAAGGATTAGCAACAGCAGGAAGCCAAGGTGGGGACAAGTGAGGGGAAGAGTATTACAAACCCCAGGGGCCAGGTGCCCAGTGGAAGATGGGTCCATGGTGGGCCAGTCTGGGGGAAGCTGGATACATGGAAGAGATGTTGCCTTTGCTTTACCCCCACCCTTCCTTACCCCTTCTCTGCTCACCCCAGCCTCTCTCTTTCTCCCATCCCCTAATCTCCCACCAGTGTCTCCCAGTGACTGGACTCAGCTGGAAATCAAGGGACAGAGGAAGCCAGGAAAGGCAGTCTGCAGCCACCTGGGGTATTAGCCAGCACACAGGGCAAACTGATTCTGGGGAAGGAAGCATAAAGATAGTGACTTTTGTGGGGGAGACTTCAATAATTTCCAGCTTTCATCTTCTTTTCTACGAGTTTAAACATTATTAGAAATAACTTTCAAAAGTTTCCAGGAATTAATAGTCTACATTTCACAAGAAATAAACAGAGCCTGGGAACAGTTTCAGATACAGTAACTCCTAGAAAATGCCATCAGTCTTAGATGTGAGCAAGTTTTACTCTGAGATGCAGTTTCAAAAGGCAGGGATTCTAGAGCCAGACTGTACAGGACAACTGACTAGCTCTGCCACCACTTAGCTCATTTTCTCTAAACCTTCCTGTGCCTCAGTTTCCCAGTCTATAAAATGAGGACGTTAACATAGATAGCATTTCCTTAGGAATACTCTGAGGTTCAACGAACTGCACATGCTTTGTCCTTAAAACAGCGTCTAGCACAGAGCAAGAATAATGTATTGTGACAACTAGTCCTCTGGGGCATTATGTGATGTAGGATAAATGCTGGCTGCTATTAGTAGTAATATTCATTCCAGTATCATTAATAGCACATCATGGCCCTGGTAGACTAACTGCTTTGCTCCAATTTTTCACTCTAGGGTTGAACGATTCTGTAGCTAGGGGGGAAACCATACACAACAAAATTAGATTCAGAAGGCTCAAATCAATTATCTTTCAAAAAGCAACCAACTCTTATTAAAGATATAACTCAAGCTCAGTTCTACTTCTGGGTACAAGCATATCTATTCACATTTACTTTTGGGGTGCATATAGCAACACTTTAGTAGAACATAGGAATACAAACTACGTTATGTTCCTATGCATGGACGTGCACACAGATAAGCACGCAGTGGACAAAAAAGAACATTAATCAGTGTGAACTCAAGTGGATAAAACTGCATTGTGGGATGCACAGAATTAATGGCTGTTATTAATTAGCCAACTTGCCCTTAATAGAGGGTTGGTTGTTAATCAGGCCTTGAAACAGAACATGCCTTAGAAAATGACACTTTATTCTTCTATTATTATTTGAAATTGAACAATAACCTTCTTTAAAAGTGGGAATGTAAAATCATCTGCAGGACACCTTCTGGATGGAATTCCCATGGCTGTATTCAAGGAAGTTAAAATGTTAATGTTTTAAATCAAATGCTGGGCATAAATATTTGATATCTATTGTCTATTCCCTCAGGTACTACTCAATTTTTAATAACTGTAACTCAAGGGGCACACAATGTGTCCTGGTCACCTTTATGTTCTCCTCCAAGAATATCCTAGTACCTTTCAAAACAAAGGCATTCAACAGATAATTGTGTGGAACTGAATGGTTCATTAGTCCTGAGGTAAATGATGAATCTAAAATTCATTCTGATTCATACCAGGAAAGAATTACGAGTCTATAAAAAACAATGCTAATCACGACCATGCTATGTTTGCGACCACACTGTTCTTAGTTATGGTTCCCAGGAGCACGAGTGAAAATTAATCACCAATATTTTAATTTTACCTCTGGCAACTGAATGCACACCGAGCCTTCTTATTGTTTTGTGCAGTCAGAGAAGCTTGAGAGTGATGTGCTAGAATAAATGTAACTCACTCCCAAAAGAAAAGCAAAAATTATGTTGAAACAAAGCTCCTTCGGATGCACACATTGGACATATATATAAAAAAACTATCCTCTTCAAAATGATTGCAAAAAGAAAAAAAATCGATGAAGATATCAAAGGGGTGACATAAAGTGGAGGGATTATTTTTCATGTTCCTGAGTTCAGGGAGGCTGTCATTTCAGTTCAGGTAAGACCACACCTTAGGTTCAGGGTTTGTTACTGGGGACTAGCTTTAAAGACATAGTAAATCTGTGCTGCATCACGCTTTTATCGCTTTGAATCAAAGGCATTTTAAAATGTATTCCTTTTTAAAAATGCTAAGATATTTATTTAATGTTTCCTGCTTTAAACGACTGAGTGAAATGACCAGTGAAAAATAATTATCCTATGCACTAGATAAGAAATAAGACCACAGAAGCAGATGCCCTTTAACTGGTACAAAGAAATGGGTAAGTAGTCCTAAAATGTACCATATTTTTCCCCTCTTAATTATATTTTGTTTTTCATTGTCTGATATAAAGGATCCAGCTAGATTAAAAACACGAGAGTGTGAAAACAGACCCACTGACATTAATCAAGAAGTTTCCATTTCAAAAATCTCTGCTTTTTAGTACAAAACAAATGTTTTGCAGCCAAGGTATGTTTACAATCACTTTGCACTGGTTTATTATCTGCCAAAACAGTGTAGACATAATCTTAGAATGGCATGCATTTAGCAGTGTTTTCCAAAATGTGCATTTCTCCCATAATTAAATAGAACCAGAATGTTTCTGCCAAAAAAATATACTGGTTGATGGTTTCAGAGGATAAAAAATAGCATCACTGCTAAGAAAATTCAATTTTCTTTATTATAAAAGATAACTGGTCACAGAACAGTGGTCTACATGTCTCTCAATACTTAAATTCTGTGCATTTTAAATAGTTTACTATTTAGTTTGCTGAAACAATTGGGCCAGGGGAAACAGTGGTTTAAATGTTTATTCCCTATTTCTTCAGAAACGACACCATTTCTGAAGACTGGGTGGGGTGAAGGCAAGACCGTCAACTAAACTCTCCCCCAAAGGTCTTAGAGGAAGTCACCAGGGGCCTTCCTACGTTTCAGTTCCTACAAAAGTAAGCTGGTGCAAGTGGAAATAAAACGAAGCTTCAGGAGTTTTAAAAATGACTTGTAACTCTGCACAAAAAGGAAAGAAACACACCACTTTCAAATGAAAGGCCCCCTCAAATATATCATCAGTGTTAGAATTAGGTTGTACGGTGACAGTGCAGATGAAGCTAAGGTGAACTACACACTGAGGCTGTGGGCTTCAGAGGGTTACAATGGGAAGGAAGGGATAATGCACATCAAAAATTTGAGGACACGATAGAAAACTGTAAACAGAGACGCTGCAATCAAATACCACCTAGTGATGGTGGGCAGGTGGGAGGTGCTAACAGAAGGGATGGGATTTCCTACTTTTGTCAATGTAGTATGTACTTTCTGTAATTTTATCATTATTCAGCTGTTCTTAAAGTGAGCCATAATTTCCCTACTTTTATAGGTACTAGAATAAATTCATCTTTACATAACCATTTGATTTTAAATTATAAGGGTTTTTTGTTAAGTTACAATGCAAAAAAAAAAACTAGGGTACTGAGGCTTCTGAAAAATGTCTTCATCTTTTGTTAATACATGGGGTTATTGACAACTTTTTCAATTCCTTTGAATCCACATCTACACTCTTTCTCGATCTTCAACTTTACCTTTATAGATCAATAGTTTTACCAAATGAGACAAAGCAGAAGAGTACAACACAGACAAAGAGTATGACAGACCACAACCAGGTGACTGTTCTTTACCTTTCTTTTTTCTGTGCTCAGAGGAACATGGGTTTCTGCTTTCCGAACTATTTACCTAGCTGGCAATACTCTCAGTATTGGGTTTCCTTGGTTATCCCTTCTCCCTTAGCATCTTTCATCCCTGCTTTTGAGGGGCTTCCTCTTGGTTCACAAACATCCAGGCTTCCTGAAGTTGGGCTCCAAGGTCAGGGTCAAACTTCTGTAAACTTTTCTCCCACACAGTGAAGTTTGGGGCTGGAGTCACCTCTGACTCCCTCCTGCCCTTGACCGTTTCATTTTTCTTTAACAGCCACACTCGTGGCGCATGGAGCTTCCCAGGCTAGTGGTCCAACTGGAGCTGCAGCTACCAACCTACGCCACAGTCACAGCAACAGCAGATCTGAGCTGCACCTGCAACCTACACTGCAACTTTCGGCAACAATGGATCCTCAACCCACTGAGTGAGGCCAGGGGTCAAACCCACATCCTCAAGGACACTACATCGGGTTCTTAACCCACTGAGCCACAATGGGAACGCCTGACTCCCCTTTTGTTCCACCTCACGCTGACTCAATCATTAACTCCTACTAAATCCCCTGCAGCCTCCCACCCCAATGCCAGCTCCTCTAGTCCTGATTTCTGTCTTCGGACACCTGGACGTCCACAGACTTTCTACTCCGTTCTACACAGCTGCCACGTGAGTCTCTCCAAGTGCCGCTCTCACCTCTGCATACCCCTGCCCCAAATCTTCAACCACCCATTATTTTCAAGAACAAAATTTCTTTGCTTTATAATAAACACCTCCCAATTCTGACTTGCAGCTACCCTCCACCTTCACCTTCCATAAATCTCCTGGCACAGCCCTGCACTCTACTCATCTACTTCTTGTCACCTGTTTATTTCAGGTTTGCCTGTCTTTATCTCTTTGCTGTATCCTCCTCATCTCTCCATTTAATGATGCAAAAATCACCATCTCCACTGTGTATAGGTGGTTAGGTATAAAAGAGAGGGGGTGGACAAGTGTAAATGGATGGTAGCAATGACTGCTAGACTCAGAGTCAGGGCTCAGTAGAGAAAGGAGAGGAGGGTCACATTTATACAACAAATACTTCTCTAAGGGGACAGCCTCTTAACAGCTATGATCGACTGTCCTTATGCATAAAGGCTACTCTAGCATCTCTAGACCCTCTACATTTTCAAGAGAGGTCAGAAGAACATAACTTATTTGAAATCTAACAATTCAATTTTCTTTTTTAATTTATGTTTTGTTTTTTGGGCCATGCCCATGGCATGCAGAACTTCCTAGGCCAGGGATCAAACTCAAGCCACAGCAGTGACAATGCTGAGTCCTTAACTGCTAGGCCACCAGGGAACTCCTAAAACCTATACTTTAAAAATATTAGCCACTAATTCAAATGCAAAATATAATACAGGTCAACAAATTGTGGGCCACCAAAGTATCTTTTAAAGCTGTATGTGGCCCAAAGGCTGCCAGTTTCCATCTCTTTTCCTCAACAGCCCCTTCAGCGTGAAGCATCTCTCCTCACACTCTCTCCCCTGTGGTGGAGCCCCAGAACACTCCTGCTAATGTTAGTATCTCCCCTTCCAGGTTTTACACATTCACTTTAGGTGTCACTCAAGTTGAGCGTCCTCATTTCACTGCATGCTTTCCTGTGAAACCACTTGCACTGTTAATGCACTTCTTATCCCTCAAAACTTTCTACATTTTATCTCTTTGCAACTGGAGAATAAGTTCCTGGAGGACAGGAGGCGTACACCGTCACTTCCTCTAGTCCTCACACTACCTTCCAAAGTGTATGCACAAAGAGGCACTTATTTAAGGGTGTAAGATCTATCTTTGCAGTTTCCAAAGTAGAACCACTTTTTTAAAAGGAAATATCAGCTCTGTTTCTTTGACAGCAGTCTCAAACAATCTGTCATCTTATTCAGCCACATATACACGTGTAGGAGGGAGCTGTCTTCCATAGAGCCTTCTATAACATGCAAACTCCTATAACAAGCAACTTGAGTCTTATATTTATGTAAAACAGGGTGACAGCATAGCCTAGTGTTGGAGAGCCCAGGCTATAAGAGACTCTAACACTTCCTGTCCGTGTGACCTTGGGCAAGTCACAAAACCTCCCTGACCTTTTGTTTCTCAATGTTTAAAAGAGGAATAATAATAGTACCTACCCCAGAGAACAGCTGTGCAAATCCACTGAGTACACATAAAGTACTTAGAAAAGTGCCTAGTGCACAGTAGATAACAGATGTCAGTCATTATTACCCAAGGTTAGATAATAAAACTTACTTGCAATAAAAAAATAAAGTCTTCTATTAAATTGTATAATGTTTTAAAAAACACAGAAGACTATTTAAGAAAAATAGAAGTAAAACGAATAGTAATATTTTTAGGCTTATGCTCCAGCCCTTAGCGGTACTTCAAACACCAAAACTGAATCCTGAGGTACGATGTTCCTACACCACTGATCTTAGAAGGCTCACAGCTTATCTCATTGTAATAAAAATATCTGTACATCCATGTGCAGGTAGCTTCAGACCCTCACTGTTAATGGCACAGAGTAGACTGTCAGAAATAACTGTTAGAATAAATGAACAAATTGCTCCATTTATTATACCAGGCAATTTTAGTAATAAAGATCTTTAACTGTAGAATTTTCTTTGCTAAAATGCACAGATAAAGATGTTTCTGTGTGTCCTCCAACTCCAGCCACAATAATATACAATGCTCTTCCAGGGGGCTACTTTGCTGCGCTGCTGTTCTTTATATGACATGACCTAATTCATTTCAAAATGAAAGGAAACATTACAGTACCTGTGCCAATTAACTGATTAGCTGAACAGTATGAACCTCATGAAGCTTCAGACATAAAGAACTGTACTTTTCTCAATGCCCTGACCTCAGCTGCACAATGCCAAATCTCCCTTCCTAGCTGGAGCAGAGTCCTGAAAAATACCTGGAACAGATCCCAGAATTTTCAAGTCATTTTCAGCTATTGAAAGTCCACCCGGTTCAAACTGCCAATCAAACGCCCAAAGCAGGGTCTTCCCCAGGGCATCTCCTGGCTCCAGGTGCTGAGATTTGGGAAGGGGTCCTTGCAATGCCAGATCTGGGAGTGCCAGCCCATCTAAGTCTCTTTCTGTCTGCTGCAAGCCTCCTCCAATTCTCTTTTCGCTTGCTTAAGTGGGCACAGGGCACAGCAATAAGTATATGCCTACATTACTTCTTGCTTCTTGCCAAGACATTTTTTGCAAGCAACAACCCCTGTCTTTGGGAGGGCCCCTCATTCATTCCTTCTCTCATGCCCACACACAGGAACAGCACTGGGAAGCGTGAGTGGTTAATTCTTGGGCTGTTTCCTGGCCCTTCCTTAACAAGACATAAAGCCTCCAGCTGAGTGCGTAGAAAAAAGAATGATGGAAGTAAAACTAACTGCCCATGGCTATGTCTTTCTTTGTTCCTGTCAACTCCATGTAAGACTGAATGACCTTGACGGGGAATGCCAAGGTCAGAGATGATATATAAAATATTTAAGAGGCAGGGGTACCAAGTGATGAGAAGTGATGTGGTCTCAGGGCTAGAACAGGGTGCCACAGGCCCCTTGCTGGGCCCTCCAGTTGCTGGAAGGATCACGGGAGCTCAGGGATGCTGGCAGAGCTGCTCAGGTGGTAGGGTCCCAGCCTTTTTACCAACAACAGGAAGTATTCTGGTATTTCAGTACTGGGACAGCTGTCTCGGTGCAAATTAGCTGAGTATCACTTCTGCTTGTGGGAGCTCCTCAGAGTGTCCTGAGTGAGAAATGGGATGTTCCCAGGTCTGCCCTCTGCCAGCTACTCCCCATGACCGTGCCATGGGCTCTTGGCCTGAACTACGTTCTGCTTGTTCTCTTGGCCCTGGAAAACTCATGCATCTTTGCAAGGCCACAACAGAGAGTACAGCAGGCTATTCCAAGTCTCTCCCTGGTGCCGACGTCCTCCAGCTCTCATTTTTCCGGGTCAAGAGAGGTGAAGTGCACAGCATCATGAGCAGACACGTCTCATAGTACCAGCCCCAATCTTTCACAGGGGTTCTCTCAGACCTCTCTTCACACGCGTGACAGAGGCCAGGGGTGAAGGGGAAGCACTTCCAGGACAGAGAGGAAAGCCACCCTATTCCAGATGACTGCAGAGCCGAAGATGCCCCCACCATGGGGTTACTGTGGGGACCAGAAGGGTAACCCCTGGAGGGGAAGATGGGATGGGAGCGAAATTGGCTGTCTCTTTATAAACCCTGAGAGAAGGATCTGGCCCACACTAAAGCTGCCTTGTCAGTGGCTTTCCCTTTGCAACGTGTGAATTTAAAATCTGTTCCTGAGGATTTCAGGCAACAGCACCAATCTGGGCCACAGGAAAAATCCTCTTCAATACCCTGTTATGGATATTTAAGGAGGTACCCAAAATAATTAAATATTATATTTCGTACAAGAAAAATGAACATTAAATACACAAGGAATAAAAAATAACTGAGGAAGCATATTGCTACTGGTGATTATTTGGAGATGCTGATTAATCCATTGTGCACGTATTTATGTTTAATTAGAAACTGGGAAGGCTTTAGGATGTTATTCTAAAACACGCTCTATTAGCATTACAGCATCATATTCATGCGGACAACTAGTGTGAGAAGATTTTCTTGGTAAGTTATTTTTTAGCGACCCTGTTTCATCCAAAGCATATATTTTTACTCAGATGTTATAAGAAACCAAGTCTGAGTATAAGTTGATTTGCTATAATTGGAATAGGCTTATTGCAGTCATTTTACCCCTTTAAATTATGATACCAAGCATTCAAACATCTGTTAAACCATAGCATCTGTTTCATATTTGGGATGCATCCCTACAAATTAAAAGAGTGTTCTTTTTAATGAGCTCTGATTTAATGGGGAATCCTTTTTTTTTATGACTATTATGCCAAAGGAAGAAAATGAGAAGAAAAATTCATCTCTCTAGCACCCTCCACAGCAAAGCACTTCTAAAGCTTATGCTCTTCTAATACTAAACTATTTAATAAATATGTTTTCATATTGAAAGTTAGTTTTTTAATTTAGTGTTGTTTAATATTTAAAAGACCATATATATATGGCTGTATATGTGCACACACACACACAAACACATGAGGAAATACAGAAAGGGCCATATATTCACATTATTTAAGAAAATAATCACTTATTTCAAACAGATTGTGTCTTGACAATCTATACTGTCCTAAAGATACTAGTTAAGTTCATGACCTCATATCTCTGTTTACTTGGACATATTTACAACTCTGCTCTAAAGGCACACTCATTGCCAGGTCTTTACCATTTTAGTTCTATCTAAAAGAGTACTTTGCCACTGACTCACCCAGTTCTTTTTAAAACTATTCCCTGTGGTCTTCAAAAGTTTTCTAGTCATTCATAGCCCTCTATTTGAGTCTGAATTTGTCTTATACAAGAAGCACGTCAGCTTCGTGTCAAACAAAAATGGGTTAGGTTTGTTCCACTGTTTGCATGCTTCTTTACTGTTTCAGGCCTTTGTATTTTTATATTTCTCATTTGGATCCAGCTGGACTTCAAAGGCTTAATTTAAAGATATTTAAAGCTTTAAAATTTTTATGATACAAGCTACCATAAAATTTAGAAAATTACAAGTTGTCCCATTAAGTTCAATAATCCAAAGCACTGCAGTTCCCGTCGTGGCTCAGCAGTTAACGAACCCGACTAGCATCCATGAGGATGCAGGTTCGATCCCTGGCCTTGCCCAGTGGGTTAAGGATCCGGCGTTGCCGTGAGCTGTGGTGTAAGGTTGCTGTGGCTCTGGCGTAGGCTGGCGGCTATAGCTCCAACTGGACCCCTAGCCTGGGAACCTCCATATGCTACGGGTGCAGCCCTAAAAAAACAAAAAATAATAATGATAATAATTTGAAGAATTTATAAAAGAACCATATCGCTCCCCCAACGGAAAAAAAAAAAAAATTCAGAAGGAAACTCATTAGAAGGAAGCCAGAAAAAAGGAAAAGTAAGTTTCATACAGAGATTTTTTTGGTCTCCATTTTGTACCTCTTGATTTGTCTCACCAAAAGAGAAAACTGCTACTCTACTGTTCTGGAGACATTTCTCTAAGAGGTCCCAGCTTGATAGATAAAGCCCTGCTCCCGCCCACCCCAGCAACAACCACTTCCAACATCTTCCTCCCCACCCATTCCCCACATGGGCGTTCTGTCCTTCATGGCTTTATAAAAGCATATTTTCACTTTGCCAAAGGAACAGTAGCATTTTATATCCATGTCATATCAAATGTACAACTGATAGATGCTATAAAACCAGACTCTAGAACACCTCATTTGAGTTCCTTACTAAAAAAACAAAAACGAAAATCCAAAATTAAAACATCAACCACCTGGCTAAAGAGTAGTGCTTTCCAGGGATTTTTATAGATGATATAAGAGAATCAGTTAAGAGGAAAATGTCCTAGGCCATTCTCCTGGGTTTAGGATCCACTTACCTAACCAATCTGAGAGAGACAAAAACTGCCCTTATTTTAAAATACCATCTGTGAAAAAGACTTTGCAGTTTCCCTAGGTAACCTTTTCCAGTGCTTAATGACTTTTGCAAAATGCCACTTTCCTTAAATTACAGGTTAACCCTCTCACTGTTGAAAATAAGATACAACACACTTTATGGTCATAGGTGAGATGGAACAGTTATGGGAACACTGTTATGAATAACTTTTTTGTGACTTTCAGATCTTCCAGTCAGTGTATTCTTAGACACTTGCCTCTGCCAGCTGAAAAAGTGCAGACTTTCCACAGCGTTTTACAGGTTCAGCACCACCCAATTGCGAAGTGTTCGAAGAAATCTATATTGAAAACAATTCACACAAAGAATATTAATCGTGATATCAGAATTTTTGCTCTCCATTCACACACATTCAAGGACTTTACCTATGAGGACATCACTGCTCCAAGTACCAAGTAACTTTAAATCATCACATATAGGATTATAATTTCAAAATCAATTTTAGTAAATAGCCTCAAAAATAACAACAAACACCAAGCGTCGCTATTTGATGACAAGAGTATTATTATCTTGAGTATGCTAAGGCTTTAAATTGTACTCTATAACCTTAGATCGAGTTTGCATTTCCACATAACTACCAACTTATCCACTGCCCAAATATAAGATTTTGTGTTATTTCCTATTTACCAAAAAGCAATCGGTTATTGTTTTTAAACAAATATATGTGGAATCACTGTGGAAAGACAGGAAGTATCAAGTCAGTCAACAAATATGTTTTTGAGAATCCAAAATAAATGTGCTAGGCAATATGACAGGAGCTGGAAAGCTAAGAGTCTTATATAAAACACTGGCAGTGGCTCTGAGAATATGCTCTATAAAGTATACACAAAGACTGACAGGCAGGAACACAAATCTCAGTAAGCTGTACGGTTAAGACCTTTGTGGTAGTACATTAACACATCTACAACATTACTGCATGGCTGCATGCTCTCCTGCAAATTTGGTTAAACAGCAGCCAGGCACTGGTAACAATGAACAGCACTGTCCTTTCTCATTTTTATATGAAAACTTCATTTTCAATTTCTAGCTTAACTCAGTAAAGAGCTGAGAAGGACACACGTTCTGATGTATCCTTACAAAGTATTCTTCTCCTGGAAAAGTTCTGTCATCATTAGAGCTATGATCTGAGCTTTTTATATTCTTCATGAGTCTGAATTCTTCCTCAGTAAAGACAGGGGTACTTCTCAGTCCAGTTTAGGGGGCAATCCTGCCTTGTGACTACATCCTTACCGGTGACCCCAAGTCCCACAGGGAATTCTGTGGAGCTGTCAGCACCAGGAGGCACTGGGTACTCACTGCTAGAGAAAATTAACACCTGCTGAATAAGAGGTGTTCAAATATTTAATAAGCTACCAGGGCCACTTAAAAGGGGCCAGTTTAAGAAAGTTTTAAGGAATTTTTCTTCTTAGGTACTATCATTTTTAAGAGTCTTTTTCTATTCATCCAATCACTTACTTTTTAAAAGATCAACTTAGGAGCTAAATCTCTTGGATGATTTTCTATAGCTGAATTTTCTGATATATGCCACTTCCACTTTTTCTAGGCAAGGTGAATTCAATTACTAACCTTATCACTAGACTAAGAGAAGCAAACACACTTAATATAATCAGTGACTCTGAGTGACTTTGAGGGAAAAAAGTAATGAACATAAATGCTACTCCCATAAGGACATGGCTTTTGTGTCAGACAAACATGTCTTCATTACTTTCTGCTGTGTGGACTTAAGCAAGTAATTAAGACCTCATCTTCACTTTCAAAATAGAAATGATAGTACCTGCCCTCAACCTACTGTTGTGAAGATTATATGTTACATTAGTAAAGAGTCTGCACAGTGCTTAGCCCACATTATGCTCTCAATAAATGGTACAAATCTTAGTAATGAGGGTTTATCATTATTAATAATAAACATAAACTCCTTTAGTACAATTCCAAATATTAGCTACACACTGAAATTGGAACAGAATTAAAAATGTTAATGTCAGAGGATAATTACCATATTTAATAATCTTTAGACTAGTAAATGTGTAAAATAATCATATGATACCCTCAAGAGAACAACAAGCAGGGCAGTGAAGCACTACACAGCCTGACACTGTGTTCTAGCTCTTCCACTGGCTCCCTCTGCTGTCACTTATGTTGCTGTAGGTTTATGCTCCCTGATGCTGTGTGTGTGTGTGTGTGTGTGTGTGTGTGTGTCTGTGTGTTCGCTACCTTGCAGCCTATGCCAAAGGGCACACCAGAGGCTCCGTGAACAACTCCTGACTGCCTGGATGCACCTGCCAGCTGAGTTAACTGTGCAGCTGTCTGAGTGGAGGTTTGAGCATGGTTTCTTGCCTTGCAAAAGAAACCACCACCAAATGTTTAGCAAGAACTATTTCCCTTATCACTTATGGGAGGATTTTTACCTATCTGTAGGTACAAGGCAGTATTTTAAATGCTCAAGGTTGCTGGAAGACTGTTTTCCAAAGAAGTGTGTTGAGGGTAGGGTCAAGGTATTTTCGCAGTCCAGCATTTCTAGAATCACCTAATAATAAAATTCTCATGGAATGACTTAAGTGCTAAGATACACTTTCTAAAAATGTCTTTTGCCTTTGATCTGGGGGGAGGAGACACTGAACATACGTTACCACCTACAGCTCAAGCCTCATCTTGACCTCTCTGCAGCAGTAGGTGTGGTTGCCCTTGCTTTCTGAGAGTGTTCTCTGGATTTCCAACACTGCAGAGTCCTCGTTTTCCTCCTACCTCTCAGGCCACTCTTTATGGTCCTTTGTTGGCTCTCCTTAAATGAGCGAGCCCTTAAATGTTTTCCCTCAGACTACTGTCTTAGGGACCTCTCATTTTTACACATTCTCTCTCAGTGATCTCATTTATTCTGATGGTTCCTATTATAAGCACAGCTTGTATAATGCCGATTTGTTATACCATTGTTCATTTCCCCAGTTTTTCTCATTTTCTAGTTAAGAGACAAACACATCCTTTTAAGTAAGAACAATATAGCTAATCAACGTTTTTTCAACGACTGGTCAGCTACTGGAGGGAGGTGCGTGTTAGGTTACACTCCTGGGTAGGGGCATTACTGGCCATCCCACATGGTATGTTCCTGACTCTACTTTTTATTTCCTTCAAATTGTATGGTGCTTGCCAATCTGTTAGCTCCACTGTAGCCTCTCCTTTGGCTATTATATAATGTCCTGAAAACAGGATGGGTGTTAAAAGGACATGACACATAGCAAAAGTGCCAAGAAAAATGATCACCCTGGATGCTAAACTGCTAATTTAACAGCTGCCTGAGATAGGGAAGTATACCAAGGAAAGAGGTAGTAAGGAACAAAAGCAAATTAGCTGGAAGCCTTTTGCAGTTTCAAGGAGTATCATAAACACTGTAGTCTGGGAGGAAATGACCAATAATTATAGGAGGAATAAATGAATCGAATTACAAATGAACAATATGAGATGACTGGTCTTTCTTACCTTAAAAGAAATACTAACACTTCCAATAAAACGTGTTAAGACTTTCACACCAATGAGCTGCAGTGTGAGTAAACGGAGCTGGTATGGAGTGTAATATTCTCAGCATTCCATCATGAAAATGAATGCTTTAAATTTGCACCTATTGCTTATATCCAGTTGTGACAATACCTTGGTGAGATTATGGCTGTATTTATATTGGCAACATAAATACTTTCTAAGGAAAGTTTTAATGTTCAAATCTGTTTGTCTACACTGTCCAGATTAGCTCTCATCTTCAAAGTATATATATAAATTTTCAATGCAAAGATATCCCCTCAGTGTAAGAGTCGGCCACACAACAGAGAAGAGGGTATGTGGATCAGTCACAGCTTTCAGATTTGTTAATAATGGAAGACAACAGCTGCCTTCTGGCATTACGTTTGGTCATTAGTCTTCAGTAAACAAGATCTAAACAGTGACGGATGTGTCACTCTACCTGTAAACAACGAAAAATGCAGATAGGAAACTCATTTTGACCAACTTAATGGATCAGAGCCTGGAAACAGAGTGATGACTCTTCACATGAGCCAACCTGAATCTAGATGAATTATGACCATCAATACGGAAGGGGAGATAGGCTGAAATGCAAGGAAAACAGGCTCTGCACTCTCTATTTCCTTCTAGATCTTGTAAAGCAGATACATCTTTCTCCCTTTCAATGTAAACATTTATGAGGAACCTACAAACAAAATGTTCTTTATTCCATACAGTTTACTTCAATGGGTTTTAAAATTATCAGAATTGATTAAGAAGGAAAGATATTCTCAGTTTTGTAAGACAGAGACCCAGGACTTGATGCTGAAACAAAAAAAACAACTTAAATGCCCAGGGCTTACCGCTTTTTAAAGTGTGTTTCTAGGACAACTGTATTACATGATAAATGACCAACAGCGAATCTCTTCCTAGAGTTATGAACATTTGTAAATGAAATTAACACGAATAGCTTCAAAGAATCTTGCAAACCTGATCTTAAAATATTACAAAGCTAGACCTGTTTAAAGAGTAAATTATTTCCTAAATTATATAAACACCTACTTCTCTCTAAGTGTACATAATAGGACTGAGAATCCCTCTGAAAAGGGATGATGGTATAAAGTGGCCCACTGGGTAAATTACTACTATCTGCACATCCCTTCCTTACTTAACTCTTTCCCTGTGAGGCCCCAGAGATACTAGGAAGTGCCTTAACAATGCAGATTTAGTAACTTGTAAAAATTACAAACTGTTGAGCAGTGATCTCAAACTGTACTTCCCTAACAGGAAATTTGTTGGAAGTGCAAATTCTCAGGCCCCACTCCAGACTCAGTAATAAATAAGAAACTCTGGGGGTGGGGTTCAGCAATTGTGTCTGAATCAGCCTTTGAGGTGACTGATGTATTTTAAAGTTTGAGAACCTCTGCTATAGACTAATTAGAACAAGAATTTCAAGAGTCTGTATTTTCTCAAAGGTGATAGATGTTTTATAAAATAATTATAAGAGCTTTAGGGCTATAATCACAGTAATTATAAGCTATTCTACTTCTACTGCAATACACATGCTCATAGCAGATTTCAGTAGATAATTTTATTAGTTCATCTAGTTAGCTATTGTTTAGCTTTGAATAAACCAGCCCAGTACTGGGCTGACAATACGGTTAGATCATAATATGAGATAGATTGAACCTTAGGGATCTCTTGGGTCAGCGGAGAAAAGTGAATAGAGGTCATATATCCTTGGAGAACCATGTACTATAATTCTCTTGTATAATCACATTTAACATTGAAAATTAAACAACCACATATATAATAACTTAATTTGCTTAGGAACTGAAATCAACCTATACAAACATAACTAGGAAAAAATAATACATGGAGTTGGGAGAGGGTGAATTGCATTTGATTGCAGGGTAAAATATTTTGTTTTGGTTTCTTCTGTCATTAACATCATTCTGCCTGTTTGTTAATGAATGATGCCTTGAAACAGCTCTGAATAAGTTTTCAAATTGATTTTTTTTAAAGCTTTCTCAAGTCTTATATTTGTTCTATGGTCAAAACCCAAAAACCGTCAGAAGACAAGTGCCACTGAGTAGTAGAGTGACATCTGGAAACGTCTCCCCACACAACTTCCAAGGAAGAAGAGGTTCTTCTCAAGAAAAAAAAAAATTTCTCATGCTTAGAGGAGTGAGTGTGCTGAGCAGCAAGGACAAATTAAAAAGAGGCACAGGATCGAACTCTCCAGAATCACAGAACAGTGTCTATTACAACACAAAAGTGGGTCCTCAGAGCTGCCAGGGGTTTCAGGGGTTCTTAATAAATCTGATGATGATAGTGCTTAAGTAACAACCACATTCTGAATGGCAAAAGCTGTTAGAAAGACATCCACTGAGATATCCCATACAAACACTTTTAATTAAGTTGAAATCTCTTGGTAAATAATGCATAAGTAAATATCAGTGTGTCAAAGACAAGCCACTACCTTTCTAACATTCATGCTACAGAATGTAGAATTTAATCAAACAGAATAGATGGCAAATAAATTCTGAGTTGAAGGAAATGTTTCTAAAAAGTTGGACGGGTTTAGCTCAGGTGCTGACATTAGAAATAAATTTATAGTCATCATGCCAAAATTCCTTTTTAAGCTTTGAAAAAATTATTAGTATCAAGTAAATGGATGTCACTGACTGGAGGGAAGCAAGGAAATATTAAACAAAACTATTTCCCAGGCAGTGAAAATAACAGCCTGTTTGTCATAATGAAAAATTATGATAAAATCTTAATTTATTCAGACTCATCAAGCAAATTGTTCTTTGTGAAATGATACCATTATATGGTATTTTTGTTACCAGTCTTATAGAATAGCCCTCAACAACTAAAGCAAATGCTGTGGCAGAGAAACCTAACAGATAAGTAGGCCAACTGGTGGGATCAAGTAACAGTGGTTGACACAACTGTCCTAAGAAGAAGCAGCATTTTTTTTTTTTTTAATGTATGAGCTAAAAGTAATATTTTCTCATTTTCAAAGTAAGATGCTGGATTTTCTCCTGCCAAAAGGATATCATTTTACATTTCATTTATGCAGCACTCTTTATGCAAATGAATCAAAGTCATTCAATACATCAATATTAAAGAGAATGGTCCTGCTTGTCATTTTCTCTCAACTCTATAAAAAAATTGCTTAGTTTATGATATGCATTTTTGGTTGAAATTAATAAAAAGAAAAATGGGGAAAGACCTAAAGCAGATGGCATCCTATTTTCACAAATGGGATACATTTTATTATTTGTCATATATATTGCTTGTTAGAAATAAGCAGAGTTGAGGCCAGGGCTTTTGTGGCAAAATTAAGCATATCAGATTTGCCTCCTCATCAAACCAAGATAATGCTCTCTAGTGCGTGCTCTCTCTCTCTCTGGATGACAAACCAAAGAAATCTGAGATCCTGCAAGAGCTATCCTGTCCTAAGCCTGGGATTAAATGCTAATAAAAATCCTAGCTGCAGCCACATCACATCCAGAGCTAAGCACTGATGATCTGACAGGTCATATACACCCTTGCATTCATGGTGAGAGTTACTCATCTACTATAGCATCTAATTTCACTACTAGAAAAACGTAATAAACTGGAATTCTATATGGCCTTCGGGTTGACAGTTTTTCCAAGCTTCTAAAGTAAGTTAAAAACAAGGCAAGGAGTTCCCTTGTGGCATAGCTGGTTAAAGACCTAGCATTGTCACTGCGTGGCTCAAGTTACTACTGTGGTGCAAATCTGATCACTGGCGGGGGAACTTCTACAAGTTGCGGGTGTGGCAAAAAAAATAAATAAAATTAAAAAAAGGCAAATTAAAAAAATGAATTATTAGAAACTCTCTATCATGAATGAACTGTTTTAATGAATGCTTATAAAATGGGTACCAAATCTGTAGCTGATCCGTGATTACAGCAGAGTAAGTAGTCTGCCATGTGTATTATGTCAGCAACGGCAAGAGGCAGGCCTTAAAGTTCACTACGTGAATTTATAAAATTCCACTCCAATATTTCCTGAGCTCAGTAAGTTTTCTGAACCCAATACGTATTTAAAAAAAAAAATGATGGCCATACCTCTGCAAACTGAAACAAGGCTGATGCTTGACACTGTTTTGAAGGAGCATCAGGATGGGACGCACTTGAAGATATCTGAAAGGAAACAAGTAACTTTTAATGTGCAAGGACGTTTTACCATAACAAATTAATAGATTCAACCATATATTTCCACCGTAGACACTGATAAAGATTAAGACATGAGTCATCACCCTCAATCCCTTTTAGAAAAACAGTATCAATGACAAATGAAGACAAAGGCCAAGTTTCTAAAAACAGATGTGAAAAGAACAAAAAAGACCGAGTTTGGCTCATTTGCTATATCGGGGTATCAGATATACATCCAACAGCAGCTGGGAAGACCTGCTGAGATAAATTTTCTTACTCCAGTGAATTTTTAGAAATATTACTAAAAGCTGGAAGCTGCAAATAAAACCAATCTCTCTCTTCTCTACATCACTCCTCCCAAGCTGTTCTCTGCTTAGAGGCAGTTGTGAAACAGTGTTGGAGAAGCAAAATGTGGGTCAGGATACCTGGGAATGAATCTGAGCTTTGGTACTCACTAGCTACATATCCTTGGGAAACTTAGCTAATCTCCTGACACTTATTTTTCCCAACTGTAAATTGATGACGATGATGATGGAGATGACAATCCCCATTTTACAGGATTATGGTGAGAAGAAAATAAGCCATAGAATATACTGTCTGGCATGGCACCAAACTCAATAAACTGTTTACTGAATGTGAATAGCATTTCTTTCTTTTATAAAACCATGTTGCATCTTCCCATCTAACACACACACACACACACACACACACACACACGCCCCTCAGGTTTGTGGCAGTGGACAGAGGATTCCGTTACCCCATCCTTGGTTCAACTAGGAGATTTTGTTCCTATTTGGTGATTATGGTAACCTATTAAAAATTTGCTCTGAGGGCCATGGGTTAATACTTCTTCAAAGATGTTCTGAGAGCAATATCAGTTATTAATTTTGGTTTCAGAGAAAACAAAGCTTCTATCCAGCTGCAAAACAAGGTGGGAATGAGTCATAAGAACAGAAAGCATGGGCCTTATCAATTTGGTCTATTCCCAGTCCCATGAAAGTCTTTTTCTTCAACTGTGCTCACCAACTCCATCAAAGGATACCCACTAAGCAACACATGAAGCTTGATCATAACTATTCAATTACAGAAATCACCTTTTCATCTTAAGTTGGTTAGAAAAACAGTGGATCCAGTTGGTAATGCAGCATCCAAGACATTTTCAGGAATAAGAAAGAATTAGCAAAAGAGACTAGTGGAATTACTGATTCTAATTACTGCCAAGGCACTGGGAAAATTATACTTCCTTGTATCTTTTGAGTTAGACAAATAAGGATTTTTAGAATAAGTATCAGTAAAAAGAAAAAAAATCTCCCAGATCCTATTGACAAACTAGATACACAGAAAGTGTCATAACTGACTAAGATCAAGTATTTTGAAGACACTTCAGGATAAAATTGTAGAACTTTTCTTGGTCAAACCATAAAACCTATCCTTTCAAAAGACCACCATGTGCAAGTTGTGACAGACTGCAGTTATGAATCCACAAGGATGTTTCTGAAATCCTGAGAATTATAAGTGGTAGGTCTTAACTTCGGACACCACTTTTTATTCCTACCAACTCTCTATAAAAGTTAAAGAAAATAGCTTATGTAAAGGAAGAAATGTCCGACTTCTACAATACATTTCTTCAAGGATTAAATCAGACACTGAACAAAACAGAACCCATGGTATCAACCATATAGATTTTTGAAAAGCATCTTACAACTTTCTAAACAGAAGGATGTTTCTACAAATTAATATTGGGATAAAGGAGATACTGACAGGAATAGGGAACTCCTGAAGAAATATTAGGTTAGGGTCAGGTATCTCTTGGGGATCGTTAAATTGATTTGCTAAAGTACCCACCAAAATGCACATATGTCAATGCACCCAAAATTTCAAATGAAATGTGAGAGATTTCAGTAGATCTTTAAAAGGGGTTTGGGGACCACTGGTGAAGTATCTCTGCCTTCAAAGTTGAGAAGAATATTATTTAGTATGTCTATAACTACTGTTGTAAAGGGAATGGACATTGAATCCTCTATTAAATTCTTGAGGAGACAATGTACAAAACAATGGAATTCATGACATATCTCACAGAGAGCAGAAAGTGATAGATAATGGGTATCATGTGAACAAATATATATTATTACATTCTGGTGATATCAGCAAGGCATTTAGGTACATTATAAATAGTGTCATACAAGCAATGACCTAACATGACAGTATGAAAAGTAACCCTGCCAATGAAATGTTGAGAACAACCAGGAAAGGACACTAGAGGGGAAAGAAGTCTAAAACTAAAAATATGCTCTCCTTGTACAAAAGTACAACACAAGGGGCAAACATTAGGAAGAATGACAGTGTGGGAGAAGGTCTAGTGAAAGACAAGTCAAATGATCAAGGGAAGACCAAGTGCTTTAAAGTTTAGTAAAAATGAATCAATGATGGCTCCATATTGAGTTTTAGGGTAAATGTAGATATTCTGGGAAGCAGTTTTATTGTTTATTTTTTATTTTTTTGTCATTTTTTAGGGCCACACCCATGGCATGTGGAGGTTCCCAGGCTAGGGGTCTGATCAGAACTACAGCCGCCAGCCTACGCCATAGCCACAGCCACAGCAATGCCAGTTCCAAGCCACGTCTGCAACCTACACCACAGCTCAGAGCAACGCCGGATCCTTAACCCACTGAACAAAGCCAGGGATGGAACCCACAACCTCATGGTTCCTAGTCGGATTCATTTCTGCTGAGCCACGACGGGAACTCCAGGAGCAGTTTTAACCTTTAGACTTGATGTCAAGGATAATGTGCTTTCTACGTCATCTCTGACTACGTTAGAGACACACTGAGCTGAACAGGTTTGACAAAAAACTGCATGCTAAAGTTTCAATTAAAAGTGTACTTAAATAAAAAGGACTGCACAGCCAATAACCATAAGTTGATTCTGTTCTCTGATTTCATACCTGATAAATTAACATTTGGAAAATGATGAACTTCTAACAAGAATTCAATTATATTCTTAACTTTCCTATTCATGAATAAAAATCAGTGATAGGTTTAGGTGCAATAATATTTAGCATGAGTTAATGACATGCATCTATAAACAAATATATTAAGAAGTTCCAAATTATCTTTTGGTTCTATTTTCTAATTTATGGTTACTTGAACTAAGAACAGAGTTCTTTGTTGCTTTAAGTTACTGCTATTGGCCCAAATTTAGGCTCACTTCACAGTTTCCTCATTTAGTATGAACTGTAATATATTACCTCGGCAAACTGAAATAATGGTGACTTCTGACGCAATTCAGAGGATTCTGAAACATCAGGCCTACAAGTGCCAGACGATATCTGAAATAAAAAAAGATGGTATGAGGCATTCTAGAAATAACCTCTGGAAAACAACAGAAGATAAAAGCCACCTGAAACACTTCTATTTGAGGAAGGAATGGTTTTGACTCCCCCAAATTTGAGGCAAGATTGTGACAGAAAGGTAGTTATATTCTGCAAAATTTTATACAATGTTTTATAAAGTTTTATATATTCATTCAACTGCTAAATAATGCCATAAATAGCAGGAGACAGGACAGTGCATTTCAGAAAAATTACTATTAAAAAGAAATTTCTACAATGATGCCCATTTGATCTCTTGGCCTTCTGCAACAAAATCCAAAGAATATCTACTTCTTCCACGTTCTGTTTCCACAATATTTACGGTCCATCTGCTCCCAGGGATTTTGTTTAATGAAGAATTTTTTTTTGTTGTTTTTTTGTTTTTTGTCTTTTTGCCTTTTATCTAGAGCCGCACCTGTGGCATATGGAGGTTCCCAGGCTAGGGGTCTAACAGGAGCTGTAGCCGCCGGCCTTCGCCATAGCCACAGCAACGCGGGATCCGAGCCGCGTCTGCAACCTACATCACAGCTCACGGCAACGCCGGATCCTTGACCCACTGAGCAAGGCCAGGGATCGAACCCGCAACCTCATCGTTTTTAGTCAGATTCGTTAACCACTGAGCCACGAAGGGAACTCCCTTAATGAAGAATTTCATTAAATTTAATGTTGAATTGCTTGGGCACAATGTACATACTCAAGTATTTGTGGAATTAACTAAATTAAAGTTGACAACATGTCTTCTAAATACCAAATCAGTGTGTTCCCTTCCTGCTTTCCTGAATGTCAAGGTTAGAGAGTCTTAGGGAGTATCTTTCGCTTCTGGGAAAAAATGAAAATTAAAAATACTTTTTCTAAAATAACATGTTTCTGACAATAAAATAAGCCAAGATCACTGTTGAAAGTATGAAAAAAACATACAGAAGAAAAATCATTTACAATCTTATCTCCCAAAGATAAGCTATGTTAACTTCCCATGTATATTCTTTCAATTGTGTATACAGACAATGTTTTCAACAGAAATGGGATGTGGTATTACAGTTACAAAATGTTCTTTTTTAATAATACATTGATTTTCCTGTGTTGCTAAGTCTTTTCCAATGTAATTTTAATAGCTGCATGTGATTATATTAGAGACGGTTGAATCTATGGGAAGAGCTGACAGTCACCCAGTTTATATTCTTAAAACATGTTTCTCACTGAACCTCTTCATTAGACATTGAAGATGTGTTTCTCTAACAGTGTCACAGGCCACTGGGCAGGAGCAAGCATTTAAAATTTTAATTGTCACCTTTGGATTTGAAAGAGTAATGGCTACTTTTTTTCCAATGATAAGCTCCACAGAAAACGTGTAGAAGCTTTAATTAATTTGCCACCTGTGGTTTAGCTGCCAAAGCCTAACTCCTTTACTGTCACTTGACTATTTGCCAAGCTGAATGCAAAAAAAAAAACAAAAAAAACAGTAGTTTTGATTTGCTTTCTAAGAATTTGAAGCCAAGGATGCACAAAATGCACTAAAAAAAGGCCAGCAAATCCTGAAATTATTAGACACAAAGTATTCCTTAACTGGAAGGAATTCTTGAACAAACTACATTTTTGTAATTTCTGTACAATAAAATCAAATAAATTCTGTCCTGGCTTATAAAGAAATCCTGTATGTTTAGCCACTAGGTATCCCGGTATATAATCAAAATTAACTTTTTGTTTTTGCTTTTTAGGGCCGCACCCAAAGCATATGGAAGTTCCCAGGTTAGGGGTCTAATCAGAGCTGTAACCACTGGCCTACGCCACAGCCATAGAAATGCAGGATCTGAGCCACCTCTGTAACCTACACCACAGCTCAGGGCAACCCCAGATCCCCAGACCACTGAGCGAGGTCAGGGATTGAACGTGCATCCTCACTAGCTGGATTTGTTTCTGCTACACCACAACAGAAATTCCCAAAATTTAATTTTAAATTAAGCCTAGAACTAAATGAAAATTATAAGGTGACTTTATAAAACTTTAATAACGTAAGTCATATACATACCTTCTATCTAAGGAGATATTTAGCATTAAGTATGTTAACATTTAGGGTAACTTTATATTATGTTATATAAAAGCCTATATAACATATAATATATTTGAGGGGGGCATACCTGAGGCATGTGGAAGTTCTTGGGCCAGGGATCAAGCCCATGCCACAGCAGTGACCCGTGCCACAGCTGTGACAACAGCGGGTCCATAACGGCTAGGCCACCAGGAAACTCCTATAATACATGTTTTTGTTTCTGACCCCATGATGCATGAGAGTTACCATTTATGAGAGTAGTTACTCTTTGGCTTAATTTGAGTTCATGTTAGCTGGAAGAAGAAAGTGCCATAATTACACTTCCAGTCATAAAGGTTTAAAGTTAAATGGGACCTCTGCAAATCATGACAAATGGTCTTAAATAAAGTTTTCTATTTATATGGAGAATTCAGATATAAGTAATTATCAAGACATCTATAACCCTATATGCTATGTCAGTTGTACTATGCAACACAGAAAGTCCGTGCATGCGTGTTTGTGTCCCCCATGCATCTGATGCATAGTAGACGCGCAATGAATATCTGTTGACTGACCTGATTCTCTGCATCTATGAATATGAAGAATCTCAATAACCTGGTCAGGAATCACACAGTAAAGGGTGTCCAATGGTTAAAACAGCAATGACAGAATCATCGAGGCAATGCATTTTACTAGAGTGGTCAATGTCTTCTTTGAAAATCTAGTTACTTGTACTCTAAAGCACTGTGGATTTAGAATGAAGTATATCTTCAGTGAAGTATAAAGGAAACCACCCCAAATCAGAAGTCAGATAAACTGGCTTACTACTAAGCTATCTGGTTACCTCACTCCCTAGTCCACAGAAGAACAGAAGCAGCAAATCAGAAGGGGCCAAGGATAGGGGTAAGAAAAAGGAAGAGAGCTACAAAAGAAACAGTGCCAAAAGCAAGAAGACAAGAGAGAGAGGACAGAGAAACTGTTGATGCAAATGTCATATAAAGCACTGTAGTCTGTTTAAAACCATAACCAAAGTACTGGGTGTAAAGTTTAAGGATGTATCGTACAACATGTGGAATATAGCCAATATTTTATAATAACTGTTAATGGAAAGTAACCTTTTAAAACAGTATAAATAATTTCGAGGAATTCCTCAGTGGGTCAGTGGATTAAGGATCCAGCACTGGCACTGCTGTGGCTTGGGTTACTGCTATGGCACAGGTTTGATCCCTGGACCCCAGAACTTTTGCATACCATGGTTGTGACCCTCCCCCCCCAAAAAAGTGAATAAAAAATGTACAAAATTTTTTTTAAATCTGTTATTTAGTAAGGTGGATTTAATCTCAAAAGCCAAAAAAATTTTTTAAAAGTAGAGCAAATAGTCCTAAAATTTCTCCTGAATATAGTAATTAATATTTCTATGATTCTGTTGTCAAGATGAGGATAATTATAAAATATACCCTTTATTAAAAGGCAGAAATACGTGTGATACGTGCTAGAAATGTTTCCATCTAAAACCTCGAAATGGGAGTTCCCATTGTAGCTCAGCAGTAAGGAATCCAACTAGTATCCATGAGGATGTAGGTTTGAGCCCTGGCCTCACTCAGTGGGTGGAGGATCCAGTGTTGCTGTGAGCAATGGTGTAGGTTGCAGACGTGGCCCAGATCTGGCATTGCTGTGGCTGTAGCTCAGGCTGGCAGACGCAGCTCTGATTTGACCCCTAGACTGTGAACTTCCATATGCTGTGATGCAGCCCTAAAAATCAAAAAGAAAAACCTCAAAGACATGGAAAATGTACTGAGGTAGAAATTCATTCTGGAGTGTTTGAGAAATAACGCATCCAGTGCAAGTGTGTATATTTGTGCATACAGTGACACTTGTACACATTTGGTAAAGAAATATGGGATTACATCCACATGGAAGGAAGAAGCTATTTCAAACAAAAGGCTCCTATTTAAATTATGTTATTAGAAGTTCCTAGACCTTGTCACCTTGCAACATCACCCTGCTGTTTGTATTTACAGTATTCTAAATTACTTATTAGGTGGTGCATGCTTTCTATGGAGAAACCTCAGTTCTTCAACATCCATTCATCTGCTAGAGCCAGCTACTTTCTAAATGTAACAAAATACAGAGAATCAAAGGAATCTGTTCATTAATTAAGATGAAAGAAAAAATAACAAACAGAGATTCAATAAAGAGAAGGAAAACCCTAAGAAACTGTTTCTAGAAATAGTTCCTGAAATAATCCAAAAAGCCACTAGGTGTTGCTATATGTCCAATAAAGAAAACTGCTAAAGGGATTTAAAAAGCAGTTTTGTTAACCACATACGGATTTAACTTCCCTTAAATCCAATCTTGCCTTTGATTTAGTTGTAATTTTCAATAACCAAGAAGAGGAATGATTAGTATAATTAAGAATTACGACAAAGCAGTATTTTTTTTCCCACTGGCAAGATTCACATCATGAAAACTAGACACACAGAAACATGCTCCAGACCGCTAATATAAAACAAATAAAGCCAGTTAGATGCACTGTACATGGCTGGGAAAGCTAGGTTTTATTAAGAGCGTGTTCTTACTTCGCAAAGCATAAGATCACATTCTGCAGAGCCAGATTGTGATATAACACAAAGTCAACAAAAGGAATGAAGTGCACTGGTACTATCTGAACTCTACATCCCTGCCTGTACTAATTCAAACATTTATTGATTACTTACTCCTTCAACAAATATTCAGTAAATACCTATTACGTTCCAGCCACAAAGACTACTGCTCTCTCTCAAGAAGTTTAGATCCCTTTTTTGTGCTGAGGCTAAGCAGATGTGTCTGGCTTTTAAGTTGCTTGCAATTCAAGTGCCGGGGACAGCTACACATCAGGAACGTACGTGCACTGGGGTGTAATATTATAGGGTCTATGGGAGGACATAGAAGCAGCCTTCATGCCTTCTGGGGACAAGTGGAAGAAGTAAGACAAGTAACATTTGAGCTATACCTAGGAGGAACACCAGAATTGTGGACACGATGTGGAAACAGCAGGAGGGAAAGTACGGAGGCAAGTGCCCTGTGTGTGTGCGCAGCAGTGACTTTCCCAGCGGGGCTGAAGATTGAGATGCCTAGGAGTGCAATGGGAGATGAATCGGACCAAGAGAAATTTGAATGCTATGTTAAGAAGTTCAAAAATGAGGCCGAAGGCAGTAGGAAGCCAGCCAAGGTTTTTTAGGCAGCAGAGAGGCATGGTGAGAGAAGTGTGGTGAGATAATTCTGTCAGTGGAGTGCAGGATGACCTTGGCTGGGGAGGAACTGGAGGCAGGCGACCAATCAGAAGGTTAAGGAAATAAACCAGTTGAGATGCGGGGGCACCAATTAAACCAGAGGCGATATTTGCCAGTCCTCACTAATTGCCTGGAAGGACGTCAGGACTGAACGAGAGGGGTCAGTCAGTACCCATGTTTCTGAGGTAGGTTAAAGCCTGTCATTGAAAGAGTGAATTTGAGAGGGAAGAAGGTTTAGTCAGCGTTGGAAGGCAGTACTGTCTGCCGTGACTGGAGAAGGACTGGGAAGATGATTCCGTTTCAAAGTTCAAGTTAAAGATCCTGTGCAGCTCCAAGGCCCAGTGGATTTAATTCTCACTCCTGTTCAGTCTGGCCCAGGCTCTCCTACAATGGGCAGCTTTTGCCAGGTATTTTCTATTAACAGAGAACTTGAGTGATCATTTACTATGCATTTAATATTAGGGGGTAAGTGAAGTCTGAAATGCATTTGAGCTTCAACACGGGTGAATTCAATGTAAGCATATTACATTCAAGTTAGACCTTCGAAACAAAGGACAAAATTGAAGACATTCTTTAATGAAACCTAAATGAGGTTAATAAGCACCTGAGGACTAAAGCCATGCACTTGGTTGGTGGACACCAGAACTGGGCTGCAGCTGAGAAAGAACAGGAGGGCTAGCCTGGGGAGCACAACCACATAGAACTGCCCAGAGCTGCGAATGCCCTCATAATTAGAATGTGAGTCAAGTCATCTGGCTAGAAGGAGGACTAAGTCCCTGGTTTTTCTCAGGGCACCAGGGCAGCCAGCGCTGTGATTTCTCGCTGTGAGTGGTCTACTATCATGCTAGCCGTGTGGTAGAGCACTAGGATGGGAGTCCACGACAGACTCCAGGCCACCTCTGCAAACTGCCATTAGCAGCTGAGACAAACACTAGCATCTTCCTGCCTCAGTTTCTCATTTGATAAACAGGTAACAATGCCCTCACTTCTTCACAGGACACTGTGAGAACAGAATGCAGTCATGTATATAAACACGCTCTTAACAACACAGCAACAGCACCACCCTTCTCATTTATCCTTTTGTTCTCCCTCCTTTTTCTATCCCTGCTCACTTGCTGACCACCTTCCTCACTGCCCCTTCCCACCAACTCCGGGAAACGGAGGAGCTCATAGTTCATCACGGTCTGGGGCAATGCGAGCTGGGAACTCATGGAGGACAAAATGCCTGTCCATCAGGTTGGGGAGAAGGAATTGATTCTCTGGGCTTTGAGCCCCACTGCTGAGAGATGGAAGAGGCTGGACTGGATGGGCAGTTCCGGCCAAAACGGGCCGTGCACAGTGACCTAAAGAGGAGCAATCTCTACCAGGAAGAGAGAAAACTCAAAGAGCCCATTTAACATAAAATTTAAATATAGTGTTTCCTCACAAAATACCTCTGGAGGCTATAAAACTGTGAGATAGGAATTAAAAGCTTTGATGAGAAAGGTGAGAGTGGGAGGTGGGGACTGGAATGCAGTGGATTTAAGAATCCTATAGTAGGCAAATCTAATGGTTAAGAAAGGCACATGACAAACTAGCTCAAAATGTACCAACCAAAAGGAAAACAATTTTCCTCACTTCACTGATATCAGATAAGAAAGGCGGAAACTTTCAATTTCATATAAACGTGTTATTTGTTTTACATTTAAAACGCACAGTGTTCAAAATATGGACATATTCATTGGTTTAACAACTACCGGTATTACCACTTCACTATCTCAGATTTCACCTCTCATTACTTAATGGAAAATATATGTGTTTAAATCCTACTAGAATGGCTTTCTTGCTCTATGACCTCAGAGAGACTATTTAACCTCTCAAGCCTAGTTTCCTCATTTATGAGTTGGGGATAATAATAATAAACCAACCTCATAAGACCCAGGGAAGGATGAAATGAGATCATCCGTGTATGTGCTTAGCATAGTGCCTGGTCCCCAGAAAGCACTCATGAAATGTCTGTGTAAGGGATGCCATTGGAGAAGAGGCCAAAGCTGAGGTCCGGTGGGCGGGGCCTGGATCACAGACACCACTGTAGGCTACACGAAGCTTGAAGCTATCCCCCCTGGTTCGAATCTCAGCTCCGTCACTTTACAGATACACAATCTTGAGCAGGTTATTTAACACTTCTCTGTCTCCATTTCCTCATCTTTACTTATGGTATCATATTTACTTATGAGGAAGTAAGACTTAACTCACAAGGTTATTAGAAGGATCGAGAGTTTTGTATATGCACTTTAGAACAGATCCCAGAGTGGAGGAAGTACTAAAGCAAGCGAGTAGCCCTGTAACTTAAATCCTGTCATTGCTCCTATTCGAGTCAAGACTTAAAGATAGTATACAAGAAAAATTTTAAAAGAAAACTCTTACTATGGAGTTTATAATAAAGAACCCAACTAAATATAATCGAGTGCAATCACGTAAATACTGACAGTAGAAGCAATGACAGACTAGGAACAGGAGAAATCAAAGTTGGCTCAAGAAGTCAGGGAGGGCCTCTTGGAGGAGGTGAGAGATTGGTATGACAAACATAAAACAAAATATATGTGTTACTTTCATTTTTTATGTATTATTTTAAATTTTTAGTCTTTTAGAATGTTTTTTAATTTAATGACTTCTATTTTTTTCCATTATAGCTGGTTTACAGTGTTCTATTTTCTACTGTATAGCAAGGTGACCCAGCGACACATACATACACATTCCTTTTTCTCACATTATCATGCTCCATCATAAGTGACTAGATATAGTGCCCAGTGCTATATAGCAGGATCTCATTGCTTATCCATTCCAATAGTCTTTTAGAAATCTGAATACATGAATTTCATTTTTAAATGATCAGGTAATAATGAACAAATGAAAATAATATGATTCCCTTTGAAGCCAGATGTATCATGTGAAGCGTTGCTCTGTGTAAAAATCTGGATCTTAAAACACTTTCAGGGAGTTCCCTTCTAGACTCAGTGGTTAACAAACCCAACTAGGATCCATGAGGATGCAGGTTCGCTCCCTGGCCTTGCTCAGTGGGTTAAGGATCCGGTGTTGTGGTGAACGGTGGTATAGGTTACAGATGAGGCTCAGATTCTGCGTTGCAGTGGCTGTGGCTCTTATTTGACCCCTAGCCAGCAGCTGTAGCTCTTATTTGACCCCTAGCCTGGGAACGTCCATGTGCCACAGGTACAGCCCTAAAAAGCAAAACAAACAAACAAACACCCGACACTTTCAGCTCCACGAGGCTGGAAACTTGTGATTTGTTTCCTAATGTACCTGGCATATGACTGAATCTGTGAAAAAAGGACACAGTTCCCACACTGTTCAATTCTGATACAGGACCTTTATAGTCCCTTAATGGAGGTATGCTATCATCTCCTAGCATCTTCTCCACTAACTCCGATGATAACTCAGCTACTCTGCTCAAGTCACAGTTTCTGTATTGATTTCTCCCAGGTGTCTTAAGCTGTCTCCTTTTTGAGCATCTGTTGATAAAGAAAATATATTAGAAATGTAATTTCCTACAAATTTTTAATGGAGAGGAACTGTGTGTGTGTGTGTGTGTGTGTGTGTGTGTGTGTGTGTCTGGTAAAATCTACCATAGCCTGATATAGTTTAAGCTTTCAAGTTAAGTATGAAATGCTTAGAATAAATTATGGTAATAGTACCTAGAAGAATGCCTTTCAGGAGAGTTAAAAATGCCTTGCAGGTTTTATTCAATTAATCTTCACAGATGTCTTGGGAGTTAGAGGGAAATGGGTGTTATTGTTAGCTCCATTTTACAGGATGGGCAGCAAAAAAAAATGTGGCTTGATCATAACTCCTGTCTTATCTCTTCATTCCAACAAAAGAACAAGGCATTCTAAAAGCACAGACTCAGGTCTAACATACTTCCCGTGTATTTGAAAGTTTGCCTTCAGTTCATTCATTCAACTAAATAGATACCGATACCTTTAAATCTTTTCATCAGCTACGATCACTCTGCCTAACTACTCTTATTTTCTGTTATTCCCCAAATGCCCTCTCTGTTCTAGCCAAGATGACTTTCTTCTGCTCTCTTAGGTCCAACACTGAAATGCTGACTTTTCCCCACCATTACCTCAAGCTGTTCTATATATTATGTGTTGACTAATCACCCCTTTCATCTCCGAATTGTATCACTCCCTGCCTTAATTTTTATTATTTTTATGTTATTTGGCTGCACCCAAGGCATATAAAAGTTCCCCAGCCACAGATCGAATCCGAGCCATAGCTGTGACCTACACCACAGCTAGGACAAAACTGGATCCTTAACCCACTGCACTACAGCAGGAACTCTCCTATCTTTATTCTTAAAATTTAATTTAGTTTTACCTTTTTTATTAAATTAAGTTAAAAATATAACACTATAGAAGATTTTCAGTCCTGGAGATTACTTCTAGAAATTCTAAATCAAATACTTATACTTTATTTATTGCATTTTTATCTTTAGACAATAACACTGATACGAAACATAAAGGCTTAACTCAATATAACTCCCTTAGTATAGTCACCTTCATTAATTACCTTAGCTAGACTTTATGGATAACTTGCTACAGCTTCTATATCAGCACTTGCTGCTTCACCTTGCACTTAGATGTTATGAAGATAGTTTCTTAAAGCTCATGAACCAACTTCTGCAAGCTCCAAACTTTTCTTCTGCAGCTTTGTCACCTGTCTCAGCCTTCACAGAACTGAAGGGAGTTGGGTCTTTGCTGTGGATTAGGCTTTGGCTTAAGTGTGTCTGGTTAGATCTTCTATGCAAAACACTACAACTTCCTCCATATTAACAGTAAGGCTACTTTGCTTTCTTATCATTCTTGTGTTCAGTGGAGTAGCACTTCTAATTTCCTTCAAGAACTTTTCCTCTGCATTCACAACTTGGCCAACTGTTCAGCACAGAAGCTTAGGTTTCAGGCTATCTTGGCTTTCAATATGCCTTCCTCACTAAGCTTAATCATTTCTAGCTTTTGATTTAAAGTTAAGAGACATATGACTCTTCCTTTTACTTAAACACTTAGAGACCAGTGTAGGGTGATTAACTGACCTAATTTCAATATTGTCGGGTCTCAGGAAATAGGCCTAAAGACAGGGAGAGTGATGGGGGAACTGCTGGTCAGTGGGGCAATCAGGACAAGCAATTTTCATCCCTTTTATTCGTTCGAGACACAAAGTTTCCAAGACTGAAATTACAGAACCCAGCTTGGCTTATAAGAGTAGCATATAAAAATGTTGACCGAGGGAATTCCCTTCGTGGCTCAGTGGTAAGGAACTTACGATCCATGATGTTGTGGGTTTGATCCATGGTCCTGCTCAGTGGGTTAAGGATTTGGCCTTGCCGTGAGTTGTGGTGTAGGTCTCGCAGACACGGCTTGGATCCCACATTGCTATGGCTGTGGCTGGCAGCTGTACTTCTGATTTGACCCCTAGTCTGGGAACTTCCATATGCCACAGGTGCAGCCCCAAAAAGCAAAAAAAAAGCTGGCCTAATAACACTAAAAATCTATTGTGCAAGATTTAGTTAGGCAGAAGACTGAGGAAAAAGTGAAAACTCAAATATTTTGCTTGTTATTATTTAATCACTGCTATCTCAAGAACCTATCATCTCCCTCTAAAAAAATCACATCAAGTATATACAGGAATTGCATAATCTGAAACTTATTATTCCAGTAACATCCAGCCTCTTTACCTTCTAGAATTGTTTTTATAAATATAAATATTACCTATACAATTTTCCATATTAAAAAAATAGGCTTTTGAGAACTTCTTCTATGTGATTAGGTTTCAGGCTAATGAATTAAAGGAAAATCTCCTCCATTTAAATATAATATTTCATAATAAGAACTGTCTCGTGGCATTTTAAAAAGCCATTATGATCAGACCTTCTCTGTGGTAGAATCTTTGTAAAATGTCACTTTATGGGACTAATTCTATCTAATAGTGTAAACAGACCTACAGTAATTGTTCCAAATGTCAGAAGTATGAAATTTCTGTATGTCTCTCCTTATCCCAATATCCTTATAATTTTCTTTAAAAAATGTGAGTATGAAGGGGATGGGGAAAGACTTTTCATGCCAATGGATAAGAAAGGAAAGCAGGAGTGGCAATACTCATATCAGACAAAATAGACTTTAAGGTGAAAGCCATAAAGAAGGACATTACTTAATGGTTAAATGATCCATTCAAGGAAAGGATATTACAATTGTCAATATATATGCCCCCCACATAGGAGCACCCAAGTACCTACAACAAGTACTATCAGACATAAAAGGAGAAATAAATGGCAATACAATAATTGTAGGAGACTTTAACACCCCACTCTCATCAATGGAGATCCTCTAGGCAGAAAATCAGTAAGGCAACAGAGATCCTAAATGACACAATAGAAAAATTAGACCTAACTGACATTTTCAGGGCATTACATCCAAAAAAATCAGAATATACATTCTTCTCAAGTGCACATGGAACATTCTCAAGAACAGACCACAGACTGGGGCATAGAGCTAACCTCAACAAATTTAAGAATATAGAAATTATCTCAAGTATCTTCTCTGACCACAAGGGCATGAAACTAGAAATCAACCACAGGAAAGGAAATGAGAGAAAACATACTACATGGAGACTAAACAACATGCTTCTAAAAAACGAATGGGTCAATGAGGAAATCAAGAAAGAAATACAAAAATAC